>CM062816.1:1503216644-1503759076 GCA_031772625.1 Pinus tabuliformis
AGAGTAGAAGGGAAAAATTTCAACTTTTGCTCATCTTCTGCATAGTCATAAGTTCAAAAGATGATAGCAAACTCAAACAAGAAGGTGTCATGATCTTTTGTAGTCAGACCATGGAAGTGAGGTAGGGCTGAAGGACTTATGTTCTTCATTTTGGTGTCTCCATTGGTCTCCCAAATGGGGAAGGTGCCCTCTATTCTCTCTCCATTTCCCCTAGCATTTTAGTTTTCAGCCATTGGCCCCAGAGGAATGTGTTTTTTTCTTCTTCCCTTATAGGTTCTTCAAATATGTCTGGCTATTCACCTAATGGTTCTTCTTGATTGTAGTGACTGGAGAAGAGAGAAGGTTGGTTGTGTGGAGCAATGGGGGTGTTGGGCAAAATTTTTCCTAAGCTATCTCTACTCCTATGAGGCATGAAAGGAAATATTTTTGGTTGGCTTTTTTGTTTCTTTTTCCCCAAACTGAAAGTACCTACAAAAATTGAAATTATGATTGAACAAAACAAATTGCAACTAGCTGAAATGAACTTACTAAATTGAAATTTGCATAATCAAAAAGGAAAGCAAGGAAATGCAGAATTGAAAGAAAGGATATGACTAATCTACTTTTGCTGAAATAAACTATTAGCAGAATGTTGCAATAGGAAATAGAAGAAAGCAATAATCACAGAATACTCTGACACTTCCTTGGCAATGATGCCAAAAAGTGGTGAGCGCCGGTATTGCAGCAATAATTCTGCAACTCCTGGGCTGCCAACTTTACTTTTATCAACCCGGTAGTTCGTAATAGACTTGGAAGCGTCGGTACTATATGCCCAAGTACTAGTTCTCACTGCAGGTTGTCACTTGGTCAGTCGGCATGAGATCACTGGGAGCTCAAGCCAACTTATATAGATTTCAGAAGAAGCTCTATGTATGATGAAAGGAAAGAAATATTACTCTACAGATGTTATTCTAACTGCAGAAAGGAGAAAGACTGGAATGTAAATCAAAACCTAGTAAACCCTAATTAACAAGCTAATTCTACTTTTGCAAAAAACACTATGAAAACCATGAAAGAAATGCCATTACCTATTAAAGGAAGTAAAAAACATCTAATCATGCTATTTCTAGAAGTAAATAAGCAAACAACATATTTTTGGATTTTTATGTGTTTTTATGTGAATTTAACATGCATATAATTTATTGTGTGTGAGTGTGGCAGTGAACAGGTGGCGTTGGAGGGTGGTTTTTGAGCTTGGGAGGATGTAGGATGGTGTGGATGGGTCTTAGGATATCTTAGGTGGCCTTTTGGAGGATTTTCCCACACTCGGCCTTCAGAAGAAAGCATATAGGAAAAGCTACAGGAGGACACGAGAAAAATACAGGAGGAAAACAACGAAACTACAGGAGGCCTACAGGAGGAGGCCGAGAGAAATTTTCACTGTTTTCAGGTGTGAGAGTGGGTGGAAAAGGTGGATGGAGGTTGGAATGAGGTGTTAGAGTTCCTAAGGTCTACCATGAGTCACCAAGAGAGAGAAAGATGATTGGGTTTTCTCAAGGAGAGAGGAAGAAGTTCTATAAAAAATGAAGGAATCTAGGGTAGAATTGGGGTGAGGTTTGGGAGACCTATAGGGCATGGATTAGATGAAGGATATGATTGCTGGTAAGCTGGCCTGCTGCTGGAAGAGATTTTCTACATTGAAACTGACAGTCAACCAAGAAAATCAAGCAAGAAATGAAATGGGTGCCTCCTAGGAAACACAAATTTTTGCATAAAATTGGCCTAAACTATGATGTATAGAAGGAAATGCTGGGAAATGTTGTAAGGAAGGAAAGAATGCAAGAGTACTATTGTAAATCAGGAAGTGAACATGATAAAGAAGATCTAAATCAAAGAAAAACTGGACTATCAACCTACTAAAGAGCTGCAAACACTAGAAGTCCTAGGAATGAGGAAAATTTGTGTTTTTAGGGTAGCAAGAGAGTCTTTGCCTCAAATCATGGTCCCAGAGGGAGAAAGAGAGGCCAAGGAACTATTTCTATCCTTTTGAATCTTCTCTGATCACTGCTTAACCTTCTACAGAAAGCGTAAATGGAAGAAAGCGACTAAATCATCAAAAGAAACCTATTCTTAACCATAACAAATTAATCTATAAACTGAGGTAAAGCATACAAATACAAGTAAAGAGAAGCTTGGCTACTTATATTGGGCCCTAACCCAAGAGCTTTAGCCCTCTGAGATAACTCAGTGCTAGCTCAAAAAGGATTCCATCTTCATTATCAAAAAATAGCAAGATTACATAGAACTGTCATAAAATAGTAAGCTCGAAATTTGAGCAGAGTTTACACAAGCAAAAAAAATATCACCCTAGTGAGGCCCTAGGACTCTCTACTTATACATCTGAAGCTACCAATATCTTCCTTAAAATCAAAGAGGCTTGGCTCCTAAAACTCGAGATAACTATCAATCATCTTCCACTTGCTTGGCTGCCTTCTAGTGCATGATTTGATTGCTTGTACTCCAAGTTGAATGAAGGGGGATTCGAAGTGAGGAGTAATAAATGAGGGGGATTCCCTCCTAAAGGTCCTATTCTCTGTCTACTAAGTTATTGTTGCAATTTGACCATTGGATCCTTAAATTTGACCTCAAAGTCCATCAATAATTTGCATTAAATACATGTTAGACCACATGGCATAATAAATAACTCAACTCACCCTATAAGCATAAATATAATTAGAAAATCATAGAATAAGCTAAGAGAATGGTTGATTTGACTAGGTTAGGAGGTAAAATGAGCCTATATAATTACCCATTTATGAGGCTCATAAGCCATTATATTAATATTTTCTATATTATATATTCAAAATGTTATGAAACCAACTCACAAAAAGATAGAAAAGATAGATAAATGCCTTAGAATTCAGCCTCTTCGAGGGGGCAACCTCCTTTACATTACACAAATGAATGATTCTTTGATGATTCAAATGAAAAAACCTCCTTTCTATATATAGGAGTCTAAGGAGTCACAATATAACCCAGCCGACCTAACAATAATAATATAAAGGCACAAAAATAACAATAGAGGGATTCTATGGGGCACAATAATAACAATATGGGGACAATAGGGGCACAACAATATTAATAAGAGATACAACTACAATAGTAATGGGGTAATCACTAGTATTATAGGGACCTAACATGCCCCTCTCCTTCAAAAAAGTGTTGTCCTCAACGCTTGAGTAGTTCTGGATGCTTTTGTATAAAATTCTCATCCTCCCATGTGGAATCTTCAGCGGATAAGTTCTTCCACTTGATGAGATACTCCGAAATTGATCGATTTCATAGCTATCGAGTTCTTGTTTCTATGACTGCTTCTGGTTCCAATATAATTTTTCCTTCCTTGTCATGTTCTGGAAATATTGTTTGAACTGGGAGCTTGTCGCCTATAACCTTCTTTAAACATGAAACATGGAAAACTGGGTGCACTCGAGAAGCTGCAGGAAGCTCCAATTTGTATGCCATAGTACCAATCTTTTGCAACACCTTGTATGGACCATAATACTTTGGTGATAATTTATTATCCTTCTTAGCTTGCTTGAGGGACATTTGTTTATATGGTTGTAGCCATAGGAATACCCAATCACCTACATCAAAACTTCTTTCCCTACGATGTTGATCTGCCTGTTGTTTCATTCTATTCTGCGCCAACACGAGGTTATCCTTTAAGAGTTGGAGGACTTGTTGTTGATGCTCGATGTGATGTTCCACTACTTGAACCTTAGAATTTTCTCTTAAATATGATGTGATGGATGGTGGCTGATATCCATAAAGTGCCATAAATGGGGTCATTTTTTTGCTGTATGGAAGGAAGTGTTATACCACCATTCAGCCAGAGGCAACCATTTGACCCATTGTGTCTATTTATCAGATACAAAGCAATGGAAGATATCCTTCCAAACATTTGTTTACTATCTCAGTTTGCCCATCAGATTGAGGATGATAAGATGAGCTATGAGCTAACTGAGTACGAGACAAGAAAATAATTCTGTCCAAAAATTTCTAGTGAAAATGGGATCTCTATCACTTACAATAATCTTTGGGTTTCCATGTAGCTTTTGAATTGTTTCCATAAATGCAGTAGAAACTGTAAAAGCTTTAAATGGATGTGATAATGCACAAAAGTGTGCATACTTGGTAAGTCTGTCAACTACCACCATGATGACACTCTTTCCCTCAGACTTGGGTAAACCTGTGATAAAATCCATTGAAACCTCCTCCCAACATTGGCTTGGAATGGATAAAGGTTGTAATAGACCCGGGGTCTTAATTGTTTCAACTTTATTTTGTTGGCAAACCAAACATTCCACCACAAACTTTTGAATATCCGATTTAAGGCCATCCCAAAAAAATTCCTTCTTAACCCTATGGTAAGTTTTTAAAAATCCTGAGTGCCCTCCTAAGCGAGAAGTGTGCAATTCCATAAGAATCTTTTGTTTGAGTTGGGAATTCTTACAGAGGTATAAGCGATCTTTGTACCATAATGAATCATTTTTCTAGCTAAATGTATCAGATGTACTGGAATCTTGTTGTAACTTTTGAATAAGTGCCCACACTTCTTCATCATTCTTCCATTCCTCCCTTGCTTCGTTTATCCAATCTGGTTGGATAATAGAAATGGCGCACAACAATGCTTCCACATCCTCATCCTTTCTTGAGAGTGCATCTGCCACCACATTTTTCTTCCCTTTTTTGTAGATGATTTCAAAGTCATAACCCAACATCTTTGTGACCCACTTTTGTTGCTCTTCAGAGGATAATCTTTGTTCTAAAAAGTATTTAAGGCTATCATGATCCATTTTTACCTTGAAGTGTCTTCCCATTAGGTAGGGTCACCATTTCTAAGTGCATGTAGTATTGCCAACATTTCCTTCTCATAAATAGCTTTGTGTAAAAACTTTCCCTTGATTGGACGACTTTCAAAAGCAATGGGTCTTTCATCTTGCATTAAAACAACACCAATTCCATTTCCTGAAGCATCACATTCCACAATAAAGGTTTTTGTGAAGTCCAGTGTAGCTAAGACCGGTGCTTGGCACATTGCCTCTTTAAGATGTTCGAAGGCCTTTGTTGCTTCTAGAGTCCATGAAAATGCATCTTTCTTCAATAATGTTGTTAGAGGTGCTGCTATTCTCCCATAATTCTTAACAAACTTGCGATAATACCTTGTCAACCCAAGAAATCCTCGCAGATGCTTTATGGATGTGGGGATTTTCCATTCCTTAATGGCTTTAATTTTGCTAGGGTCTACCTTAACTCCTTCATGAGATACAATATGACCCAAATATTCCACCTTTTGTAGTGCAAAGAAACATTTGGATCTTTTTGCATATAATTGTTTCTCCTCCAATAGTTGTAGCACCCTGTCAACATGTTCAACATGATCTTTCCAAGACTTGTTTTAGATTATTATATCATCAAAAAAATACTAACACAATTTTTCTAAGGAAGGGTTTGAAAATGGAATTCATCAAACCTTGAAATGTAGAAGGTGCATTGGTAAGGCCAAAAGGCATGACCAAAAATTCATAATGACCCTCATGAGTTTTAAATGATGTTTTCGGAATGTCTTCAGTCTTCATTTTGATTTGATGATATCCTAAATGAAGATCTAATTTGGTGAAGTAAATTGATCCATGCAATTCATCCAGTAATTCATCAATGACAAGAATGGGAAACTTATCTTTAATAGTGAGCTTGTTGAGCTCCGTATAATCTGGATGCATGCACCATGATTCATCCTTCTTGTGCACCAATACCACTAGAGTAGAGAAAGAACTTTGACTAGGTTGAATTATACCAGCCTCTAGCATTTCTGCAACCATATGTTCAATTTCACTCTTTTGGGCATAGGGATATCTGTACGGCCTGATGTTTGGAGGCACACTACCTGGAATCAGATGAATAGCATGATCATGATCACGAATAGGTGGGAGACCTTTGGGAGTCTCAAATACCTTGGAATTATTATCCAAGACTTTTTGGAGATCTGGAGAAATAGATGATTTCGATGTGGAAACATCTAGCGAACATAATTGTGCAATTACACCTCTTTGTTCCCCTTTTAGAAGCTTTGTCATATCGTTAGAGCTGATTATCATTCCCAGTTTCCCTGCAATACCCCTTAATTCAATTTCCTTTCCTTCAACAGAAAATTTCATGAAAAGTTCTTGAAATTAAAAGCTATTGTACCCAAGGATTGTAGCCATTGGACTCCTAGTACAACATCAACACCTCCCATTGGAATGGAAATCATTGGGCTAGTCAATACATATTCTCCCATGGATAGCTTGATATTATGGCACTTTCCAGAGCAATTTATTGTTCCTCCATTTGCAACCATCACTTGACACTCTAGTGTTGGATATAGGAAGCAATTCAATTCTTTTGCTACCTTACAATGAATAAAATTGTGGGTACTTCTTGAATCAATCAACACTATTACCTTTTTCTTCTTGATTTGTCCTTCTATCTTGATGGTTTGAGGAGTGGTAATTCCTACCAATGCATTACAAGATATGGTCAGATTCATTTCTTCTTTATCTAGGCTTTGTTGCTGGAGTATATCCTCTTCTTTTGACCTTTTTTCTCCTTCTCTTTCTGTTCACAATCTATGTAGAATTATTTCTTCTCAACGCACTTATGACCTTTAGTGTATTTGCTATCACAATTGTAACAAAGCCCTTTTTCTCTTTTTTCTTCCAATTGTTATGGTGTCAACCTTATAGGTTGTGGAAGACTAGGGGCAACAACACTTCCATTATTATAATTGTGAGTGGTATGCTTCCTGGTTTCCATAATTTTGCTTTCCATTTTTCTTGCTAACCAGAATGCCTTCTCTAATGAATCAAGTTCCCAAAGGCGAACATCATGTTGGATATTATCCTTTAAAGTCCATATGAACACATCAATCCTATGCTCCTTTGGAATATTTTTTACCCTTATGTTCAATTTTTGGAACTCCTCAATGTGCTCCATTATTGAACCCTTTTGTTTGAGACTTATCAATTGGCTAAAAAAAGTGTTGTTTTTTTTATCCTCATAATGTGTTGTCAATTCTTCCACAAAAATTTCCCAAGTGATAATTTGTTTACAAGAGCAAAGCCATTGATACCATACAAACTGATTTGGTCCAAATATAATGTTGCAATACATACCTTTTGTGTGTTTTGCACATTATTGAGATCGCAAAATTGCTGCATCTGTAATATCCATGTTGCGGGATCCTTGCCATCAAACTTCCTCATATCGATTTTTGGAATATGGTGGGTCTTTGATCCAACATTAGATTCTATGAAATCATGATTAACGTTTCTTTTGTTCGCATCATGAGTTTCCTTTACTACCTTTTCACCATTAGTAAGTATTTCTTGTAGAAAATTTGTCAAAGCTGTCTTCAAATCTACCATGTTTGTCTTCAAATCTGTCTTCAAATCTGCCATGTCTGTTTTCAAATCTATCTTCAAATTGTCCATCTTAGCTTCCAATCCTTTTATCTTAGATTCCACACCATTTATCTTAGCTTCTGTTAGCTTTTGTGAGAGTGAAATTTGTTGCACTTGGTCTTGTAATTTTGTTATATCATGTAGCATTTCTTCCTCTTCTTCATTAGTCATGCTAGAGCTTTTAGATTGCTTACTAGGTGTTTGCATTTTCTTTCCTCGTGGCATCAGTTACCGATAATAATTCTCTACTATGCCCTTTGAATTCCTTCAAAATAGTTGTTCAAACCAAGTTTAAGCAAAAATTTAAAAAAATCTACACACCTTTTTTCACTTTGTAGGAGCTCAATATTGCCTTTGATGTATCTCTGTAATTTCGGATCATCCAATTCTGAAATTGTAACCTGAAGTAGCCCTCTGTGTCCTCTTTCCAATGCCACCAGTCTGATCCAAATTGAATTCTCCAAGGAAGCATTATGCCAAATCTCCCACAGTGACCTGATTATAGACTAGTTCAGTAGAGTGAATTTGTACGACATGCCACATGTTCCTATTTCGACCTTTGGCTCTGAAAAATATATACAATAAACTACAGTCCATCTTATTTCTGTACCTTGTTATAAAACTTCAACCCGATGCTCAGAGAGAAAGTTATGACGATTTTCCCCAGGTCACCTGTTTGGAATGTAATTCAGGAGTCTGCAAAATGACCAACTTCCTCAGATCATATCTCCGCAAATATAGTGCGAAAAGCTCTGAAATTCAGTCCCAAGGTTTAGTGCGATTTCATCTCAAATGGGTTTTTCTTCACTTCTGAAACATCGCAGAAAAAAGTTATCGCGAAAATTCCACGAAGACCTATTTGGAGCAGTGAAACCCTAGAATCCAAAGCTCTGATTCCAAATGTTATGAAACTAGCTCACAAAAAGATAGAAAAGATAGATCAATGCCTTAGAATTCAACCTCTTTGAGGGGGCAACCTCCTTTACATTACACAAATGAATGATTCTTTGATGATTCAAATGACAAAACCTCCTTTCTATATATAGGAGTCTAAGGAGTCACAATATAACCCAGTCGACCTAACAATAATAATATAAAGGCACAAAAATAACAATAGAGGGATTCTATGGGGCACAGTAATAACAATATGGGGACAATAGGGGCACAACAATATTAATAAGAGATACAACTACAATAGTAATGGGGTAATCACTAGTATTATAGGGACCTAACACAAAACTATAATTTAGTATTTCTTATTTAATTATTGTAACCTTTCATATTTTAAATTATCAATATTATTATAATTATTTTCTTTATTAGCTTTAATATCTAATTATTTAAATAATTATCTAAATGTATTAAAAATGTATTTTTTTAAAAAATTTAAAATCTTTGAAAAGGAAAAATAATAATTTAATATATGACAAAACCCTATTTAAAATGAATGAGGGGATTTATGTGGGTATTATCTTTAAATTAGGGGAAGTAGGTACTCATGGCTTTTCTTTGAGTTATCATTTATATTTGACCAAAGTGATAAGTTGAGTTCATCTTGAGTATAATAGTAATTATAATTTTTTTGGTAACATGAAACCATTTATATTACTTAAATATTATTATTATTATTATTATCATCCAATTTTAATGTCACTGCCAAGCCAAACACCAAATTGGTGTATGAGATCCACTTCTTTGTGGGACAAGGGAGCCACCTCCATGTAGTGATGTTACTGCGAAGTCTATGAAGGCATACATACTCTACCCCCTTCTAGTTTTGACCCTGTGACCTTTTAGGAGGAAACACATACTCTACCACTTCGGAAATTAGATGAGTAACATAGATTCAAAATTTTTAGATTGTCAATATTCTTCATTATCTAAGAGTTTGATAAAAAAAAAACTATTAGTAGCATAGAAAGTAAAATATATATTCATAACGTACTAATAAACTTAAGTAATAGTTTTGCTACAAATTATTAGATCTTGTGGGCTTCATTATGCAGGAGTATGCCATTGGACTAGTGTTTTTCACTTGGTATCATTGTTAGAGGATGAAAAGTTAAGGTTTTTTATGTTCTTGGAAAGAAGTGTGATTTTTTCTATTGATGTTATCAACTTTATCTAGGAGGTATGCCATGAACATGAATAGTTATTACTATGTATCTTCCCTATTGGTGAGGACCCTTCCAATTAAGGTTTTTATGTTATAGTAGTGATTTATTGTTCACATGTATGACATAACCCTGGCTCTGGTGGAATTCACTACATCATGGTTCCATTCCCTCGTTTCTTGTTCTATATTTATGTATGGAATAAAACATCTTGATTGACAAACCTATTCTTCCACATCAAGAATAACCCTTTGAATAGTTGTAGGTATTATATCATTTTGGCATTCCATGTCTACCCTTGTAGTTGTAGCTTCCTAAGCCCATGTTTGTTGATTCTAAGAAGGACTAAACTCTAAAGAAGGGGAGACACCAAGACATTCTCTTCTGCCATTGCACCGAGGAGCTGATAACTAATTCCTAACCATAGTAGGAAACAAAGGGAGGAATCCAAGTGAGGGGATTTTGTAAAGGATATAGGTGAGGAAAATTTCAATCAAAGCAAGTTTTCTAATCGAGGGGAAAGGGAAAGAGTATTATGCCTGAGCAGGCGAATCAAATAGGGGGGGTGGGAAAAGAAATGTAAAGTGTGAGAGAGTCAATAATTAAGAGATGAAAGTAGAGAAGCATGAGAGAGAATATAAAAGGAGAGATAGAGATAACATATAGTATATAACTGGGGTAGAGTAAGAAATTCACCTTAGAGATAAGTTCAATCCCCCTAAAATAATTAAACCTAGAAGGGACCAAAAATTGGAAGCCTTCAAATCCAAAAATTGGATTAAATGTAGTGTAGAGAATGTCTAAAAGTGAAGCATAATTCCAAGTAGAGATGATCATGAGAAGAAACCTACACACTTCACTGATATTGTTGGAGTGCTCTTTTTGAAGCGTTTCTAGCCAAGGAAGATTTCCAATCACACATTCCTCGCCCGTTCCATGGAGCAATTTTTTCGAACCAACAACACCATTGCAGCTCCTTATAGTCCATGGTTGGAAAGTTATATTAATGAAACCATCACTAGGCATTATGTGGTTTACCTTATTTAGCTATCCACTAGCATTATTCTTTTTTTGTTCATGTTAGCCATTATGAGTCCTTAAATTCCCCTATATGTTAAGATTGAAAATGAGTGTACAATGCCCAAACTTCACATGATCAAATACATGAGCACTAAAATTTTTGTTAAACATGTTTGCATGAATTCCATAATGTGGAGTACGAGAGACCACGATGATTGACCATTGAAAAGAAAATTGCCTTACTCTTTTGTTCTCATGGCACTCATCCTAAACTAGGGAGAACTACCTTGAACACACTCGATGGAAAATATGTTCTTAATCTATTATTTCTATGCAGGAAACCCTTATATAATCTAGGATGTCTTTATTTTAGTTGACATCTAGAAATTCTCCATTATATTTTAGTCCTAGATTGGTGAGATTTTTAGCTAATTTATTTATATTTATTAATACATGCACATGAATGGAGGCAATAATTTAACCTAGTTGTCCATGATTCTTTCTAGGTTAATTATGAGCCTCTAGATATTGGTGAATTTCACTAGAGTTGAGCCATTCTATATTTTTTTTATCATTGTATTGGTAATTTTGGAGTCCCCTTCTATGAAAAGTTTTTGGATATTTAGTAGGCTTTCTATAATTATACCTTGATGTAAAGCATAGATCTCATCTGCACTATTTTTGTCATTTCCAATTGCTCCTGAATATATATAAATAATCTAGATGGGAATAGTTTTCCTTTAGAGGCTCCATGAAATTTAATTTCAGGAATCCCTATGGAGGGGGAAATCATTTGTTAGGACTTGAATAATGAGGATGAGGGGTGTAAAGTTTATTAGAAAGGCATATTGTTGTAGTCCTAAGAATTTAATTATGTTGGATTCCTTTGATTAACACTCCCAATCCTGATTTATGCATGGAGTGATTAGAACAGATTCCCTTACTTTCCCTATGATTGAGTACCAAATGATATCTAGATCCACACTTTTTTCTTTGAATATTCTTTTGTTTCTTTGCTCTTAGACGTACCATACGATGAATAGTGGGAAAATATTCTATGCTCTTTTAACATGATATTGTTGAAGGGTGTTAAAGTCCATTCTTCAATAATGGAGTGTATGTTATCTCTTCTTTATCTATTTTTTTGAAGATTATTTTCAATATGTCACATAGTTGTAAAGGAGATTTACATTAACTTGTGCAACTCCTTTTATATTTTCATGCATAGGTGACACTTGACTAGGCCTTAGAACCATATAACTTATCTGAGTTTAGTATTTTATTTTGAAGGAGAAACCATAAGAAGAAAGTTATTTGGGGTGTATTTTGGCTTTCCACAATTTTCTCTCATAGTTGCTGCGAGTATATTGTATGCCTCCATTATATTGAAAGTACCTTTGGGTTTGTTACCGCTCAAACTAGCACGGGACATAAAGGGGAATACCTAAAGGGAAAATGTAAGGCCAAGGGCAACAAATGGAGTATTAGCCCATTGTCACCTCATCTAAGGCTCCCTTCGATTTATGGGCTTTCACCGATGGGAGGAGACCCAGTATGTGTGGAGTCAGCAATGAATGATATGTCAATGCATGTAATTTCCATGTTGTATTTTAATTTTCTTGGTCTCTAGCTCTTTCATTAGGGTCTTCTTATATTTGTTGCTAATGTTGGTTGGCTACTGTGTGTTTTCTTCCCAATGTCTCCACTAGTATTGCATTTTTGTTTGCATCCAAAGGTGCCTAACCAAAAATTTTCCTTCTCACGATTACATGCTATTTTTGAGGTTTTCCACATCCCATTCTTATTCAAATATTGTCCATTGTTTCGAGGAGTCTTCCTAAAAAATGGATAAGTTTCCATCCCAAACCTCCCAGAAGCAATGATATTGAATAAGGTGTTTATTGTTCCATGTCTAGTTACATAAATGTGATAATTTGTTTTGTCCTTGTAGTCATATTAGTGATATTGATTTATGTTTAGAGTGTATTTATTTTTCCATATTTTTCTCGATAGATCCCTTGGGTTCTTAATCCATCTCCAACACATTTTGGCTCCAAGGGCCTTGAATGATAATTTCTAGCCCTCTTATGCCCAACCCACATGTTACCTTTGGATTACATAATCTCTCCCATGCTATAAGAGTACCCCTCTTAATGAACCCTTTGAAGCAACATGTTTAATTTCTCTATTTAAACCTACCACCATGAGGAGGAAGAGATATGTGGAGAGGTGATATCCTTGTTTAATATCGTGGGAGGGATAAAAGTATAGAGAGGGGGATTCATTAACCAATATATATATGAAAAAAAACTTTTGTTACTCGTTGCATGACCCATGAAATCCAAGTTGGAAAAAAATAAAACTTTAGCATGTAGAAAATGAATTTCTAGTTGAGCCTACCAAAAGCATTTAAAATATCAAGTTTGATGATCATACCCAATTTTTTGAAGGTAAATAGGGAGTGTATATGTTTCTTAGCTATAAGAATACGATCAACGATTTTATTTCCCTATACATATCCTATTTTTCCCTAGATATTATTGGTGGGAGGAGAGTATTTGTTCTATTAGCTATGACCTTTGAAATTATTTTATATATTACATTGCAAAGCATAATGGGTTTGAAGTCTGTAGGGTTTTTTGAATGAAATTTCTTTGGAACGAGAACAATTATAGTTGAATATAAGGTCATGAGTAGGGAATATTATTTCCATGAATTTTCAATAAGTTGCATCACGATTTTGCCAATAATCTACTTGCATTCCTAAAAGAATTATGCAGTGGATCTATTTGGCCCTGGGGTTTTTTGGGCATATCCTTTACTATTTCTTCCACTTCTACTAGAGTGACCTCTAGCATGAGAATATCATTATGTTAATCAGTGATCATTTTAGGTATATTCTTAGTTTTATTATTATTATTATTATTATTATTCTATCCCTTACTGGTTCCATTTGAAACTCATTAAAATATTTCTCATTAGAGTATTTCTTGAGTTCTAAAGTAATTTACTAATGGCTCTCATTTTTTTGGATTTGAGAGTTCTAGAGGTTGAGTATTATGTTTTTCTTTTGTTGTTAAGTCATTGATCTGTGGAAGAACGGTTTTTTTCTCCCTCTTTTAACCATTGTACTCTTAATTTTTTGCTTCCATAGAATTTCCTTTTGTTTCAAGTGTTCTTCCAGTTGAATTTTAGTGATCGATTCTTTGTTTTCAATGATTCACTTCTTCCTTCATGTATGATTTCTTGTTAGATTCTCTCCATTTCATTTTCCACTTTTTACTTTTCTTCACGTATGTTGACGAATTCTACTATGTTCATTTCCTTTAGTTTTTTGTTAATAAATTTTAATTTTTGATGAAATTGGTACATGGTATTTCCTTCTATGGCATTTGCTTCATACCACTAATTTTCAATGCTACTCTTAAGATAGAGGCGCCTTGCCCAAAAAGTTTCAAAGAGGAAAGGTTGTTCCTTGGAGTTCCTTTCTAGTCCATGAAACGTTTTATGGGCCAATGATTAGAAAAATGGCAAGACAATACTTTAGCTTCAAAATTGAGACCCAAGAGGAAGAGAGTTTTAGAGAGAAAGATATATCAAGCTATGACGATATCTCAGAGAAACCTCATCTCTTATTATTCTAGGTGAAGATACCATTATTGGATTTTTGGTCCACTAGTTTTGAGTGTTGCAAGAAGTATGTGAATAGTTGAGAATCCTCATCTAATGTTCTAATTCCTCCCATTTTTCATTGGAGGAATTTGATCTTGTTGAAATTCCATTTAATTATCCAATAATTATCTCTAATTTTTTCTAGGTTTCAAAGATTCAAGATGAAGGATTTGTTTTCCATGAGTATAATTGGTGCATACACATTAGTGATGAATACAACTTTTAAGGAGCCTAATATTTGAAATCAGGCTTTTAAAGTTTTTGGTGTGGCTAAGGACTCTACAAATGTTATATTGCGATGGTTCCATAGGATTGATATTCATCTTGATTATCCATGAGCAAGAGTTCCTATTGACTGACAATCTTTTAGATGGACTTGGATATTTTCTGAAATGCTTCCATAAGATATTTGGTTTCTTGCATCATGATTATGTCAAGATTTTATTGTTTAATTTATTTTTGGGAATCTCTGATTGGTTTTTCCATTGACACCCCTAATATTCCATGATATTACTTTCATTGATGATTTGAAGGGGGAGGTTGGAAGGCCTCTATCATCAAGACCACTCTACTGGTGTTAACTAATATAATCTATGTATTACTCTTTCTGCCTCCCTTTTAATCTTCCTTTCCCCCTTGGAGCATTCCTTATTGATATTAATTTTAACTTCTAAAGAGATATATTAGGGTTTTGAGGAGTTACTTGGTGCTTTCTTGTGCAAACATTTTTGAGATTTGAGATAAGATCGAGTTATTAATTGGACATGATCTTTTAATATAGTGGCAAGGTATTTTAATTTCCATTCTAACATTATCATTTGGATATATGTTTCTCTAACATTTGTGTCCTCTTGATATTCTATGTCAAGTTCCTTTTGCTCCTCCCATGCCATTAATGTGTCTTCTATATTTTCCTTATGCTTTAATTCCCCCCATTTATTTTTCTTCATTCCCCTATATGTGTTCTTGAGTATTTATGTTCTCACTAGTTCCTTTCCCCTTTTCCTCATTTTCTTAGGGGATATACTCCTCTGTTAGCAAGGCATAGTAGTCATGACTTCTCTTCTTATTTTTTTTAATTGAGACTTTTTCAAACCCTTCTTAATACTCCTAATGCTCCACTTGTGAATGAATTCGGGTTTGGTTCAGAATGCATTCCCTAAATGGGTGGCCATATTAATGCCATTTCATGCATCTAAAAGGTATTTGTTCAAAATCTATGGGTTTCTCTCATATTTCATCTTGATAACTGATATGTATACTTATTCAGAGGGATTTTGTCAATTCCATGTAGACACACAATCTTGCATGTGGTGTGCATCTACCAAGCATTCTAGTTTCTAGTACCATAATGGAAGATCCAATGACATTTCCAATACACTCTAATATGTATTTATGCTATAATTACCATGGAAATGTGTATATGCAGATCCACATTAGTGCTAATTTTTATTCCTCCTTATTTGGGTTAAATATCTCAACCCATAGTTTCATATACAGTTCTACGAAGTTTAGAAAGTAAGGCCCTCAAAATATTTTATCCCTAACCTCTATATTATTGAGAATGATTATGAATAATCCCATTGAACCCAATTTGAGTTCAATTTATCCTTTTATCTGTTATTATTTTATGGTCCATAATATGATTATTCTCTCTTAGGGCCAAATGCCAACAAACTTGCATATTAATGCATTATCCTTCATGAAATTTATTTAACTCCGACTTTATCTAAAATGACTTCATAGAGTGGAGTTTTTTCCATCTAAGGGATTCATGTTCTCGCATTCACTGCATTCCTTCCTTGTTGATTTTCCTTCCCAATTTCATATCTTCCCTCCTCTGTGTATGAATTGGATGTTACCGAGGGTTATAAATTGTTCCTAATGGCACTATGACTGCTGAGCCTATGAGATTAATTTATAGAGGCACAACATACCACAATGTTGCTAAAGGAAGGGTTGTATCCTCCCCCCATGGGAAAACCATGTGGATTCAAGAGTTTGGTGAAACAAATAAACCCTTGTTAGAAAATGTTGTGTTTGATTTTGGCTCTCACCAAGTGATTTGATTGAGAAACCCATAAATATCAATTACGGATATTATTTTCAAATATAATAACTTATTTAATTAATATAATAATTTATATTATTATAAAATATAATAATATTTTCTTGATATTAATTATAGATATTGTTGTACTTAGTTATTGATGATGATGATGATTGATGCACACTAAGGCTGGAATACTTTAACAATCCTAGAAGGTAAAATATTGTTATGTGGACTTATCCATCTTGTAGACAAGAGCTATCTCCATAGACTCCAAAGAAACCTAGTAACAAACAATCAAGAACTGCTACCTTTCTCTAGACTATGATTGACTGAAATAAATATGATGATAGAGGTTACTTACCATTTAAATGAAATGATGGATGAAGTCCCTTTTAGATATCTCATTCATTTTGTCCTTGATGCTTTAGAGATACTCCCGTCACTCCCCACAACTTATCTGTGACATCTTAAAGGAGATCTGCATTGACAAAAAAAAACAAGAGATTAAATCATCCAATATATAATCATAAGTTATATGGATTAATTTACCAATTATATACCATAAAGTGATTAATATGCAATCACAATATCTATAGGTGATCAAGGAATCCTACAAATTATATCAATGAATATCCAACCCTCTCCTTGAATGAATAACCTTTCAATATCAATCTTGCAGGATAAGCCTACCTCCAATAGTCCTCGTCAATCCTCATGCCTGGGTTAGGTTTATAGGGCAAGAGTAGGAAGTTTTGGATCCATTTTCCAAGGGATGAGATCCAATAATTGTGGGATAGGGATTCTACAAAGAAAGGCAGGTTCTCCATGATGGGAGGGATCAAGACTCAATAGAAAACCATTCGAAGGTTGTTGGTTGGGATATACACTACCAACAATGCTTCTAGACTTTATTTTTTATTTTTACATGTGTTAAGTTATGTTCATAGGTCATAGTGTAAGACAATGCACACTTATGCCCAACTTCTAATGGTATTCTCTACCTATGTGCAAAAATTAACTAAGGAACTCCACAAGTAGCCAAAAATAGGGTTTTGTACCATGGGATCTGAGAATTCCACTTTCCTTGGGATAATTTATGTTCAAACTTTGTATGGGAATGCTCGAGGACACATTTATCGATAGAAAAAGATACAAACTCATGGTCATTTGCCTAATGTGACAAAATGATGTGAAACAAATATTACTCAAAATTATTTAGAGTTTTATTTCTAAGTTCAAAATATATTAAAGGAATCCTTCCAAGATTACCTCAATTTCATTGAGTTAAAATGTCAAGAAGGTTGGTAGTGTGACAAATATTTTGAAGATTAGATCTAATGTTAGTATAATATGGAAATCATAAGAGAAAATGTTATTCATATTCAACTCTCCTAGCATCGCAAAATTGATAGGCTCTTTCAACCCATGCTGTTTTCAAAATTAAACCTCTAGTTTCACTATAAAGCTCATGAAAATTTGTTTTTATTTTACTAATGTCTATTTTTTATTTAATACTATTGCTTTATTATATAATTTGTTAGTTTTTGTTTGTGATTATTCATTTCATGTTTAATTATTGCAATCTAAATTTAATATGAATGGATCATTATATATAATTCAAAATAATTTGGAGTGTGCATTACCCAAAAGTGGTAGGGCATGTACAAAAATATATACTTTAGTAGTAAAATGATTATGTAGAAGGGGTTGATTATACCCCACACAAGGGGTCATACCAACTTGATATCTCATTGAATTGTGATATTCAAATTATATTATTATTATTACTAAATTTTAGGTGTTAATAGGCATAATTACTATCAAATATATTTTAAATTAACCAAAATGTAAATAATTCCAAAAAAATGAAACTTGGACTATTCATCATTTTTTAGAAATTATAAATGTTTTATATTTATATTAGAAAATATGGGTGGTGCTAGATAGTGATGATTTCTCATGATATCTTAGTAACAAAGTAAAAATGAAAAAACAAAAATATGTTAACTTGGAGGGATTATTCCATGTACTTTCAAAATGAATTTGAATATCGTATAAAAATATGAAATGTAGGGAATTGAATTAGATTTCCAAGTGTACATATTTTATTTATATAGATTGTGTATGTTTGTGAAATTTGAGTTTTTAAATTATTTTATGTTGCTATTCATAGATAACATCAGTGTGGGTTTTGGATTGCAAAATTGGAGAATAACCCATAGTTTCCATATTGTTACAATCAATGTTTCAAATATAAAGCAAGATTCATCATTAAGACAATTCTTTTGTTATTTTTTATGCAAAATATAATGTGTATGTTAACTACCTAAATGAATGAAATGCGTTCATGTGTATGCCTATTTTTTGAAAATTTATGATGTTAATTTTTATTTATTATGAAAGTAATTATATCATGGTGGGTGCAAGAAAATGATGGTCTCTCAAGATGCATGAGTAGAAATATGTTAACTTGAAGATAAATTAGAGGTATTTATGCAATAAATTCGAAGATGGTGTAAAAATATGAAATTGTACTTAATTTTGTAAATTTTTAGGTTTCCTAACATTGGTGTGTTATTTTTCATGTAAAATATAATGTGTTTTTTCCATTAGTACAACATTTGAGTATATAGATGGTGGTGTTGTAGCAGAAACAACCACCCTCCAAAACTTTTTCTTGCATGAAAATTTCAGAGCCTACCTTGGATCCTGTGATTGATTGTTCCTTGGTCACTTGTTGGTAAGTTGATGATATCAAGCCCCCCTCCTTGAGCCTAAGATTTGTTCACATTCTCGTATTTATGTAGCATGCATCATCTTTGGGAATCATGATTATTGTTTGTCATGCAAAGGGAATGTTGTTCTACTTCAAAGGGAAATCTTGTGCGTATGTGTCGTTCTCATTACATAGACATGTTTCACACTCCAGGCACACTTGTCACAAAGGTTATTCCTGTTAGAGCCTAGATTTACCTCAGGTTGAAAAGGTAAGATTCTAGGTCCACATCAAACCATGCTCAGCCTCGTAGCTAGCCCTACGAGGACAGTAGAGGGCTCTCTCCGAGTCAATATCAGCAAAAGATACTTGATGGGGCTTGAGATGACTGAACTAAAAAACTAATTTTAGGCTAGGTATGAAGTGCAAGGATTTGATTTGATTTTTTTGGGGGTTTTGTTGGAATCAAGGGAGAGGCAAATAAGGGTCCGGTGATGAAGGCCAGTTTTTCAGAGTTCTGATTGGGGCAAGAAAGGCAATCGTTCTGATGCTTTGATTTGTAAAGATGGAGGGTTCAAACTGTTCAGAAGCTAAAGAGGGCAAGAGGGTGTCAAGAATCCTCTTCAAACTAGAGAAAACATTTAGAATTAAAAAAAACTAAAAGGCAGAGCACAGCAAGCTAATGAATTCTACCTTTGCCACTCATTTGTTTAATTTCAAAAGCAAAAGAGAAAGGAAATGGTACACATAAATATCAGTGAACTTACAAATTACATAGAGAAAAACACCATAAAAACACAGAGCCACAAGGATCCCAAAAAGTGCTGCAAACCCTGGTCTTTCCTTTGCCAAAAATGCAGAAATCAAATGTACAATGGAGTGCCAAGCAATCCCAAGTGTCCAACCCTGAAAATGACTGAGAAATTACATGATATAGACAAGACTAACTCCTTCCCATGCCTCTAGGGGTCGAGCTCATCATTCTAGGAGCTGTTTCAACCATATCTAAACAAGGAACTGAAAAATAGGCAATGAAACAACTTGCCTCTATATGAAAGGAAATTGATTCATTCACTATCTTTTCACTTTTTAGTGAATTAATCTACATGGATGAGTAACAATGTGCCAAAATTACATCAAAGTCATGAATTTACATCAAGATAAATCAAGATTTACATGAAAAAGTGAAACTAGTCAAAACTAGGCGAAATTCTAAGCTGCTGAGTGAAAACTAGGCCAAATTTCCCTATGCGCCGCGCCTGAAATCTGTATGCATAACACAACTTTGAGGCTAATTTTGAGGGCCTTCCCGAAGTCCAAATTGAGCTCATGATAGCTTGTTGGAAATCCCAGCTTGTCTACTTTCCAACCCAAGTGGAATTTCTGAATTTGGTGTCCGTTTGTTCCTCCAAAAATCAAATCTCCCAACACTGCTTCCTGTGGGTGCAAAAGGTGGCAGAAAGGTCATTTTTTGTGTGTTTTTGACCCTTTAGGCAACCCAGAACTTGATGAAATCCTTAGGTAATTCACGAGCATGCATAAATTTTAATAAAAAATCTAGAAATGCAAATTTTTCCTCTGGAGGATCTCCCAATTATAAGCGCGTGCCAGGTGGCGCTATGCGTTGGGCAGGAAAACCTATTTTGAAGCCAAAAAATTCCAGATTGACAAAATTTTCTCCAAATTTGCTGAAATTTGGACTGAAGGTCCATCATCAAGTATCATGCTTAGCCAAAGAAGCTTCGGCCAAGATTTGGATCCTGTCATGCCTTTTGCGTCGTTTTAGTGCCCTCCTTAGTCTTGCTCTCAGGATTTTGATCCTTGCTTTGCAAACATGAGTTCGCACCCAATAATGGTTTTTCATGTGCCTCATAATGTCCTTGTCCTTGTTTTCCTTCGCCAACAGCTTCTCTAAGTGGATGTTGACTCTCTCGATCCAAGACTCCCAATCAGCACTGATCTCTTGCTGAATGGGTGTCATCTCATTTAGGCTTCTTTGGGCAACCTTGGTGATTTTTCTTTATGTTTTTGTCACCTCTATGAGGCCTCCTGGGTGCATGTACTTCTGTTGGTGAATCACTATGGGTCTCCTCCTCATGATCATATGACGGATCAGATTCCATCTCTACTAGTGGATGAACTGTCTTGGCATTGCCTTGAACTCTCTTGATGCAAAATAGGTGATTTTATGGTGTGCCTAGACCTTTGCCACCAAGGGGAACAGTGATAGGTGGGACTGTGGAGGGTGGAAACAATGAGGGATTTAGGGACTGTTGGGGTAGGGTTTAGTTAAGGGAACAAGGAATTAGAGAGTACTTTGGGAGCTTTGGTATAGGACTAGGGTTTGGGAATAGTGGGATTAGGTATTAGGGTTTTTAGTTTTAGGGATAAGGGGATAGGTGAGTGTGAATGAAAGGGGAGAGGTAAAGTAATATGAGTGAAGTGTAGTGAGAGCAAAATGAAAATGGGGATACAATGGCAAAACTGCAATTTTGCAAACCCTAGGCAATTTTCTCAACACAACTTTGTAAGGAACTAGGGTTTTGTTTTTAACCTATTGAAACACCATAAACACTGATGGAAACTCATACATTCGAAATATGGAGGTGTTAACTTAATTGTGGAATGAATAATTTGCAATTTGGAGGAATATTTGAATGAATTTCAGGTTTTTTATCCCAATGCACCAAACCATCTCTATGGGTCGCGCCAGTGCATTTTTTGCACTGTGGAGGGCAGCCTAATGTGCCGCGCTATCTCTATGCATAGCGCCTTTTTGCAGGAGCATTTTGGAGGCCTTCCCAATGTCAAAATTTGGCACAGGATAGCTTGTTGAAAAGGTTATTGAGTCTAATTTCCAATCCAACTAGAACTTTTCAATTTGGAGTTCATTTGACCTGTCAAAAAGAAAATCTCCCAAGACTAGTCAAAATGTGCAAAATGAGGCTACCTAAAGGCAGAGTGTTGTTGAAGTAAACTTTTGAAGGTCTTCCTCAACTCCAAATTGAGCTCATGATAGCTCATTGGAAAGATATTTCTGTCTAGTTATTATTTGACTCATCAACAAAGTCATTTGGCCAACCAAGATAGGGGAAAAATTGATTTTCCCAAGGTCACTTTAGAGTTGCATCAATTCTCTTGAGGAAACTATATTTTTGACATTCCTCTAAAACCATGACACCTGTGTAAAAAGTGAAGGACGTTTTTCTTCCTTGGACTATTTTGGACAAAAAATCTCTCATTTTTTCCAAATTCATATTTTATTGCTCAGAAACATCATTTTAGTAAAACCTACCCCGATGTGTGGAACAAGGGATTTGTCGAAATGAAGGGAAATGAAGGGAATAAGGGACTTCTTAATTCTTGAGAAAATTTTTGGAAGTAGGGAGGGATGTTAGGAAGAAGGGGAAAGTGGAATTTCAAATATTGAGTGAGGGGAAAGGATCCAGAAGGGCAAAACGTAGGCCTAGCCTAGAAAATTGTCAAGTTGTAGCAAGAAACTAGGGTTTGTGGAAAAAAGAGGAATTTGGGGGATCTCAATGATGGGAAGTATTTAATAAGGTACATTAAGGATAGGGGAAGGTGTATGAATATCTGGATACAAGTTTTTCTAATGATTTTACCATCCAAGAGAAATTACCTTCAAAACCCTAGGAGAGGGAAATGAACTTCACCTAGGTGCAACTGAAGCATGAACAAGGTGTAAAATGACCCAAGGGAACTTGACATGATGATGGCAACCCTATGAATGATGGTAAACTCAGCTTAATAGTGACATGGACCGACATTTGGACAAATTTGAAAGGAGTGAAAGCAAACCCTAGACCTAATACCTAGTGACCAAATTTTACTTGACTCACTGAAATGACAAAATTTGACCTTGACACCTTAAAATAACTTTGTAAGAACATGTTTGATCACTGGAGGAAGGCTGCAAAGGCTGACACTAACAGTTCCATCAAGAAGAGTATGTATTTTATGTTTCAGATGGTCTATGTTGTATCGCTAAGTGTTCATGTTTGATCATAGTCAAGTTCTATCATTGTTTTCATCAGTATCATTGATCTCACACTTAGCCCAGTTTCTCGAGCAACCTAGCCTCATCCATCTTTTCAGAGATACACACTTTTCTTCTGCAACCCTCAGTCTTTTTCCATTACCTATTGGAACTGTGCAATGTGAAAAGACCCCAACCTCCCTTGGCATTGAAAACTGCACAGTGGTTTCCTCCAATGTCCTTCCTCAGTCGGAACCCGCTGTCTTCAAAACTTGTGTAGTATTGTCCCTCAGTTTCCCATCCAATACACCTCTCCAGAAATGTGCAAAGAATTTAGGCATCGAGCACTACTGTCTAGAAATGCACAAAGTAGTCAAGTAGCCAACAATTCTCTCCAGAAATGTGTAGAGGAGTCTGACTGCTCGGCATCCAGAAACTACGTAGAGGTGTCCCGCTAGGACCCCATATTGTAGTGTTGTCTTGCATCACAAAACTGTGTAGTGTTGTCCTAACTTCCTAGCAACCTTGCTCCTAGAAATTATATAGATCAGCCCAACCTTCCTATGGAAAACTGCGCAGAGCAGGCCATCAACCTTTCTCTCAGAAATTGCACAAAGTAGGCAACCCAAACTTGGTCTAGAAAACAAGGCAGATCATCCTGACAATAGTCAATGTCCACGGAAACTCTGTTGATCTATCTATCATTGACTACAAGAAAAGGTGACATGTTGCATCAGCCTCAAGGAGTTGAGGAGAAGGAACAAGAAACCAGGTTATGATCGGGACCTCATGCAAAAATGTTAAGTAAATAATATCTTTGAAGTATATCTTGTAGTGAAGATTGAAGGACTTCTTATCATTGTCATATCATTCTGTCTTCGATAACATGCATGTTTGCAAGAACAAAATCATTACATGTGTCTCCTCTATGTGTCTTACTTAATTTTTGCTTGTATGACCAACTGGCTTCTTTGGCATGTTGATTGTTATGTCATGCTTGTGGGTTTGTTTTGGAAATTTTGAAGGTTTGCCTTTGGGTGCATGAGTTTCTTTTGCTTTTTAACCATCGGTTGCACTCACACAAAAACTTGTAAACATTCTCACGCAAATGTCGCCATGGCCATTCGAAGATCTATCTAAAGTGTCACACTTATTGCTCTTAAACTTAGAGTCAGTCCCACTAAGAACTTTCTTGTCTTGTTTCTTAGAGGTGTCTTGTTGTGGAGTCATACTAAGTGTGTGATCACAATGTCATGTATACACAAGTACACTTTCTTTCACACTTAGTCATCTTCCCCAAAATCTGTCGACTCAACAACCCTCCGTCAACTGGACCCGATCATAGTGATCTTACACTAATGCCTAGAACTGTACAAAGCTTGAGGTTGTCCTTTAGGAAGCCTGCACTATGCAATTCTAGAAATGAGTTAGCTGACTGTCTCCTAGAAATACAAATAATTTGTCCTAGAAGCTGATCCAAGTTGCGCTTGCTGCAAGACCTATCATCAAGCCTCCCATGGGTCAAATGGAGAAAAAACTTGTGTTATGACCTTGGGTTGTATTGAGATCCAGAATTGCATAAAGTTTTCCTAACAACCCTTCTTCCCCACTCTACAACAAACCCAGAAATTGTGCAGAGTTGTCATGCCCTTCCCTTATTACTCACTCTACAACCAACCCAGGAATTGCACAGAGTTTCCCTGTCATGCCAGCCCTTCTTTCCTTCTCTGCAACTAGCCTAGGAATTGCGTAGAGTTGTCCTGCCCAACCCTTCTTCCCCACTTTACAAACAAGTCAAAAACTATACAGCATTTTCCTCACCTAGACTGTCTCTTAGGATTGTGCAATTTTCACGAGTAGCTCTCACAACCTGACCTTGTGCTCCTCTAGAAAACTGCAAAAAAATTTCTGCTAGTACCTCCTACTGCCTAAACTTCCTTCCCCAAAGAAATTAGGTATATCCCAGCCAGATGACTTGCCCAACGCTCCCTTGGAAAATTGCGCAGATTGGTCTAGCATCTCCCTACATGGCCTTCCTCCTGGAAACTATGAAATTCTTCCTCCCAACTGGGTTTTGCCCCATAATTGGCACTACTGTCTTAGATTACGAAAAATTGTCTCCCAGTCACATCTACGCAATTTTTCCTGGCAGTGCTTCAGAGCCCCACATCTCGGCCTATGTTATGCCCCCATAGTCTGAGTGCGTTGTCCCTCTCCCGGTCACCTACACCAAAATGAAAAACAATTCATCATGTTAGACTTGGATATTTTTGGATTTGATGTCATCTCATCATGCATGATTGAAGAATGAGAACATGCTACAAGACTTGATCACAGTTGAATGAATAGATGAAGCATATTGAGCAACAAGCAATGAGGACACGTACACATGGACCATCAAGTGAACACCAAGACCATCAGAGACCCCATGCACTTTTTCCAGTGGAGGTGAAGATATGATAAACCAAGAGCACACTCATTACTCAACAACATAGAAGGTTGACACAGGCACCATAGTCAGCTAGTACATGTCAGTAGTGTCATGTCGAGTTGTGTGATGAGTCATCTCTGCCACATCACTATTATGGTCCATACTTGTTGTAATCAATGTGATGTAAAGCAGAAGTCCAAGAGACCAACATATGAAGTCAAAGAGTCACGTCCATTGAAAATTCATAATAAGTTAAATGGCCATGAGGGAAGTCGAAGAGACACAAGGGTCAGTTATCCCCCTTGGCTATATATACCCCCTCATTATATGAACAAAGGACTTTTCACCTTGGCTCCTCCCACATAGCCTTGAGAGTCTATAAAGCTTTCTTTGAGGAGCGAGTAGTGGCTCCAACGCTCCACTACTAGGGCTAGTGATATATGGTGTGGGAATGTGTCTTGGAATTTTTGCTTAATTCAAAAGCCTGTCACATGCCAGCACGTTTTCATGCATGCTTTGTATTCATTTGTAAGACTATTCTTTAAACGCTTGTAATGCATTTTTTCTTAACTTGTACTAGGATAGTTGATGTACTTTGATTATTCTAGTGCATATATTGTTGAAGATTTGTTGTAATGGTCACTATTGTTGTCTTGTCTATGTGGACTACTCCATTGGGTGTTGTACGTGTTATTCATTTATCTCAGTGTTGGTGACTGCCGCATCTATTTGGACTACTCTGCTATAGGTTGTTTAGATCCTATTGTGTTGTGTGTGTCTCTAGCTGATTTGGGACTACTCCCTCTCGACGAGAGACTCACTTTCACCCTCCCCCTCTATAGTGAAGGAACTTAGACATAAGTTACACTAAGAATTTACTAGGCACATGTACCTTGCTTTTTGAAGATCAAGTATATCACTCTCATGTGATGAAAAGAAAGTGCCAAGAAATATCTTAACGATAATGACAACTAGGTCATCATACTAGATCAGACTCCTACACCAAACAGTGTGAGGTCTAGTTGCGACTTCATACCAAGGAGATCCCCTAAATGTTGGCAGGTCAAGCACCATTAACATTTTTGGTGTGAGAAGGAGGTCCAGAAGACAAGCTGAGCCCGTTGCATCCAGTTTGAATCTCTTATCAAAATGGCTCATACACAAATCGATCTCCCGGGGAGTTTGCCCCATTTCTCCCTTAATCAACTATCATTCCCCAATGAGCTTCTTGATCACTTGTCCTGGTTAAACTTTTACGGTGAGG
Organism: Pinus tabuliformis; assembly: GCA_031772625.1. Lineage (NCBI taxonomy): Eukaryota > Viridiplantae > Streptophyta > Pinopsida > Pinales > Pinaceae > Pinus > Pinus tabuliformis. Next base: position 1,503,243,393 of record CM062816.1, read on the forward strand.
ACAGAACGATCGTAACCAAGCACATTTCTAATTTTCTTCATTTTTGTGAATCTCATGAAATTGATAGTGAAGAGATTTTTTGCGTCCTTTTCTTTCTCACGATTGAAGGTCATGCCAATCGGTGGTGTCATACCCTGCTGCCTACTTTCACCCATTCCCTTCTTACTCTACTCAAGGATCTCCACCAAGCCTTCGATAAGTATAACCACTAAGATGTATATGAAATAATGGATCATTTAAGAATGAATCCTGGTGAATTAGTTGAGGACTTTGCTACTCGCTTCCTCCACCTCTGTCATGAAATTCCTGAACAATTTTTGGACCTTGACTTCATGAGCCAAGTGTTGAAACGGTTGGTTCATGTTTCTTGACACGATGAATCTCTTTCTTTCCCTTCTTCCTCGACTCTTACAGATCATGAGGCCCCTCAGTTTGTAGAGGAGGAGCCCAACACCCTATTTTCTCCTTGTCCTCCTCTCTTTTCGGTTTCAAAGTGGGTGCCCCCTCACATCTATTGTGTTAGCACCTAAATCTGCCTTAGGTTGAAGGAAGGCAAAAATTAGGGTAACCACAAACCACGCTCATTCTGGTAGCTAGCCCTACCAGAGCAGGAGAGGGCTCTCTCCGAGTCACACTCAGCGAATGGATAGGCAAAATGGTCTGAGATGAATTACAATGCAATATTTACCTTAGGCTAGTAAGTGAAAAGGGATTTTGGAAAATATTTTATGAAGTGACCGAGCTTCTGGGATGTATATGGGACTGGCGCTCAGCAAAGAACAGAGAATCGAATATGAAGGCACAGATTATTCTGTGAGGCAAGGTAGGCGGCAAGCGCAACAATTTCGGCTTAAGGTAACGCGGAATGGAAAGATTGCTGAAGAGAGTGAAAAGGGCATGGTCGCATGAATCCTTTTCAACAGAAGAATAACACTGCACATGAAATTTTCCCACAGGCAGAGCAATATAAATTGAATTCTACCTAATCTCACTTAGAAAATTTCACTGAAATGAAGCATGAAATGAAATATGAAACATAACAAGATACATATGGAACATAAGAACACATTTGCTACACTCACGACCACAAGAATCTCATGAAACAGAGCCGCTGCCTTTCATTAATCCTCTGTCAAAAATACACAGTGCAGAAACAGAGTTTCTTTCCCACAGTCTCCCAGAACTTGCAAGCCAACCAACCCTTTGCAAATAACTTACATATAATATATAGAAAGTGTAGAGAAGAGATGGAATGCCCAGGGGTTGGGAAGTTACCCAAATCATTTCGAAAAGGAGATGGAGAGCCAACCATCAGCTACAGGTGCAACGCTCTCAAGCATGACATTTGGCTGTGGTGACCCTTTGCATTCTTTTGCCACTTGGATAGATGCCCATCTAGAGAGAAAACTATTTAAATGCCACCTTTGGTGCCAAAAAACCGAAGTGTAGATGACTGGGCCCACTTGGAGAAGTCACGACCCGAAATTTCACGAAACGGGAGCAAATTGGCCGTTTTTTCCCCTGTGTGCGCACCAAATTCTCTGTGCGTCACACAACTTTGGAGCCTGTTTTGGGGCACTTTCAGGTGTCCAAAATATGCCCAAGTGGGCTTGCTGGAAATTCTGTCCTATCTACTTTCCAACCCAACTGGAATTTCTTAATTTGAAGCTCATTTTCCCCTCCAAAGCTTCATTCTCCCAAGACTGCTTTCTGTGTGTCAAAAAAGTGGCAGAGAGGCCATTTTTGGGTGTTTTTTGACCTTTAGGAGAACCAAAACTTGTCAAAATTTCTAGCCCAGACACCAGTAGTAGTATTTTTCGATGCTGAATCCAAATATGCAAGCCGTTCCTTGATTAGAGTTCTAAGGAATTTCTTGTTTTGTGCCCAAAATTTTTTCCTGTGATTAAAAATTCGCCCACATTTTTTGAAATTTGGGCTGGAGGTTCCCTATGAAGTCCTTTTCTGTGCCAAGGAAGCCTTGGCCAAGATTCGAAGCTGATCTTGCTCCTTTGCCTCCTTTGCCTCCTTTGCCTCTTTTGTCGCTTTGCTCAATTTTTCCTTTAGGCTCCTGATTCTTGCTTTGGAACTCATGTTTTGGGCCTGGTAGTGATGAGTCATGCGCCTCAGCATGCATTTCTCCCTATTTGCTTTGTCCAACCACTACTCCAAGTGAACGTTTACTTTCTCTAGCACATACTCCCGGTCTTCATCTCTTTGCTCCATAGGTCTGCCTTGGCTGCTAGTATGTGTCGTTGGTTTTCCTTAATCATTCGAAACTCTATCTCAGCTAGCTGATCCTCAGGTTACTTGTTCCTCTGCTCTAGATACTGCACCTTCCACTTGGCCCTATCCAAGTCCAGGGAGAGGTTCTCAATCACAGACTGCTACTCCTGAATGATCTCTCCCAGCTCAACATTTGTAGGTTCAGCATCTGTCTCATCATCCTCGAGGAGAAAAAACTCAGTCTCTTGCTCACCTGATGGCCCCTCATCATGCACTAGCTCCTTGCCCTTACCCTGCTCCTATGGTGCTGATGTCGGAAGCGAGGCCCCTTCCACCCCTGGTGGAGATAACACTCACTTTGTTGCTGCAAACAACTATCTACTGCCCTTCTGGTATGTGAGGTATACTCGCATGGTGGCAGTCTCATGGTGCTCGAACTGATGTGAAGGACTTCCCATCTCAGGCTCAAACTGATGTGAAGGACCTCCCAACTCATGCTCAGACTGATGTGAAGGACTTCCCACCTCATGTTCTGCCTCTGATATCACTGGCGGGGCGCTAAAGAAATCACGAGAGATGAATTCCTCACAAGCAATACCCTGCAATCCCAATTGATGGTCTACCAAGATTTGGATGAGAGAAAAATGATAGACAATGTTTAGTTGCTGTCATGGGGTCTTGCGCTGCATGAAGTTTTTCATCTTCTCAATGTTGTTACAGATGAAAAATGGGAGGCTCGTCATCCTCACCCTAGTGGAGTGCATGAGCAAGCAGATGTGATAGGCATAAAGGTGAGAAAACCTCCCCTCGCAACTGAAATACTTCATGATCAATCTCATGAGTGGGGCATACTAATCCCTCAAAAATCTGAATGGAAAAACTCTGGTGAGCTGGCTCAAGCAGCTATCCTTGATGTAAGGCTCATAGTGATGCCTCTCCACCTTCTTCTTCTTATGCCACTGCTCCCCAATGTTTGGTATCCATGTTGCTACTGATATAGCCTCCGGTGTGAAGGTGAAAGTGACCCCAGCTAGGACAGATTGGCCTCCTTGTAGATGAAGTGCAAAAAGGCGGGCCAACTCATGATGGACTTTGACATTCGACATCCTTTGAAAAAATTCATAACATTCCAAGTGCTGGAAACAAGACATGGCAAGTGGGCATGCGTGCAACTCAGTGAGGGTGCTTGGCTCATCCCTAAGATGTCTGCCACTCCGGTGATGTCTCCTATGGGCCCTCTCCCATGAAGATGTATCGTTGTGGGTCCCCTCCTCATACTCTAATGAATTTTCTGATGCCATTACTACTGCTTGTACCCTGAGTTTTATGTTGCCCTCTGAATCCAATGAAACTGATAGATGCTCTGAAAATCTGTCACCAAGGGGACAATAAAACAGGGGAGTGTTAGGAGGGGAATGATGAAAAGGGGAATAAGGGTCTAAAGGAGAAATTTATCAGGGATTTGGGAGTGTTTGGGGTATGGTTTTGATGGGGTAGGGTTTGGGATATTTTGAGCTATGGGAATAAAGGGGACAAATGGATATGATTGCAATGTAGCTAGGGTAACTATTAGGGGAAACTGCTCCAGGGGAATTAGCTAATTGAGGTAGGGTAGGAGCATATTTAGCAATCATGTTACTGTAGCAAAACCCTAGCTTTTTTCCCTTTTTGTGTCATTTTTGTGTTTGCTTAATAAAAAATTGCTTTTGATTTCATGGTCACCAACATCATATTTTTATTTGAGTTAAGGATCAATGGTGAAGGTATCTAGGGCCACCTTTGCAATTTTGAGAGCCAATTTAAAAAAATTTGGGCGATTCGGTGCTTTTTAGGCTCACAGGCCTGTGCGCTGCGCGCTTTACCCAGTGCGCCTCGAGCAGAGTATGTGCCGCGCCGGTGTAATATTAACACTGTGGACGGGCTCCGAGTGCGCCGCGCCACCTTCTGTGTGCGCCGCGCACTGTCAAACAACACAAATTTTCTTGGAACTCCGAGGGTGGGTCTTAGTGGATATTTCTAGGGGGTTTCCTTAGGATACAAGGTGGAATGGATGTGACAAATGACAAGGAGTGAGGGGACAAGGGGATGGGAGAAACCTTGGTGGCGTCTTCACAAATTTGCAAACCCCGTTTATCATTTTTGCTTTGATGATTTTTTTCATGGATGGCCAATGTGCTTTGGATATCTTTCAACATCTTGGAACATCAACCATTAACCAAATTGACAAAGAAGGGGTTTCATTCGAGCCTCTCTCTTGCTTGCTAGCCTTCAACCGGGATATAAAACCAATTTGCAAGTGTTTTGAGCTCCCTGGCTGTGTGCGTCGCGCGCCAAGCCCAGTGCGCCGCGCACCCTGAGTGCGTCATGCCCTTGTTGATTTTGCACTGTGGGCTGGCTGCCAGTGCGTCGCGCCCTCTGTGTGTGCCATGCTCCCTAGTGTGTGCGTCGTGCCCTTTGGAAACTAGCTCTCCTTCACTCAAACCCTCATGAATTTGCTCTCTTACCTTTGTAATTTCTTTCCAAGCTTGCCAAGGCACAAATGGTTTTTGTTTTGGGCAAAAACAAGTATATATAGGCTTGGGAGAGTTGGGTTTAATATTTTCTTCTTTGAAAACCCACTTTCTAATGTTTGTATTTTGCACTTTTTTCATTAACTTTAAAACACCTTGCTTTTCATTTTTCTTTGAAATTTTGGCTTTCGTGATGAAATTTTCGGCATTTCTTTATGGGGACCGTGTGACTGGGCACTTGGCCATGAAAACCATGACTGCATCTGAAAAAATAAACTGGCGATTTTTTGGAAAATTTTGTCACAGTTGACCTTGTTTGACTTTTCTTCAAAACAGAGTTTTGAAGAAGAGTCAATGTCTCTTCAGGTGATGATGATGATTTCTGAACCATAGCTATATAAGGTCTCCCTCTAGCCTGCATGGATTGTTCTGGACATGTTTTTTCAAAGACCACATTGATGATTTCCTAGACCCAGCAATAAAAAGAACTTTGTCCTGTAATATGACCAGACCTTGACTATCATGAATTTCAGTTATTACGGACCAAGACCCGAACCAGCAGGGGCCAGACATGAGGGAAAATGAGTGGCATGACTTTCTCCATCACATCGTGAAATGTTCCTAGCGAAATGCAGCTATGTGGATGAAGTGGGACACCTAAAATTGAAATGCACAAAGAGCTTTGATCTCTGACGGAGGGCTGACCAGACCGACTCTAACATTGGCTCCAATGGGGGATGGTAGCTCCTTGGAGGTGCCAAGAACAGAAGATCTCTGGAGGAGCTAGACAGTGCCTTTTGTCTGTTGGGCTATGGAGTCATCATTTTAATAAACATCACAAGACTCTGACTTATTTATAAAACTGGAATAACCAAGAAATTGACTCAAACTTGACAATTGGAATAACTCAAAAATTGACTTTACATACTGAAACCAAACTGAAATAAAAATGGTATTTACAATGACAGTGGAAGCAATGTTAATAGATCAACAATGGTACCGCTTGAGCAGCCGACCATTGATCGGCCGTCCAGGACAATCTTCCCCGTTCATTTCCTTCAGAAGAAAGGCATTTTGACCCCTGTATGTTGCGATCTTGAAAGGACCTTTCCATAGATTTTCAAACTTTCCGTGCTTGCCTTTCTCTTCATTCCTTGCATCCCACTTCAGCACCACATCATCCAATTGAAATTTGTTCGCTTTAGCTTTTCTGTCATAGATTTTCTTTATCTTCTCCTGCAACTTGGATGAGTTCTTGAAAACTTCTTCTCTTGTTTGCTGCAAGTGGATCATTTGATTCAACCTTCTCTGCATGGGATCTTCCTCACTACCAGCCTCCTGGAGAAGTCTGACCACCGGGGCAGCAAGAGTGGCTGGGAATACTATGTCAACTCCATAAACCAACTCAAATGGTGACATACAAATAGACTTTTTCTAATTGATTCGATTTTCCCAAAGTGCATGGACCAACCTCTTGTTCTAGCTCTTCTTATTTATTTCCAGCAACTTCTTGATGATGTTGACCAAACATTTATTCGAATATTCCACCAATCCATTACCTTGCCGATGATAAGAAGTTGAATGACCCAAAATTATGTGATATTTGTGACAAAATTCTACCATCCTTTTCGATTTGAAAGCTGCTGCATTATCAGTGATTAATTTGTTCGGACAACCAAAGCGAGACAAGATGTTATTTTCAAGAAATGAAATGATTACCGTATCCGTCACTTGTCTGGTAGGGGCTGCCTCAATCCATTTTGTGAAATAATCCGTCGGTGTAAGGATCCACCTATGATGTTCAGAAGAGGCGGGATGAATTTCCCCAATGAAATCCAACCCCCACTGCTGGAATGGAGCGCTCACTTCGATAGGCTTAAGTGGAAAAGGCTGTAATTTCTATTTCCCTTCAAAAATTTGACACTTATGACAGCGCTTTACCATCTTATGCACATCAGCAAACAAAGTAGGCCAATAGTACCCCGCTCTCAAAATTTTGTTCGCTGTTGATTTCCAAAAGAGATGTCCACCACACTCTCCTCTGTGGGAATCCTCCATGACTTTCTTTGCCTCCTCTTTCACCAGACAGTTTAACAAAATTCCATCAGGATCTTTCCAATACAGTGCAGAATTCAAGATACAAAACTTGGCAGCCTTCAATTTGAGCGTTCTTGCTTTGTTTCTAGCCATGTTGGGTGGTGGTGAGAGATTTTTCAGCACATATATTATATTAGAATACCATGGGGACAAAGCAAACATTTCAGATACCTGAATTGAAGTTCCTTCCTCATTCTCCTCAGACATGGCAGCGATCAAATTTATGTCCAATGCATGCAAATTTGATTCAGTCATTAGCTTCGCCAATCCCTGTCCTTTGACCAGCTTTCTAGGCTTTATCTCCACATCGTATTCTAGCAAGGTTGCGATCCATTTGCCTCTTCTCCCTTCTGGATCGGTCTGTACTAAAACATATTTCACAGTAGTATTAGGAACTTAGGCCAGAATGTGAGAATGTAGGATATACACCCTGAAATCCTTCAGTGCCTTCACCAATGCCAGGGCTTGCTTCTCAATGATGTTGTACTTCAAAGCTGCATCCCTTATAGCCCTGCTAAAGAATGCAATGGGTCTTTCATGATCATCCCTCTTCTGCAATAGTACCGCTAACATAGTGTGCTCAGAAGAAAATGAAAACAATATGAAATGTTGAGTATAATCTGGGCCGACTAGAACTGGAGCTGAAGAAAGGGCCAATTTGACCAAGTTGAAAGGTTTTACAGCCTTATCTATCCATTTCACTTGGCTGTCCTTCTTAAGCATGTTGGTCATTTCTTTTAAGTGTTCCACAAGATTAGGCACAAAGCGACGCAGAAAATTCATCTTACCATTGAATGACTATATCACCTTTTTGTTCCTAGGCAGATCGATTTGTTGAATTGCTTGCACACATGTTGGGTCTATGCAGATGCCATCTTTTGAAATGATATGCCCAAGTAATTTGCCTTCCTCCATGGCAAACAAGCTCTTCTTAGGATTCAGCGATAAACCATATTTCCTGCATTTTTGAAAGACAATTTTTAGGTGATGCATGTGCTCTTCATCAGATTTTGAAAACACCATCAAGTCATCCAAGTACACCACCAAAAACACATCCTTCTCATTTGCAAATGCCAAGTCCATTTCACGCTGAAATGTGGCACCTGCATTCTTTAAACCGAATGGAATTTTGGCATAGTGAAATGTTCCCCATGGAGTTGTGAATGTTGTCTTATCTCTATCATCTTCATGGACAGAAATTTGGTTATATCTGGAATAACCATCAAGCAACGATATACGAGATGCCCCCACTACTCACTGAAGTATATGGTCCATCTTGGGCAGCGGATAGTTGTCCTTCAATGAGACCTTGTTTAGATTTCTAAAATTGATGCATAGGCGGATCTCACCGGTCTTCTTGCGTACAGGTACTAAATTAGATATCCAATCTGAAAATCTGATAGGCAGAATGATACCTGACTTGTACAACCTATTTACCTCCTTTTCGATAGATGGCAGCAACTTTGGATTGATCCTTCTCAGCTTTTGTCTAAATGTTTTCTAATTGGGCTTGATAGGTATTATGTGCTGAATGATATTCATACCATAGGTCTTTAAATCAGAATAATCCCAAGCGAATACATCTACAAATGAAGCCATCAAACTGATATATTTGTCTTTGATCTTTGGCGGTAATTCTTTGGACAATTTCACTAACTTTGGATGGGCAGCTGTACCAATGTTGACTTCTTCCACACCTTTCTCCGTTGGCTGCAAATTTGGCTTGTGGGCTACATCATCCTAATCAAAAAGTTCCTCTAGGGGTATCAAGCCTTTAGGAATGATGTTATTCTTCAGCTGTAATACGTCCATTTGATTGATCTGCACTTCTTCTGTACCATTCCCTTTGTTCTCATCATTTTCCACATCAATTAAGGTTTCTTTGAACTTGCCTTTGTTGAGCAGAAAATCCTTAATCTCCTCATCGTCTTGGAACACTTGCCAATGTCGCTGATTGTCTGGAATGGTTGGATGGTGCTTGACATGGATTTCAAATTTATTGTTGGATTTCATGGGGATCTTCAAGCTACTCGCTGCCTTGGCAAGAGCATCAACAATACTATTTTGTATTCGTGGCACACATGTCAAGGTGTATTCGGAAAATAGCTTCAAGATATCCAAAACTGCATTATGGTAGGCCCACATCCTAGGATGTTTTGCTTGATACTCACCTCTGACCTGTTTTATCACCAACTCGGACTCACCATATACTAAAATCCTCTTGGCATTTAGCTTTCTAAGAATCTTCAGGCCAGCAATCAGTGCTTCATATTCAGCTTCATTATTTGAACATTCAAAGGCTAGCTTGTAAGAGCAAACTCTCCCAGTACTAGGCACTTTGTTTGGGGCAGAGAAAGGATTGCGTACCCAAATACCAATACCAGCGCCATCATTCCCTACTGCTCCATCAAAATCCATGGTCCACAAGCCTTCTTCTTCTTCTTGTAAGTACTGAAAATATTTTTGTTGTCCATTGTTTGCTTGTTGTCCATCGTTTTCAGCTGATTGCCCAATCTTTCGTTGATTTTCTTGTCCTTCTTTCTTAAAAATCTCTCTAAAATTTTCTGTTATCTCTGGAATGTCATCTGCTTCTACTATCTGACTATCTATCTCATTTAAACTATCTGAAAACAAAACAAAAGACTCTAAATCTATATGTACATAGTTTATAGGATGATTTATTGGTTTCTCCTTGCTTGTGATCATATATTTCATCTTTTGTTCCCGATATAATTTCCTCATCTATCCAAACACTGGGATTGTTGCATAGGAGAAATCCAGCTGTAGTGTCCCCTTCAATTTTTCTACCCAAGACCTAGAAAGGATCATGCCAAACCTTGGATGAATGTCTGCTACCACTACATCCATCAGAACGTTTTTCATAGGAAGCTGATCTAAACTCACAACTAAGTCTTTGATGAGCCCTATGCACCTTACTCTACTAGAATCGAATGAATAAAGATCATGATATTGGCAGGTGATATCCAAACCAAGCTTATCCATGATAGCCTTGGGCTTGAGATTGTGAGAAGCTCCGGAATCGAGCATGGCATTGTGTAGCACAAAGTCATGCAATCGTAAATTGATATAGAAGGGTGGCACCTCGCTCTCAAGAGACTCACCATTCGTCGCTGTCCCAAAAATCATTTCAGGCTGATCATATTCTACGTTTACCATGTCAGACATTGGGTCCAAATTCAACATTTTAGAAATCTGTCCTCTGTAACTGTTGTTCTTCATGATTTCAGTCAAAGGGATGGATACCTTTAGCTTAGAAATCTCATTCTCTAGGCTGAAAGCGGGAGTTCTTTCTACCTCTTTGACTGGGATCTCTTTCCTTTCCTTCTCTTTTGAGGTGGCTGGTTGTTGTGATTGTTCTACTGATTTCGATTTGCTACTCTCCAGAACAACTGCCTCCTTCCCCTTTCTTTGTGTAGCTGATGGATCCTTCTTTGTTGTTTCATCCTCCTTTTTCTGAATTGGTTTGGCCGGTACATCTCTACTTCTAAGGGAATATCACCGTTGTTGTGCGAGCAATGCATTCATATACCCCCTTTGATATTCTTCTGACTCTTCTTCCAACACGGTTTCGTTAGCTAGAATAGAATCAGTGTCTTGGTGTGTAGCTGAATTTACTGCATATTCTTCTTCTTCGGTGATGTAAGTAGGCAGCTCATCTAGAGTAAAGAGATTTTTTTCCTTGCCTATTACATTCCCATCCTCTTCTGACTCCAATCCATGCACAAAATTCTGCTGCAAAGGTGTTTGTACCGGCTGTTGTGCTGTCTGCTCTTGAGTCCGCTGATCTCTTTGTCTTATCCTATATTGTGGCTACTGTTCGCCACGAAAGTTAGGATTCCTAACTTGTGGCTCTGGCTTGTCAAGTTTTACCCTTTCAAGCATCTGTTCTACCTTTTTGAGCAGCTGATCCATTGAAGAAGATTCTTCTTTCACCGTGGTTTTCTTCTGCTTTCGCTCTAGCTCTTTTAGATAGCAGATTTGCCTCAACGCTGACCGCAATTTTCTGCATGTCTTCCATTGTATCCGGTTCTCTCTCTCTAAATTGGTACGCCATGTCAGCATCAAAACCATCCAGAAACTTCATCATTGCTAGTCCCACAGGTGGCTTTAGATTTTCTGGGATTTCGTTGTAGACTGCATTAAATCTAACACAATAATCTTGGACCGACTCACCGGCATTCCGTTTGATTTGCTCGTATTCGGCCAGGATTTGAAGGGGATTCTTTTTCACTTCCCACCTGTTGAAAAATTATCTTTGTAGCTCAGCCAAGGTGGTGATACTTGCAGCCATCAAACCTCTGAACCATTTCCTCACATCACTTGCAAATGTTTGTACAAAGAGCCTCATTGCCACGTTCTCCGTATCGATCTCATGAAGTTCATAGAAGTCTGCCATTTTATCCACATGTTGTTGAGTTGTAATACCATTAGGAGTGCCATCAAAAAATGGAATTTTACTTTGATAATCATTTGGCATGTCATCTAGGACTTGGGGCAGAACAAGGGGTGTGAAACGGGCAGCCATCATTCTTGGTGGATTTGGCCTTAGAGGTGTTGGAGGTGTGTGCACAGTTTGCAAGGGGCTTGCACTTGGAGTTTGTGGCTGTGTGGAAATGTAGTTATCAATTAATCTATTAGCCCTTTCTGTCTCAAGGTCTACAAGAAATTGTGGATCTGGGATTGTGTAATCAACAACCCTTTCGGATTTAGATTCAAACAATGATATCTCAAATCATTCGTCAAACTCAAGCTCTTCAAGATACTCAAAAATGTCGGGGCATGAATGGGATTTGAACACGGGAGTTATGGTGCTTTCTTGATGAAGGAGTCTTGGGATAAAATTGGAATTTTTGTAAATATGAGGAGGGTCCGGGTCTAGATTCGCTCTGGTATATCGTCTCGAAGCCAGTGTGCTATTGGGATAAATTACGGGACACAACCAACTTACTCAGCCTTTCCAATCCTAAGTTCATCATCCAGAAGCCTAGAATTCTTATGAAACAAGGGGATTTGATTTTCAACTTGTTCCCTAGTATGGTCGCCACTATGTTAGCACCTAAATTTGCCTTAGGCTGAAGGAAGGCAAAAATTAGGGTAACCACAAACCACGCTCAGTCTGGTAGCTAGCCCTGCCAGAGCAAGAGAGGGCTCTCTCCGAGTCAGGCTCAGCGAATGGATAGGAAAAATGGTCTGAGATGACTTAAAATGAAATATTTACCTTAGGCTAGTAAGTGAAAAGGGATTTTGGAAAATATTTTATGAAGAGACCGAGCTTCTGGGATGTATATGGTACTAGCGCTCAGTAAAGAACAGAGAATCGAATATGAAGGCACAATTTATTCCATGAGGCAAGGTAGGCAGCAAGCGCAACAATTTCAGCTTAAGGTAACGTGGAATGGAAAGATTGCTGAAGAGAGTGAAAAGGGCATGGTCGCATGAATCCTTGTCAACAGAAGAATAACACTGCACATGAAATTTTCCCACAGGAAGAGCAATATAAATTGAATTCTACCTAATCTCACTTAGAAAATTTCAATGAAATGAAGCATGAAATTAAATATGAAACATAACAAGATACATATGGAACATAAGAACACATTTGCTACACTCACGGCCACAAGAATCTCATGAAACAGAGCCGCTGCCTTTCACTAATCCTCTGTCAAAAATACACAGTGCTGAAACAGAGTTTCTTTCCCACAGTCTCCCAGAAGTTACAAGCCAACCAACTCTTTGCAAATAACTTGCATACAATATATAGAAAGTGTAGAGAAGAGATGGAATGCCCAGGGGTTGGGAAGTTACTCAAATCATTTCGAAAAGGAGATGGAGAGCCAACCATCAGCTACAGGTGCAGCGCTCTCAAGCATGACATTTGGCTATGGTGACCCTTTGCATTCTTTTGCCACTTGGATAGATGCCCATCTGGAGAGAAAACTCTTTAAATGCTGCCTTTGGTGCCAAAAAACCGAAGTGTAGATGACCAGGCCCACTTGGAGAAGTCGCGACCCGAAATTTCGCGAAATGGGAGCAAATTGGTCGTTTCTTCCCTTGGCACCGCGCCAAATTCTCTGTGTGTTGCGCCACTTTGGAGCCTGTTTTGGGGCACTTTAAGGCATCCAAAATGTGCCCAAGTGGGCTTGTTGGAAATCCTATCCTATCTACTTTCCAACCCAACTATAATTTCTGAATTTGAAGCTCATTTTCCCCTCCAAAACGTCATTCTCCCAAGACTGCTTTCTGTGTGTCAAAAAAGTGGCAGAGAGGCCATTTTTGGGTGTTGTTTGACCTTTAGGAGACCCAAAACTTGTCAAAATTTCTAGCCCAGACACCAGTAGTAGTATTTTTCGATGCTAAATCCAAATGTGCAAGCCATTCCTCAATTAGCGTTCTAAATTTTTAGCGTCGTGCCAGTGGCACGGCGCACAGGGAGGAATTTCCTGTTTTGTGCCCAAAAAATTTGCCTGTGACCAAAATTTGCCCAATTTTTTTGAAATTTGGGCTGGAGGTTGCCTATGAAGTGCTTTTCTATGCCAAGGAAGCCTCACCCAAGATTCAAAGCCGCTCTTTCTCCTTTGCCTCCTTTGCCTCTTCTGTCGCTTTGCTCAATTTTGCCTTTAGGCTCGTGATTCTTGCTTTGGAACTCATTTTTCGGACCTGGTAGTGATGAGTCATGCACCTTAGCATGTCTTTCTCCCTATTTTCTTTGTCCAACTGTTGCTCCAAGTGAATGTTCAGTTTCTCTAGCACATACTCCCGGTCTTCGTCTCTTTTATCCATAGGTCTGCCTTGTGCTGCTAGGATGTGTCGTCGGTTTTCCTTAATCATTTGCAACTCTATCTCAGCTAGCCGATCCTCGAGTTGCTTGTTCCTCTGCTCTAGATACTGCATGTTCCACTTGGCCCTATCCAACTCCAGGGAGAGATTCTCAATCACATACTGCTGCTCTTGAATGATCTCTCCCAGCTCAACATTTGTAGGTTCTGCATCTGTCTCATCATCCTGGAGGAGGAAAAACTCGGTCTCTTGCTCACCTGATGGCCCCTCATCATGCACTGGCTCCTTGCCCTTACCCTGCTCCTGTGGTGCTGATGGAAGCGAGGTCCCTTCCACCCTGGGTGGAGATAACACTCGCTTTGCTGCTGCAAACAACTGTCTATTGCCCTTCTAGTATGTGAGGTATACTGGCATGGTAGCAGTCTCATGGTGCTCAAACTGATGTGAAGGACTTCCCATCTCAGGCTCAAATTGATGTGAGGGACCTGCCAACTCATGCTCAGACTGATGTGAAGGACCTCCCACCTCATGTTTTGCCTCTGATATCACCGATGGGGCGCTGAAGAAATCACGAGAGATGAAGTCCGCCCAAGCAATACCCTGCAATCCCAACCGATGGTCTACCAAGATCTGGATGAGAGGAAAATGATAGACACTGTTTAGCTGTTGTCATGGGGTCTTGCACTGCATGAATTTTTTCATCTTCTCAATGTTGTTGCAGATGAAAAATGGGAGGCTCATCATCCTCACCCTGATGAAGTGCATGAGCAAGCGGATGTGATAAGCATAAAGGTGAGAAAACTTCCCCTCGCAACTGAAATACTTCATGATCAATCTCATGAGTGGGGCATACTCATCCCTCAAAAATCTGAATGGAAAAACTCTGGTGAGCTGGCTCAAGCAACTGTCCTTGATGTAGGGCTCATAGTGATGCCTCTCCACCTTCTTCTTCTTATGCCACTGCCCCCCAATGTTTGGTATCCATGTTGCTACTGATATAGCGTCCCGTGTCAAAGTGAAAGTGACCCCAGCCAGGACAGATTGGCCTCCCTGTAGATGAAGTGCAAAAGGGCGGGCCAACTCATGATGGACTTTGACATTTGACACCCTTTGACAAAATTCATAACATGCCAAGTGCTGGAAACAAGACATGGCAAGTGGGCATGCCTGCAGCTCAGTGAGGGTGCTTGGCTCATCTCTAAGATGTCTGTTGCTCCGGTGATGTCTCCTATGGGTCCTCTCTCCTGAAGATGTATCGCTGTGGGTCCCCTCCTCATACTCTGATGAATTTTCTGATGCCATTACTACTACTTGTACCCTGAGTTTTATGCTGCCCTCTTAATCCAATGAAACTGATAGATGCTCTAAAAATTTGTCACCAAGGGGACAATAAAACAGGGGAGTGTTAGGAGGGGAATGATGAAAAGGGGAATAGGGGTTTAAAGGAGAAATTTATCAGGGATTTGGGAGTGTTTGGGGTATGGTTTTGATGGGGTAGGGTTTGGGATATTTTGAGCTATGGGAATAAAGGGGACGAATGGATATGATTGCAATGTAGCTAGGGTAACTATTAGGGGAAACTGCTCCAGGGGAATTAGCTGATAGAGGTAGGGTAGGAGCATATTTAGCAATCATGTTACTGTAGCAAAACCCTATCTTTTGGCCCTTCTTTGTGTCATTTTTGTGTTTTCTTAATAAAAATTTGCTTTTGATTTCATGGTCACCAACATCATATTTTTCTTTGAGTTAAGGATCAATGGTGAAGGTATCTAGGGCCACCTTTGCAATTTTGAGAGCTAATTTCAAAAAATTTGGGCAATTCGGTGCTTTTTTAGGCTCACAGTCTTGTGCGCCGCACGCTTTGCCTAGTGCCCCGCTTGCTGGCTATGCGTTGTGCCAGTGTAATATTAACACTGTGGCTTGGCTCCTAGTGCGCCGTGCGCTCTAAGTGTGCCACGCCACCTTGTGTGTGTGCCACGCAATGTCAAATGACACAAATTTGCTTGGAACTCCGAGGGTGGGTCTTAGTGGAGATTTCTAGGGGGTTTCCTTAGGAGACAAGGTGAAATGGAGGTGACAAATGATGAGGAGTGAGGGGACAAGGGAATGGGAGCAACCTTGGTGGCATCTTCACAAATTTGCAAACCCCGTTTATCATTTTTTCTTTGATGATTATTTTCATGGATGGCCAATGTGCTTTGGATATCTTTCAACATCTTGGAAACATCAACCATTGACCAAATTGACAGAGAAGAGGTTTCATTCGAGCCTCCCTCTTGCTTGCTAGCCTTCAACCGGGATATAAAACCAATTTGCAAGTGTTTTGAGCTCCCTGGCTATGTGTGTCGTGCGCCAAGCCCAGTGCGCCGCGCACCCTGAGTGCGTTGCGCCCTTGTTGATTTTTCATTGTGGGCTGGCTACCAGTGCGTCGCGCCCTCTGTGTGCACCACGCTCCCTAGTGTGTGCACCACATCCTTTGGAAACCAACTCTTCCTTACTCAAACCCTCATGAATTTGCTCTCTTACCTTTATAATTTCTCTCCAAGATTTCCAAGGCACAAATGGTTTTTGTTTTGGGCAAAAACAAGTATATATCGGCTTGGGAGAGTTGGGTTTAATTTTTTCTTCTTTGAAAACCCACTTTCTAATGTTTGTATTTTGCACTTTTTTCATTGACTTTAAAACACCCTGCTTTTCATTTTTCTTTGAAAATTTGGCTCTCGTGATGAAATTTTCGGCATTTCTTTACGGGGACCGTGTGACTGGGCACTTGGCCATGAAAACCATGACTGCATCTGAAAAAATCAACTAGCGACTTTTTGGAAAATTTTGTCATAGTTGACCTTGTTTTACTTTTCTTCAAAACGGAGTTTTGAAGAAGAGTCGGTGTCTCTTCAGGTGATGATGATGCTTTCTGAACCATAGCTGTATAAGGTCTCCCTCTGGTCTGCATGGCTTGTTCTGGACATGTTTTTTCAAAGACCACATTGATGATTTCCTAGACCCAGCAATAAAAATAACTTTGTCCTGTAATATGACCAGACCTTGACTATCATGAATTTCAGTGATTATGGACCAAGACCTGAACCAGCAGGGGATAGACATGAGGTAAAATGAGTAGCATGACTTTCTCCATCAGATCATGACATGTCCCTAGCGAAATGCAGCTGAGTGGATGAAGCGGGACACCTAAAATTGAAATGCACAAAGAGCTTTGAACTCTGATGGAGGGCTGACCAGACCACCTCTAACATATTGCAAAGGTGAGAAATCTACATAGAGGATGCGCCCTTGCAGCATTCACAAAGCTAAGAAATTTTTGCAACATGTTCCAAACCCATCTTCTCAACCATCTCCCACTCCAATGGAGGAAATTCTAGAATGGCTCAGAAAGCATATGGAAAAGACTCATTCCTCCATTCCACAAGAGGACATCACCATTTATAACCCAAGCCTCGAGTTTGATCTGCATCTCTGCCATCCTCCATCATCTACAAGCCATGACTCCTTGTACAAGACTCGCTTTATCAATCCGCTTCACCAGCCAGCTATGCACATTCTCTTGATTCTCAAGCTACTAGCTCAAACTGTGGTCATTTGCAAGGAAATATCATTAGAAAGGTGGAGGAGCAGAAACATGAAGACATAATCAATTCCTCCTCTATGCTTCAAAACGATTCACATCAAGACAATGAGATTCTATTTTTCAACTATTCTCAACCCGCCAATCTTGGTGAAAGATCATACAAAATTAATTATTTTGATCAACCTCCATTCTTGGTCTATCATCACTCCCTTTATTTTGTATGTTGTGATGAACTCCCAAACACAACATGTGATCTGTTGTTCTCTCATTTACACTCTAACTTAGATCTGGGATGCACATCATTCAAAGAAGATGTCCATATTGAAAATTCCTTTTTACTTCACTTGCCTGTGTGCCCTACCATTCATAGTGCATCTACCTGTGGCGAAGATACTCCCTTGTTCTCTTGCTTCTTCATATGATGAGTTATCTCCTCGATTGACACAAGGGAGTGAGGTTTTCCATGGTGAAAATAGTCTCAATGCATAGGACCCTTCCCACTAGTCATCATCTTGTATGTTTCTTGAAGACACTCGTCAAGTCAACTTCCTGAAGCTGAAAATTTTGATGAAGCCTATGACATAGATGGTTTCCATCCTAAGAGCAGTTTTGAAATTAGCAACAACAACCATCATCAAGCTATGCATGATCTTGTTCACATTTCAAAATTCAATTTTTCAATTTTGGAATGTTCTGGGATGTGCCAAGGAGTCAAGGCACTTCAATGCCCGCTGATGGTTATGTCAGGAACTTGTGGTTCTGGTAAACCCCTCGAACCGAATCAGATCTCGTTTCTCATGCACAATCCATATATCTTCTTGGTTATACTTGATGAGGATCCTCGTGTAAATTTTTTTTACTATTCCGAGTGTGATATTTCAATATTTCAAAATTTCACTCATGACCACATCCATGAGAGCATTTTAGTGTGTCCATCTTCATGCACGTCTCTTACATCCAACTCGGGTTTGGAGTGCATGTTTCTCATTCAATCATGGAACTGTTAGGTTGATTATCTCAAAGATTGTCTTGGTCTAGAATCATACTTATTGGATGTCCTCCCTCATGATCAACTCCTTGGTCTTCTTGCAAATGTTGCACTTCAAATCTGCCCACTCATCACACCAAGAATCTCCTTGTGTGATGACGAGTGCACAAGCTATCACATGAATCAGGTTCCTCTCATTTCATCACACCCCAACCAACTTCACACATTCATAGTGTTGATGTCCTTTCTACATTCCTATGATGACCATGATGCTTGTACAATTTTTCACCAGTTGCAGGTGGGTGTTATGTCATATCTAGCACACAACGAACATGGTTCCATTATTCAGAGTGTTTGCAAGAACGTTCAAAAAATTTATTTGTTCATGTTAAACTAGGAATCTGGCATCTCAATCAACTCATCTGATATTTCTTCTATATTGGGTGACTATCATGCATTTTACCATTTTCCCAATATTACATGTAATGATAGTCGCTTCGTGCATTATGATCTTCACCGTGTAACATATTTCTCCTCATACTTTTGTCAAACAAGTGAGGCACTTCAACCTGCACTGATGGCTATGGCATGTCCTCACTGTCTTAACATGACCAATGAGAATGATCAAATATCTCTATCCATACCAAATTCCCATTTTGATCCCCTCTCTCAAATCATAAATCCATCTTTTCAAGGATCAAAAGTCTTCCAAAACAACCATCACAACTTTTATGATTCAGTCAATGAATGGCTGGAATAATCTTACTTGGCAAGTTGTGTTGTGAGTAACAAGTTGCAGTCCTTCCTTGTGCTCTCTAAGAAGATTGGTTTAGATGAACACATACTCGCAAGGGGCTTTTGAGGATTTTTGGAAAATGGTTGTCATAGAAGAGGTAAGCATGTGAATACCTTGGGTGGTTGTGACATACCTTTCTGCCCACATGCAAGACCTTCTCTCTTGTGTGCAAGATTGTCAAGTTTTTGTATTTTCTGTTGCACACTATTTTTTATCTATTTTAATTGCTTGTATCTTTGTGGTTGTTGGTTAGGAATGCCTACGGTGGCTTCACTAGAAATTTAATTTCATGTGACTGTGACTATTTAGTGTAGGAGTATGAGTAGTGTTTTCTTTCTTATTTTTCTTTTCTTTCTAGTTTGCATGTTTGTTTTCTTTATTTCTTGCTTTTCTTACTCATTTTTCTTTTTCTTTACTTCTACATTTTTCGTTTTTCTCTCTTCTCTTTCTTGTATCCATAGGTTAGCCTCACATGAAACCATGTTTGGCTCTCGAGACAAGTTGGTCAAATCTAAGAGGACTTGTACAAATATCAACATATGGTTATCTTTTTTACTCTCTCTTTGTGAAGAGCTTGTTGTCTTCATTCGATGATACTCTGATGGAAAATATGTTCTGTTCAGAGTGATTCTTGGTGAAAACACAACACTTGCACTGTAACTAGTATCACCTACTCTATTTGATTGTTTGGGTTAACTCTTGTCAACTAAGTCAGGTAAAGTAAGGTGAGGAGGGAAACCTTAACAAGTATGTCAGAGGTATATATAAAATACTTCTCTGAAGGAAAAACCTATTCTTCTGTCAATAAGTCAGGATCCCTCTTCTTCCTCTGAAATAAATAAGTGTTTATGCATATTTCTTTGAAAAAAATGAAAAAAATGGAAAAATTAAAATAAGGTGAAAGAAGAGAAAGGCTTTCTGTGTAGAGAGGTGATGCAAGTAACTTTTCCAGGGCACTAGCCAGGTTCACTAGAGGATGAGCGATGATTTTCTTCCAGCATGACTTTGATGGGGTACTGTCTAGGCCTGCTAGCAGCGTAGCAACACTAGAGATGAAACTTAAACTCTAAAAATTATATTACTTCAGCACCCATATACTCTTCATCCAAAATCGAAACAACTAAGTTGACTTAGCTTGGTATGTGTGCTGATTGATCAATAGAATGGTAGTGTTGGCCAGATAAATCAATCTTGTGGACAAGACCAATCTCCCTAATATTAGAAGATAGTCTAGCAAGAAAGAGACAAACAAATCTATCTTTATCTAGACATATGCAATTTATAAACAAATACTATAGAGGTGTTAAGACCCTACCTTAGATCCAACGCTTGTTCGTAGTAGCCATCCTTCAATCGTTCGAAAGAGTTACCCTTGAGAACCTGGAATCACAAACAAGCAAACATCAAATAGCACCTGCATAGAAAATATCATAAATCATGTCTATTATGGTGCTCAAGGAACCCATAAAATAAACCATGAACCAACAGCTTATTGAGAAAAACAAACTTATTTCTATTAACTTTGAAGTAGAAGAAACTTACAACCTTTTCAGCCTTGATGTTGAACAAGCTCTTCCTGGGGTCTAAAATAGGAATTTTCTTTACTTTGACAAGCCTTGCACTCTTCCAAATGATATCATAGATGTATGTAATCTCTCCTCATAAAAACTCAACTAAAAGACTAAGTTCCAATAGCATTTCACCTCAAAAATATTTAGCTTCTAACGTCCCAAGTAACCAGCCCAATGCTTCATTTTATAGTGCAGGGAAGGAAGTTACAGGTCCTCCTATGAAGGGATAGAATCCTTCTTCAAAATGATAAGCTCCTCACATCAAGGGGTTAGCTCCTTAAGGTATGGGATGCATGAACCTTAAGAAAGCGAACTTGCCACCTCAAGATTCCTTCCAGAAGCTTCTAGAAATGACTGAAAGTGAGTTTTTAGAATATACTCATGCCTTTTTAACTTTTACAGGGTTCCGCACCCATAACACAGAGACAGAGCGGTCAGGTGCGCAAGAGACATGACCATTAGGTGTGGGACCGTAGGTAATGCAAAGAGAAAGTGCGGAACCAAAGTTTTAGATACTTCTGAGGGCTTTCTCTTATTTTCAATGCTTGATATGAGGAACTGAGGCTCATGACTTGCAAAGGAGGAAGGTATGAGTGGTAAGGGACTCACACAGATTGCAAAATGTCAAGGTGACAATTTTTAGTGCAACAGATTGCCCCCTAAAGTGTGAAGTCTATAATAGATGAAGATAGAGTCTATCATTTATGAAGAGTGAAGTACTTTATCATTTCAAAGATCATCCTATGCACACCCTATTCAAAACCTCTAAAAACATTCAATGAAAAATATATATATGTAGACATATCATCGCTGAGGTAGGAATTCCCATACTTAGATTAAAACTAACTAGAAAACTGATTAAACTATCCTGATAAAGGAATGATTTTGTAATACATCAAGAGTACGGGCATATGTAGATACAGTATGGATGCAACAATCTGTTTATGAATAGTCCACTGTATAATGAATAACAAAATTCCTCGTAGCCTGGATGGTAGAAACTAGATCCAGGGTCTTGATTTTTGCTTCCCGAACTAGTACGATTATATCCATGTGAATAAATGCGTCAAAGTCAAACATGGTAGAAACCACTTGATTACTAGTTAATGATGTGAACTGTTAACAAGTGTGAGAGAAACCACTAGTAATGTCAATGGCTCTCAAAGTACTCAGTATAATCCATGAAATGTGAATAAATGAGCTGAAGTCGAACATGTCATAGAATCATTCGATCTAAGGTCAATGATGCAACCTATCATCGAAGGTGAGAAATATGCCATTAGGGCATGTAGATTTCAAGGTACTGATGATTTCTAGATAAACATCCTAGATAATGAGCTAATGTCGATAGAAAGTGGTCCGTCATAGGCAAGCCCACAACACAAAATCATAGATCAAGTTTTGAAGAAATATATTGGCAAGGACTGACATAGGGATGGTCAAAATGGATGACAAATATTTTGCAGATGAATGGTTTGTTTGAACTAATCTCTTGAACACATAATGACATTGTAGATGGCTTGGTGACAATTGACCCAAAGCTAATACCTAGAAACTGGCTGAAGACTTTCAATATGGTTTGATTAACTGTTAGGCAAAGGATTTCCCAACCTAGGTGAACAAAAAGTGTCATGTTCAAGAGTGATTAACGGCTTTTCCAAAAAAAAAAGTATAACAAACAGGTTCATTTTTCTCTCTTTTCCCCCACCATTTCTGGCAAGTGCCTCTTTATTTTCGACAAGCTTGAGGAGGATAACATTTTCTTGTTTATAAGATCATCCTTCGGATGAGTCCAACTTAGTTTAAAATCTGAACCCTAAGAAGGAGTGGTTCGTTCCTGTTTAAAATTGAACAGGTCCTTTACTGTTAAATTTTAGTGAGTCTAGTATAGGAAAAACTTGGTGTTTTTCAATTTTAGGGAGTCAGAAGAAAAACTTAAGAAAACTCCATGGGGGTACTTTTTCATAAAATAATCCCTCAGGTCCAAAAAAGGATAAAATAATATAGGATGGATGACATTTCCAATACTTTAACGAGCCGTAAAGGACAAGCGCTTGACAATCTTTTCATATTTAATGAGTCTGAAAAGGGTTTAAAGAGGACTATAATCTCGTCATGGTGATGATTCCAATGTCATCAAGGCTTAACGAGTCCGACATAGGTAAAACTTGAAGTCTTTTTCATGTTTAGAGAGTTTGAAAAAGACATAGAGAAGAAAACTCCAAGGGGGGTCCTTTTGCATAAATTTGTTTCCCTCAAGCCCGAAAAAGTATAAAATAATACTCAAGAGAACCGCTTGACCATTACGATCAAGGAGTACTTTTCATAATTAGTGGCTCTGATTCGAAAAAGTAAAAAAGTGATCGAAGACACGTCATTTCAAAACTAGTATTGAACCTGAAACGAAAAAAGTCTGGAGTTCTTTTCATGTTTATATGGTCAGAAAAGAGCTGAAAGTGTACCGCCTTTTTATTCTATATTAACGAGTTAAAAGGGAAAAACTCGGCAATCTTTTCATATTTTACTAGTTAGAAAAGAGCTTAAAGAAGACTCATCCTAGAGGAATGAGTGGTGTAAAGGGTAGCAACTGGTTCCGACAATGGTTGAACTACTCAAAACATGTAATGGTTAAGAGGTTGGCTAATGAAACCTCTCATTGCTGTAGTCCATCATGAAAGGAAAAACAACCAAGTGAAAGCATATGATCAGCCAAAGAGATGGTGGTGATAGAATGAAAACAACGAAGGCTCATCTAGTAGAATTTAGCAAATAAAAACGACAATCACGAGAAGTAAATCGGGTATGGGTTCACTTTTACACAAGCTTGAACCATAGAGAACTCTGCTTGGATTCAATTTCATGTTTAAACAAGCTTAAAATGAAAAACTATGCTTGTTATAAGTTCGCATGCCCCCGGCATAATGACTCAAATTGAGGTACATGCCCCCCAAGCTTCATTGCATTCAACGAGGTGGATGAATGAATGTTCACTTTTGAGATCTTGGAAAGATTCAAAGACTCGATTTGGAAAGGGAGTTGTTTCATTTTTCAATGAGGCTGACATAGTAAAAGAACTATCCTCATAACCCTTGTTTCATTTTTTAAACGAGCTTGACACAAGACAAGGAACTATGCTCACAACACCTGGTTTCATTTTTTAACGAGGTTGACACAGGAAAATAAATATCCTCAAGACTCCTTGTTTCATTTTTTAACAAGGTTGACACAAGATGAAAACTATCCTCGAAACATCTGGTTTCATTTTTTAACGAGGTTGACATAGGAAAAAACTATCCTCGAGACATCTGGTTTCATTTTTTAACGAGGTTGACACAGGAAAAAACTATCCCCGACACGTCCGGTTTCATTTTAATGAGGTTGACATAGGTAAAACTATCCTCGACACATCTAGTTTCATTTTTTAACGAGGTTGACATAGGAAAAAACTATCCTCGACATTGGTCAGGAATCAGAAAATGATTGTACAGCCTGATATGCAATTTCAAAGGGACTCAAAGGCATCGCGCCATCAAATGAATCCACCTCAGAATCAGAAGGTATGATTTGAGGATCATCAAAAGTAACAGTATTCGATGAAATCATATGAATATTTGCAATAGAAGGTGATGTGTTAGGAGGAGGGAAGGAAAAGGTTCCTAGTAAACCAGAATTGTTAATCAAACCTATGCCAACATCCTTGTAAGGGTTAGACATTTTACCGATGTGCTGAACACTATCTGTAGAGGTCGGGTCAGATGAAAAATAAGTTAGCTAATCTATCGTAACGATCTTTTTTTTATGAGGAAACTTTATAATTCAGAAGACCAACTGCAACCCAGTAGAAGATTGTAATCTAGAGGGGTATCAACCACTTCCACATCTAGAATTACGGTTTTGCCTTCAACCCCTATAGGTAAATTCTGCAAAATACCAAAAGGGTGGAACCCTCGGCCATCAAAAGCCTTTAGAATTGTCGGAGACTCATTGAGTGTGGTAGAACCAAGCGATCTCCAACACTGGATCAACATAATACACGTAGAAGCCCCTTCATCAATCACAGTCTGAAAGAAAGGCCTGTTTCTGACTAACACTAGAATCTAGAAAGCCATTTGATAAGGTAGGTAGGGTGTACTATTCTATAAATTGAATATTGTTAGGTTTGGATCCTGAATATCGACAGCTCCTATAGCAGACAATAGTAATTTACACTATGCTAGGCATGATTGCAGCATTTCCAAAGCTGACATTTCTGAAGGGGAAATAGCTAAGTCTTCAACAATGTTATAATTATGAGCAACTCTCGCATGTGGATTGAAAGCTGATTTCTGAAATATACCTTTAGCAAGATGTTTGATTACTAAGTTAGGGTTGGGTTTTTCGATCTGTAGTGGATCAGAACTAGGAGGAGGTGACGTTGATGTGTTTGAATTAGAAGATTTTGCTTCTTTACTATCAACAGGATTTTTACTACCATAATCTTGCGACCGCGTCGCAATCCTCACATGAGACATCATGATAATGGGTTCTTCTGAGGTATTCGAGGAAGAAGCAACCACCTTAGTATCTTGAGTAGGAAAAGGATCCTTCAAGACCACAGCCATTTGAGAACCTTTAACAAATTTCGAAAATTTTGCTCGATGTGGGCATTCTTTAGTAAAATGATCCTCATCGCAAATGAAACAAGGATAGCGAGGTTTTCGTTTTTCGTCAATAGATTCATTTTTATTTGTTTTATCTTTTGAATTTTGATTGTTTTTGTTCTTCCCCTTCTCTTTACTACCGGATTTGGTTGTAGATGAATCTACAACATGGACGTCGGTAGAAACTTCAACTGAAGAATCTCCTTTCGGGGAATTAGGTAAAGTTATTGT
This sequence comes from Pinus tabuliformis, assembly GCA_031772625.1. Classification (NCBI taxonomy): domain Eukaryota; kingdom Viridiplantae; phylum Streptophyta; class Pinopsida; order Pinales; family Pinaceae; genus Pinus; species Pinus tabuliformis. The sequence goes on from CM062816.1 coordinate 1,503,268,833, forward strand.
AGGAAAAGAATTCTTTGAAGATTTCTTCTTGCTTTTAGTACTAACTGAACCAATCATACCATCAACAGCATGAGACCTTGAAGGAGCTGTAGTTTTTGGAAGATCAAGGATTTTTTTGTGTAAAGTACCTGACTGTGTATAAATGAGGTCAAGGTATCAAGCCTGAGTAATGACTTGCTCTTCTGTGACAACTCTTGCCTTAGCTACATCTTTAGTGATTTTAGGTAACAATGATTTAATGAACCATTCTACTAAAATTTGATCCAGAATGAAAACTTTCACTAAACGCCTTCTACTTCGCCATTCATGAATATGATCAGAAATATATGTGGACGTGGATTGTTTTAGTGAAGTTACCAGTTCCGTGCCATTGTCGTATCTGACAGGCAACTGAAAATGAGTTAAGAAAGAAGTAGCTAACTAATTGAAATTATTAAAAAGCCTCATGGTAACTCAATGTACCATTTGGCAGCAAGACTAATAAGAGTTCTTTGAAAAAGACACAATCGAATTGAATCATCAATCGATTGAATTAGATGCACACCGGAGGTGATAAGTCATAATGTGATTTGACAGATCCTCTCCTGACTTACCCTCGAATTTTAGGATATCACTAGGAAACTTATTAGGCATTGGCGGCCAATACGGAAGATAGTAAATCGGATCATTCATAAGGCACGACAAATCATGTAAATCCAAAGTTGCAATAAATGGTAACTGACGGTTCGGGTCGCGAAAACTTTGTGTAACAAGACCAGCTCTAGAAGGAGGATATCCAGGATAACTTAGAATCAGATTTGCATTAGGAAAGTTATAACCTCTTGGGAAACCAAGATTAACCAAACCAAACTGAGGTTGTTGAGGCTGTTGATAAGTATAGCCAGGATACTGATGATTCTGATAAATTGGGTTTTGTATAGTAGGACCGAATTGATATTGTCCCTAGTACGATTGATAATTGAATTGCGTTTGACTTGTAGCAATCGTACTTGGACCAACTTGTCCTAAAGGCATCTAGACTGAAGTTTGAACTGTAGGTCCTGACTGTGGCACAAATACTTGAGGAGTTTGCACTGATGCAGGGATAGTAGAAACTAGACCTACTGATACTCCAGAAACAGGTGTGGTAGGTTGAACAGAAGTTGTAGTAGCCGTAGTAGTTTGAAGCGGAGTCTGAGGTGAGCTAGGCCTAGGCTACTGAACTAAACCAGGTGCAGGGGTTTGAACAGTAGGTTGGACAGGTTGCTGGGTTGGACCAGAAACCAAAGGTTGTCCAGGTTGATTAGACAACTGCACATTAGGTTGCATAGTCTGTTGAGTTTGAGGTGGATTCCACACCATGTTCATTCCAGGGTGTGGAGTCATAACAGGTTGTGCATATGGAGGACCATAACCTGGTTGAACGTAGGTCTACGAAACTAGAGATTATGGGTTCGATCCCCAGTGGAGTCGCCAATTTGTTGGCCGGATAAATCGATCTTGTAGACAAGACCGATCTCCCTAGTATTAGAAGATAGTCTAGCAACAAACAGACAAACAAATCTATCTTTCTCTAGACATATGCGATTTATAAAAAAATACTATAGAGGTGTTAAGACCCTACCTTAGATCCAACGCTTGTTCATAGTAGCCATCCTTCAATCGTTCGAAAGAGTTACCCTTGAAAACCTACAATCACAAACAAAAAAACATCAAATAGCACCTGCATAGCAAATATCATAAATCATGTCTATTATGGTGATCAAGGAATCCATAAAATAAACCATGAACCAACAGCTTATTGAGAAAAACAAACTTATTTGTATTAACTTTGAAGTAGAAGAACCTTACAATCTTTTCGGCCTTGATGTTGAACAAGCTCTTCTTGGGGTCCGAAACAAGAATTTCCTTTACTTTGACAAGCCTTGCACTCTTCCAAATGAGATCATATAGGTATGTAATCTCTCCTCATAAAAACTCAACTAAGAAGACTAAGTTCCAACATCATTTCACCTCAAAAATATTCAGCTTTTAACCTCCCAAGTAACCAGCCCAATGCTTCATTTTATAGTGTAGGGAAGGAGGTTACAGGTCCACCTATGAAGGGATAGAATCCTCCTTCATAGGGATAAGCTCCTCACATCAAGGGGTTAGCTCCTTAAGGTATGGGATGCATGAACCTTAAGAGAGCGAACCTTCCACCTCAATATTCCTTCTAGAAGCTTCTAGAAATGACTAAAAGTGAGTTTTTAGAATATACTTGCACCTTTTTAACTTTTACAGGGGTCCGCACCCATAACACAGAGACAGAGCGATCAGGTGCACAGGAGACATGACCATTAGGTGCGGGACCGCAGGTAATGCAAAGAGAAAGTGCGGAACTAGAGTTTTAGAGACTTTTGAGGGCTTTCTCTTATTTCCAAGACTTGATATGAGGAACTGAGGCTCAAGACTTGCATAGGAGGAAAGTATGAGTGGTAATGGACTCACACAGATTGCAGAATGTCAAGGTGACAATTTTTAGTGCAACAGGTAGGGATTACATCTTTCACTCAAGATAGTGAGGAAGCCATGATGATCAAAGAATCAAACAATACTTCCCGAAGGGTTAGACTCACTTTTCACGAAACGAGGTCCATACAGAGAGCTAGAGTTCTACAAATGTGTCACCAATATTGTAGCACCTACAACCACAATCCAAAGTTTTGGCTCACATGAAAATTTCGGAGCCTACCTTGGATAATGTGATTGATCGTTCCTTGGCCACTTGTTGGTAGGTTGATGATCTCATGCCCCTCTCCTTGACCATGATATTTGTTCATGTTCTCATCTTTATGCAGCATGTTTCATATTTGGGCATCAGGATTATTGTTTGTCATGCAAATGGAATGTTTTTCTTCTTCAAGGGGAAATCTTGTGTGTATGGGTTATTCTCATTGCATAGACATGTTTCACACTCACTTCACACACTCTTGTCACAAAGGTTGTTGCATCAAGCATAATATGTATTTTATGTTTTGGATGGTCTATGTTGTATCACTAAGTGTTCGTGTGTGGTCATAGTCAAGTTCTATCATTGTTTTCATTAGTCTCATTGATCTCACACTTAGCCCAGTTTCCCGAGCAACCTAGCCTCATCCTGCTTTCTGGAGCTACACACTTTTCTTCTGCAACCCTCAAGATTTTTCCCTTTCCCATTGGAACTATGCTATATACAGAGACACCAGCTTCTCTTGTCATCAAAAACTGCACAATGGTTTCCTTGAGTGTCCTTCCCAAGCCGAAACACACTCTCTTCATAAACTATGTTGTGTTGTCCCTCACCTGCCCATCCAGACCTTCTCTCCAGAAATGCACAGAGCAGTCAAGCGTCCAACATTTCTCTCCATAAATTCACAGAGCATTCGGGTAGCCAACACTTCTCTCTAGAAATGCGCAGAGCATTCCAACTTCCCTGCATCTAGAAATTGCATAGAGGTGTCCTGCCAGGACCCCATCCCACAATGGTGGCTTGCATCTCAAAATTGTGAAGTGTTGTCCTAACTTCTTACCTAACTTGCTACGAGAAATTTCATAGAGTAGCCCAACCTTTCTTTGGAAAAATGTGCAGAGCAAGCTAGCAGCCTTGCTCTCAGAAATTGCATAGAGCAGGCAACCCAACCTTGCTCTCGAAAACTGTGCTGATCGTCCTGCCAACAGTTAATGTCCATTGAAACTACGTTGATCTATCTCTCAGTGACTACAAGAAAAGGTGACATGATGCATCACTCTCAAGGAGTTGAGGAAAAGGAACAAGAAACCATGTTATGATCGAGACCTCACTCAAACTCTAATGGATTCATGATCATCTCTGAGGTAAGTATGGAAAGTAAATAATATCTTTAATGTATATCTCTTGGTGAAACTTGAAGGACCTTTTTGATCTGAATGGAAAATGGCATCAACGCATGGGACTCTTCCACCCATATTATTCATCGACGCATGGAATTTACCCATGGTATTGTAAATGGCATCTGCCTATGGTATTGTAAAATCCACCCATGGTATTCATTCACCCATGGAATTGACCCGTGGTATTGTAACTGGAAAAATACTATAAGTAACAAGTCACATTTTGTAAAAGGATAGATTGTCTGCCACAATGTAGCCTTTACAGTTATTATCGGTTTTAATAAAAAGATTCTTTGTGGTTTTATTTATTGGGCATTCTCCTTTTTTTTCTTTTCTTCTGACATTTCAATCTTTCAAATCTTGAGGGCCTTTGCCCCAAGATCCAGATCAATGGTATCAGATCATGTTATGATTCCATGGGAGTGAGGGTTTGATGCGTATTTCAGTTTCAAATTTTGTGGCAATATTCAATAAACTTCAGGCATGTGCTACATCCTCCACAGAGCAGTTTCTTGGGCCAAGCAGGAAGAATTTTTCTTTTTTTCATTTTTTTTGCAGGAATGTTTTTGGGCGGCGAGTTTGCAGATCAGATCTAAAAAATTTGGTACAAAATTTACAAAAACAAATATCAGATCTGGGTTCCTTGCAAAAAAATACCAAAATTCAAAAAAAAATCGGCCGAATGAGAGTCCGGATGATGGAGATATCGCTGATTTAAAATCAGCTATGTCATAGAATTTTTTTCTGGCGACAACTGGTGGACGACGACTATTCTGTAATTTTTTGAAGTTTTTGTGTAGAATTTTAGAAAAAGGATTGTAGATCTGACCTCCTCTTTGAAAATCACCCAATTTCAAAAAAAAATGGGTCTAATCGGATTTCGGTTGTGGGAGATATCGCTCACTTAAAATTAACTATTTTTTCAAAACTATTGTGACGGCAGAAAACATTGCAACGTTAATCAGAGATTCTAGAGTGTCCAGATAAGGATTTCCAACACATGGGAAGATGAAAAATGCTCCTTCTACTTCCAAAAATAGGTTATAATAAATATTCTGAGTTATATTGGTCGAGTTATGTCCATTTTAATTATGGAGCAGCATTCGAAGCGGGTTCCATTGAATACGTGCCCTCCCACCCCAATTTAGTAGGCACTTGCTTCACATTCATTAGTTTCAGCATAGCAGCATTCAACTTGGGTTATTTGGAGATGTGCCCTCCCACCCTAGGCTATGTAGGCACCTGCTACTTCATCAGCAACCAACATCATAGTTATGGGTCATCCACAAACCCACACTTCATCGAAGTCCATTTGCTAGGCCGCACACTGTCAGTATCACAGTTGGTCACAAGCATTATAGGGTATCTCTATCCTTAGATCTTCATTTGTCATGGTTATGGGTCATCCATAAACCCACACTTTATCGAAGTCCATTTGCTAGGCTGCACACTGTCAGAATCACAGTTGGTCACAAACATTACAGGGTATCTTTATCCTCGGATCTTTGTTTATCATGGTTTTGGGTTAACCACATAAAACCCTTATCTTCAGTGGCTCTTCATATTCAACAAAGGCTTCACAGGAGGGAACTTTATGCAATGGGGACCATTGCTTCTTAAGGAGGGAGGAATGATCCAAATGGAAAATGGCATCAACCCATGGGACTCTTCCACCCATATTATTCATCGACCCATATTATTCATCGACCCATGGAATTTACCCATGGTATTGTAAATGGCATCCGCCCGTGGTATTGTAAAATCCACCCATGGTATTCATTCACCCATGGAATTGACTTTTGGTATTTTAACTGGAAAAATACTATAAGTAACAAGTCACATTTTGTAAAAGGACAGATTGTCTGCCACAATGTAGCCTTTACAGTTATTATTGGTTTTAATAAAAAGTTTCTTTGTGGTTTTATTTATTGGGAATTCTCCTCTTTTTTCTTTTCTTTTGGCAATTCAAGTTTTTAGATCCTGGGGGTCTCTCCCCTCAAGATCCATTTCAATTTTCTTAGATCTTGGGGGCCTCCCCCCAAGATCCAGATCAGTAAAATCCACCCATGGTATTCATTCACCCATGGATAAATTCCATGGGTCGATGAATAATATGGGTGGAAGAGTCCCATGGGTTGATGCCATTTTCCATTCGGATCAATTTTGTGAATTTTATATCATTTTGTCTTTGATAACATGTATGAAAGCAAGCACAAAATCATTTCATGTGTTTTCTCTACGTTTCTTGCTTCCTTTTCTCTTGTTTGACCAATTGTCTTCTTTGGTATGTTGATTGTTATGTCATGCTTGCCATTTTGTTCTGGAAATTTTGAAGGTTTTTCTTTGGGTGCATAAGTTGCTTTCACTTTATGAACATCTTCCACACACACAAAGTTGTAAAGAGATTTGCGCAAGTGTCATCACAGTCATTCGAAGATCTATCTCAAGTGTCACACTTGTCACTCTTAAACTTTGAGTTAGTCCCACTAAGAACATTCTTGTCTTGTTGGTTTTAGGTGTCTTGACAATGAGTCGTGATAAGTGTGTAATCACAATGTCATGTATACACAGGTACACATTCTTTCACATAGTCATTTTCCCAAAAATCTGTCGACTGGACAACCCTTTGCCAACCGGACTCGATCTCAGTGACATTACACTGCTGCCCAGAACTATGCAGAGCTTGAGGTTGTCCTCTAAGCAGCCTGCACTACAAAATTTTGAAAATGAGCTAGCTCACTGACTCCTAGAACTGCGCAGAAATTGTCTGAGAAGGTGATACAGTTTTCACTTCCTGAAATACCTTCCATCAAGCCTCCCACTGGTCAATTAGAGAAAGAACATGAGATGTGACCCTATGATTTAGTGAGCTCTAGAATTTCATAGAGCTATCCTAATAGCCCTTATTCCCTACTCTACAACCAACCCAGGAATTACGTATATTTTTCTTGTCGTTCCCTTCTTGTGCGCTCTACAACCATCCCAAGAATGGTGTAAAGTTGTCCTGCCCTGCCAGCCCTTCTTGCCCTCTCTATAACTAGCCCAATAATTTCATAGAGCTATCCTGCCCAACCCATCTTCCTTGCTCTACAACTAACAAATAAACTTCCGAGAACTATCTGGGCACAGATGGTCTCTCAGGATTGCATAGTTTTGACTAGTAACTCCTGCAACCCGACCTTGTGCTCCTCTCGAAAACTGCGTAGATTTTTCTTCTATTGTTTGCTGCCTCCTACAATGTCTTCCCTGGAGATATTGTGAAGATCCTAGAGGGATGACCTACCGAGTTCTCCCTTGGAAAATTGTGTAGATTGCCCCAGTAGCTCCCTGACACCTTGCCTGGCCTTCCTCCTATAATCTATGCAATTCTGCCTCCCAGTTGGGTTTTTCCCTGCAATTGTCGCTGATGTCTCAGATTGAAAAAATATCTCTCCTAGTGACATATGTGCAGTTTTTCCCAAAATTTCTATGGAGCCCCACATCCCAGCCTATGTTGTGCTCCCATAGTCTCAGTGCCTTTTCCCTCTCCCAGTCACTGGTGCCAAAATGGAAAACAATGCATCATGTTAGACTAGGATATTTTTTGATTTGATGTCATCTCATCATGAGTGATTGCTAAAATAGGTACATGGATAGAGCATGGCACGACGAAGAACAATATGAAGAAGGTGTGAATACTAGAAGAATTTCTCACAGTTGAATGAACACGTGAACCACATCGAGCAACAAGCGACGAGGACACATACAAATGCACCATCAAGTGAACATCAAGCCCATCGAAAACCTCGCACACTTTGTCATGTCGAGGTGAAGATATGATACACCAAGAGCACACTCATTATTCAACAGCATAGTAGCTTGACACGGACACCATAGTCAGCTATTACATGTCAGCAGTGTCATGTCGAGTTGTGTCATGAGTCATCTCTACCACATCACTACTATGGGCCATACTTGTTGTAATCAATGTAATGTAGAGTGGAAGTTTGAGAGACACACATATGAAGTCAAAGAGTCATGTCAGTTGAAAAGTCATAAGAAGTCAAACAGTCATGAGGAAAGTTGAAGAGTCACAAGGGTTAGTTATCCCCCTTGGCTATATATAACCCCTCATTCTATGAGCAAAGGAATTTTCACTTTGGCTCCTCCCACATAGCCTTGAGAGTCTGTAATATTTTCTTTGAGGAGTGAGAAGTGGCTCCAACGCTCCACTACTAGGGCTAATGATGTATGGTGTACAAATGTATCTTGTAACTTTTGGTTAATTCAGAAGCCTATCATAAGCGAGTACATTTTCATTCATGCATTGTATTCATTTGTAAGATTGTTCTTTAAACGCTTGTAATGCATGTTTTCTTAACTTGTACTAGGATAGTTGAACTATTTCGGTTATTCTAGTTTATATATTCTTGAACATGTGTTGTAATGGTTGCTATTGTTGTCTCGTCCATGTGGAATACTCCATCAGACACTAGATATATTCATTCTGGTATATTTTTGTAACGATAGTCGCATCCATGTGGACTAATCTGTTGGGTGTTGTACGTGATATTCATCTACCTTAGTGTTTGTGACTGTCGCATCCATTTGGACTACTCCATCGGAGCTTGTGTCAATCCTATTGTGTTGTGTGTGTCTCTACCTGAGTTGGGACTACTCCCTGTCAACCAGAGACTCACTTTCACCCTCCCACTTTGTAGTGAAGGAACTTAGACATAAGTTACACTAATCACTCACCATGCACACATACCTTGCTTTTTGGAGACCACATATATCACTCTCATGTGCTGACAAGCAAGAGCTAACACATATCTTTAAGATAATGGAAATTAGGCCATTGTACCAGATGAGAATCCTACACCAAATGGCGTGAGGTCTAGTTGGGACTTCATACCCAGGAGATCTTGTGAATGTTGGCGGGTCCAGCACCGTGAACACGTGGAATCTTGTTAAAAAATCTTGAAGAGTTATTGAGAATAGATTGTTCTTGTTCACAACTATTTTTTCAGAATTTGTAATCTTAATTTTATATTTTTTTGTTTTGTTAAATTACGAAAATCACTGTATCCTTGAAATTACAAGACCTTCCCTTAGTGAAAGATAAAATTGTGTTTCCATTATCAATTTGAAGTATATATTTATTTATTTTCAAAAATTTCATATCTTAAAGTCCTCTTGTGCACCATATATATTTTCTTTCCAAATGGTTAAGGCCTTAAAAGTTATAGCAAAAATAGATGAGGAATGTATTTTAATATTTCGATATATTTGAAGGGAAAAATGTATTAACAATATTAAAAAATATTATTTATAAAAGAAATTGTATATTTTTTATATACACAGTTGAATCTCTATGGATATATTCTTTCATGGACAATAGATTTGTCTAGTGTAACACCCTCCTCCCACATCTACCCAAGTAATCAAACAACCGAGGAAAACATGTTACGAGAAGTTACTATGATATAATTTGACCTCATAAGTAATGTTAAGGAGGTTGAACCAGTGAAAACACACCGTACAAACCTTCCACCACAGCAACAAGACTCATAGGAACCATCCCACCCTTTCAGATAACCAGCCCCTGGGTCCCACTGACTTTTTATACCATTAAATTGCCAGAAGCACCCTTGATATGGACATGCATGCGTTTAGGATGCTCTAGATGCTTCCACAATATGGGTATACATGCATCCAGGGACTTTTCTTCCCAGTGTTGTTCTTGTGTCTTCAAGATTTGAGCCACTGGTTTAGGCCGAGAGCCCAGGTCACTGCCTAGAACTAAATGACACCTTCAAAACATAAATATAACAATGGAATAATGATAGCAATGTAATTACTTGAACAAGGTCTTGACTGGACCCCTATTAGCCATGACATGCATTTCATCAAACATATCACGAATATGTTATCTACAGGTCTAAACAAGAGATCTAAGCATAAGGGCTTGATACTCATCTGACAATCTCTAAGAAGCATTGTTGCCTCAACACATTAGTTACAGTTATTCGTTAAGCCATAGATACATTTATTATTCATTTACAAGTGAAACATGATGAGATCCATACATAGACATTGTCATAATACATGTTCATAACCAACATAATAACAAAAAAAATACTAAGGAAGAACAACTGTATGATCCAGTTCTAAACTAGTACAATACTCATATAATAACAAGGAGAAATGACCTTGTATTAATGATGCAAAGGAAAACTAGTTGTGGGACTTCCATGAACCACCTGACCGTAGACCTCGATGAGCCAAATCTCTCTTCATCCAGTCACACTCATGCCATATTCAAACCATGAATGTGGGATCTCATAAAATAGATAATTCAAACCATCCAAGGCTTCTAGACACAAAACCACCTCAACCCATGAAACAATGATTCCACCTCACGGTCAGACATCACAAAACCATCACCAGGTAAATCTCTACCCAAGCCTTCTATGGTTTTAGAGCGTTCATTCCAATCAAGGTTTCCAGGACTAGTAAATCAACCCACAATTATTGTTGGGATTCCAAAGTGTTTGTCCAACCATGTCTTACAAGACTAGTAACTCAACCCACCAAGGGATTCTAGAGTGTTTTTCCAACCAAGGTTTCCAGGAATAGTAACTCAACCCAAGCTATTATAGGGCTTTGAGAGAATTTTTCTAGCCAGGGCTTCCAAGAACTAGTAACTCAACCCAAGCTAAAGGAAACATGAGAACTAACCAAAAAACAAAGAAATGAACCCACAACATGATGACTATCAAGGAAATGGAAAGGCTAGGAAAATCCACTATCAATCAAGGAAATCCTCCTTGCCAGTGCAGATCATGACTAATAAACCACATGCATATGTCATGCATGCCAAAACTAGTGAGGAAAACATATATGCAACTCGGTACCTGCACACAAAACCTACTATAGCCATTGATCCTGATGTTCCTTTGGCATTTCTTGCTCTTCCTTTGCCTTCTTTCTCCAAAACTCCAAATTTCACACTCCTCCAAAAGAGCTACAAGAAAAATCTAAGTGTTCAAGAGTATGAGAGAGAGAGAGAATAGAGAGAGAGCTCCAAACTGAAATGAAAAAGGTCTATGAACTGATCCTTGGAAGCCTTTTTATTAATGAGGCCTCTATTTTCTTCATTTTCCATTATTTTCCTTCTCACATCCAACTTGTGACAATCAATTCACCTAGACACAAAATCTACTATGCCTCTCTTCAAATTTATCCAATAATAGAATTTCTTCATTGTTGTTAGTGTCTTTTGATAACCCGGGTGACCTGAATATGGGTGCTGAGTATCGATATTGTAACAAGAATGCTGCAACTCCCAAGGCTACTGACTTTAATTATCAACCCGGGGATCGTACAAACTTAGAGGTATCAGAACTATATGTGCGGCGTACAATGTGTCCTTCCTTTTCTGTCATGATGTAATGGAGTTCATGTACTTAATTCAAATCCTAAACTAATTGCAGAAAATGCAATGTTCGAAATGGAACCTTAACCTATTGCAAGAAAGAAAGTACAAGGAAAGAAACCTATTCTAATTGCATAAAGATCATGAACTAAATGTAAAAGAAACCTAGCTTAACCCTATTTATCACATGTGATGATTTAAATTAAATGAGCATGAAATCTGATCTAGAGAGTACTAACTATTGTGTGCATGTGTAAATATAAAATAACTCATTTTTAAAATCTTTTTGCTTTACGAATGCAAATGCTAATCTTTCCTTGATCTTTGGCAGGGGAGACAAGTGTGGAGTAAGAGGGTTAAAATGTTCTTGATGGAATGGAGTCAAGTAGAGGTGTAATACCAGCTTCAATGATGATTTTTATCAATTCAGGCTCAAAACAGACTTTCCTACAGGATGCTACAGTGATTTCCTATAGGACGCTACAATGATTTCCTACAGGATCCCTTGATTTCCTACAAGATGTTACAGATTTACTATACGAAATTAGAATTCATCCAATGACCAAGAAAATAAAATCCAAATTGGGTGGGATATTTTTTATTATTAACTAGGATGTCTTAGGTCCCCATTCCAAGTGGAATCACTCAAAAATACCTCTGTTAACCCATGCTAAAGACTAGAAAAACATGACTAGTCAAAAATCTAGAAATTCGAGAACTAGTGAGCTAGTAAATCTAAACAATTCCTAACCTAATCAAGTTAAAATGCAATGGGGTAGTTTTTGTTATGAACTAGAATGTTTTTTTGATCGAATTCAAGTGGAACTAACTCGATTGAAGCTCATTAGCATGCTCTAAAAATAGCAGAAATTTATTGTTCTTTGCCACAAAGGAGTTCCATAAATCTAGATTTAGGAATAAGAAGACTAATCCAAGAAGCTCAATGATTACTATGAAATTAGAAAGGTTTTCCAAGGATTAAATAATTCTTATGATCCTACAAAAGAACTTACATCAACCATTTAACTCAATCCTACAACAAGAAATCATTAATACTAAATGCAGAAATAGAAAGAAATAAAAACAAGAGATGCATGTGGATAAGAAGTGAAAAGAAGGAAAGAAAATGATACAAAAGGGCTCTGAGTCTCCTAGGATGGCCAAGATCAAGGAAACTCAGAGACATATGGAGGATAACAAGATTTATAAGCTGAACATGGCACCAATCTTCATTATTTTCATCAATACAATTACATCCCTGTAAGAAAAGACAATGGAACTGTAGAAATATGAGTTCTCTCCACAAGAACACTAATGAAAATCTATCCCTGAAGGAAAATTCAACTTGGTACCTATAAAAAATTATTAGGAATCATTCCCTATGAAAGGAGGAAGCTTTCCCCACCAAAATCCCTTGATTAGTGGATTTGGTCCCAATACTAGGAATCTGCATTAAATGGCAGGGAGCACATTCCTAGATTTTCTCAATCATTGGAGTTCCACAATTTGTGCCATAATTCCATAATAGCTTGTTAAATTATTATTTATTATTGATCCTCCTATAGTAGGGAGAAAGTCCCTAAATTATCTCCTCCTCCAAATCTTCATAACCTGCCCAATATTCTCATAATATTCCACAAAAATAAATAATATTAGGCACAAATATCCAATTATTGATAAACCTTCCTAATGAATATATTAAAGTTGAAAATACATTATATAATGTAGAAAGAGAGGTTTAATGTGCTTAAGGATGGTCATAGGCCTTAATTTATGTTTTAATTTAGAGGCACGGGCCTTAATTTATGTCTAATTTAGAGGCCCATCATACCCCCTACTGAAAGTGTTGCTCATCCTCTGAGAAACTTAGTGACCTAATTGTGCCTCATCCATGGCCCTAGTGGCCTCTCTTTTGTGCATTAAGAATATTGGTTTTAAGTTCTGCAAGGACAAGCCCAAAAACATATTTGTGCAAAGAAAAATCATTATTTCTTGAGACCATTAGCTTGCTTTCTTGCCCTTATTCAAGATGGGTTCTTGAATATTTTTTAGTTTAGCAAGGTCTTTTGTATCCTTATTAACCTTCTCATACCTTGTTCCTCCATTTGGACACCTCTAACACCTTTAAAATGAATTTAGATGAGAAATAGGACATCCTGTAGTAATTCCCGTCAAAACTATAGGAAACCTACATGAAACCCTGTTAAAACTACATGAAAACCTTTTTGAGCATAAATGATATTTTGAGGTTAGGGCAGACCCTCAACTTGACTCCCATGCCTTTCTCCCATTTTTAGGCCCTGTACAAAAGCTAGAAAGAGATTGGAGACCTCTTGGAAAACCTTTTTTCATAACTGCAGTTTGAGTTCTATTTTGATGGTGAATGCGTCATTTCCTTTTGTTGCCTTCTTCCTCTATTGTGGCCTAGATGACTGCCTAATGGTCTTGGATTTCTCTGTTTTGATTAGGTCTCTCTTAAGCTCTACCATCTTGGGGTTTATCATAATTTGTTAATTTCTTCCTTCTTGTAGCAACATTCTGCGTTCTTGTAGTAATCATTCCTGCTCTTTCCGGGTCTTCTAACTATATGGGAGTGATGAGAAATGATGAAGAGGGATTGGATGATGATGCTAGGGCTCAAAGGGAGTAGTGTAGGTTTGTTAAAATGGAGATGATGCTCTGTTTGTTTTTTTTCAAGAATGAAATGGGATGGATGAATGATGAATAGATAATGAATATGAAGTGGATGGAGGGCTTGGAGTGTTGAGGTGACTTGGCCTTTGCAAAAATTTCTTCTTTTAACTCTTGTCCTCATTCCTTGAAATCATCACCCTTCATAATTTGATTTTTCAACATTGCATGAGTGATGGAGTGAGCTGCAATTAACTAGTTGAATGCGACTGAGACTACTGACCCATCCTTAGCTTATAAAACCTCATCTCTCATGCATTGACAACAAGTTTCTAACTATAATATTCTCAAGAGAAGAGGTCAAGAATATTTCATACATGTACCTACCTGATGGCCTTCCTGCAGATGTTGTTTGTTGGAGAGTGAATTCCTTGCTTGTATTTGTTGCATGTGTTTTCCTCCTTTTTCTCTGATGTTGTTCCTTGATGTGCAGGTACTGGATGGTGATGCTAATGAATCCTCACTGTGCTAGTGGGTTCCATCTTGTTAAATCCCTCTGTCATGTTTCTCTGATGGATGTGGATGGTTGTATATGTCTCCTTATCAAATTTAATGGATGAGGAATTTTAGATGAAAATTCTATGTACACAATTCCCTTAGACTACAATTTTTTTTAACACAATAGAAGGCTTTTCTATATTATTTTCACTTGGAAAAATGTGGGAAAGTTCAGTTGCTACCTCCTTATCACTCTCTGATAAAGCCAACCTCTATTTTTTCCCTTTAAAATTTCTCGCTACCAACCCTGTAGGTGTTGTTCTGTATCCTGTAGGATCCTGTAGTTTTTAGGGAATCATGTAGGCTTACATGACAACCTTTTGTAGACGACTTATTTTTTCCATATCTCGCAAATGGTAGAATGGATTAACCTGAAACTTTTTGAGCATGTTTCCATCATCATTATGCACCTTCCCATAAAGCAATTTTGTCAATGGATGCACTGATCTTGAGAAAAACAAAAAATGGTTGAAGGTGATGGAGGTTGATTTATCAAAAATTATGCACTGGAATTTGCTGAAATTGCTTGAGAATGTTACCATCATCCATATGCATCTCCCTTAAAACAAATTGGCAAATGGATGCATGGTTTTCAAGTTATGGAAAAAACAAATTTCTTCTCTATGTAGTTTTCTATCCTGTAGTAAAATAGAGCATCCTATAGTTGTTTAGGACAACAAGTAAACTGAATGGTAGAAGCTTGAGAATGATGGGTTGATGATGAAAATAGATGAGGGTGATGGATTGGCATGGCCTTAGCCTTGTTGGAGCATTTGAGTAAAAGAGAAGAAATTCAAAATTTTACTTCTTTTGACTAGGCTAGACCAACTTGTTTTTGTTGCTTGTAGAGGTTGGAGAGTACATGCATTCATCAAAGAGATACATGAAGCAAATAATTTTTCTTTTTTTTCTTTTTCTTCTTCTAGGCCTACTAGCTGCCTCAAGGAGGTTTTCAACTAGGATCTTCTCTTTTTTCCTCTTTTTTTCTTTTTTCCAAACCCATTGACCGCCTTATGGAGGTTTTCAATCAATGAGCCAATCTGAGGCACCTAAAAGGAGGTTTTCACCTCAAATTTTTAATTTTTTCTCTTATTTTTCATTTTTTTCTACCCTACTCTACCTGAAAAAGGTAATCATTTTCAAGTATAAGAATACTTCCAATGGAGTCATGTGCACATGAAGATGACAAACAAAATGGTGTGGAGACTTGAAATGTATGATTTGACATGTACTTGGATTTGAGTGATCAAATGCTTTGACTTTGATGATATCAAGCACAATTGAAGAAGAGAGTGTTGCTACAACTTAGTGACTCTCTGGAACCATATTTCAATATAGTTGTGATGCCTCTAGTCCACTAGCTGATTTGGATCATCTTGGATGTCTTCTTCTACCATGACCTTCAAGTTGTCCTCTTTTTGTTGATTGATCTCTTGCATACATGGAGGATTTGATGGTAACCATGAGGGATCTTTCTCAATCTCTGATTTTGTTGTCCGCTCTTCATCAAATGCAGCCCATGGTTCTTTGATTTTCTCTTTTGAATATTTTTCTTCAGCATGTTGTCCTTCAATGATATCAAGATAATCTCTTTTTTACAATACTCTTCCTGACCTATGGTGAATACCATTGATCTCAAGAGGAGATTTTTGGAAGTGTTGTACCTCAACATTGTAAGGGCGCTGAGCTACTTCAATGTGTGGGTTTGGAAATGGTGGTATAGGTAGTTGAGTGGGAGTGGATATTTGAGATGGATGTGGTTGGGGTTGTGCTTGTGGTGGAGATGAATGTTAGGGATAACATGGAGCTGGGGATGGAGGATATTGAGGAAAATACTGAGGATATTGTGGATGGCTCCCATAAGTTCCTTGCCAACCTTGTTTTCAAGATTGGTTTTGGGGTTGAGATAGCCAATGTTGCTAAGGAAAAGGTGTGTTCCAATTACTTTGAGGTGGATATGCATAACTCAGAAATGGTACCAAAAAGTGATGAGCCTCGGTATTGCAACAAGAATGCTACAACTCCCAAGGCTACTGACTTTAATTATCAACCTAGGGTTCGTACAAACTTAAGAGGTATCGACACTATATTTGTGTCATACAATGTGTCCTTCCTTTGCTTCGATGATGTAATGCAATGCATGTACTGTAATGAAACCAACTCAAGAAAAATATAGAAAAGATAGATCAACGCCTTAAAATTCAACCTCTTCGAGGGGGCAACCTCCTTTACATTCCATAAATGAACAATTCTTTGATGATTCAAATGACAAAACCTCCTTTCTATATATAGGCATCTAAGGAGTCACAATATAACCCAGCCGACCTAACAATAATAATATAAAGACACAAAAATAACAATAGAGGGATTCTATGGGGCACAGTAATGACAATATGGGGGCAATAGGGGCACAACAATATTAATAAGGGGTACAACTACAATAGTAATGGGGTAATCACTAGTATATAGGGACCCAACATGCCCCTCTCCTTCAAAAAAGTGTTTTCCTCAACGCTTGAGTAGTTCTGGATACTTCTGTATAAAATTCTCATCCTCCCATGTGGAATCTTCAGTGGATAAGTTCTTCCACTTGATAAGATACTCCGAAATTGATTGATTTCGTAGCTGTCGAGTTCTTGTTTCTGCGACTTCTTCCGGTTCCAATATAATTTTTCCTTCCTTGTTAAGTTCTGGCAATATCATTTGAAGTGGGAGCTTGTCACCTATAACCTTCTTTAAACATGAAATATGGAAAACTGGGTGCAATCGAGAAGCTGCAGGAAGCTCCAATTTGTATTCCATAGTACCAATCTTTTGCAACACCTTGTACAGACCATAATAATTTGGTGATAATTTATTATCCCTCTTAGCTTGCTTGAGGGACATTTGCTTATATGGTTGTAGCTGCAGGAATACCCAATCACATACATCAAAACTTCTGTCGCTGCGATGTTGATTTGCCTGTTGTTTCATTCTATTTTGTGCCAACACGAGGTTATCCTTTAAGAGTTGGAGGACTTGTTGTTGATGTTCGATGTGATGTTCCACTGCCTGAACCTTAGAATTTTCTCTTAAACATGATGTGATGGATGGTGGTTGATACCCATAAAGTTCCATAAATGGGGTCATTTTTGTTGTTGTATGGAAGGAAGTGTTATACCACCATTCAGCTAGAGGCAACCATTTGACCCATTGTGTCTATTTATCAGATACAAAGCAATGAAGATATCCTTCCAAACATTTGTTTACTATCTTAGTTTGAGCATCAGATTTAGGATGATAAGATGAGCTATGAGCTAACTGAGTACCAAGACAAGAAAATAATTTTGTCCAAAAATTTCCAGTGAAAATGGGATCGCTGTCACTTACAATAATCTTTGGGTTTCCATGTAGCTTTTGAATTGTTTCCATAAATGCAGTAGAAACTGTACTGGATTTAAATGGATGTGATAATGCACAAAAGTGTGTATACTTGGTAATTCTGTCAACTACCACCATGATGACACTCTTTCCCTCAAACTTGGGTAAACCTGTGATAAAATCCATTGAAACCTCCTCCCAACATTGGCTTGGAATGGATAAAGGTTGTAATAGACCCGGTGTCTTAATTGTTTCAGCTTTATTTTGTTGGCAAACCAAAGATTCCACCACAAACTTTTGAATATCCGATTTAAGGCCTTCCCAAAAAAATTCCTTCTTAACCCTATGGTAAGTTTTTAAAAATCCTGAGTGCCCTCCTAAGGGAGAAGTGTGCAATTCCATAAGAATCTTTTGTTTTAGCTAGGAATTCTTACAGAGGTATAATCGATCTTTGTACCATAACGAATCATTTTGCCAGCTAAATGTATCAGACATACTGGAATCTTGTTGTAACTTTCGAATAAGTGCCCACACTTCTTTGTCATTCTTCCATTCCTCCCTTGCTTCGTTTATCCAATCTGGTTGGATAATAGAAATGGCACACAACAATGCTTCCACATCCTCATCCTTTTTTGAGAGTGCATCTGCCACCACATTTCGCTTCCCTTTTTTGTAGATGATTTCAAAGTCATAACCCAACATCTTTGTGACCGACTTTTGTTGTTCTTCAGATGATAATCTTTATTCTAAAAAGTATTTAAGGCTATCATGATCCGTTTTTACCTTGAAGTGTCTTCCCATTAGGTAGGGTCACCATTTCTTAAGTGCATGGAGTATTGCCAATATTTCCTTCTCATAAATAGCTTTGTGTAAAAACTTTCCCTTGATTGGACGACTTTCAAAAGTAATGGGTCCTTCATCTTGCATTAGAATAGCACCAATTCCATTTCCTAAAGCATCACAATCCACAATAAAGGTTTTTGTGAAGTCTGGTGTAGCTAAGACCGGTGCTTGGCACATTGCCTCTTTAAGATGTTCAAAGGCCTTTGCTGCTTTTGGAGTCCATGAAAATGCATCTTTCTTCAATAATGTTGTTAGAGGTGCTGCTATTCTCCCATAATTCTTAACAAACTTTCGATGATACCGTGTCAACCCGAGAAATCCTCGCACATGCTTTATGGATGTGGGGATTTTCCATTCCTTAATGGCTTTAATTTTGCTAGGGTCTACCTTAACTCCTTCATGAGATACAATATGACCTAGATATTCCACCTCCTGGACTCCAAAGAAACATTTGGATCTTTTTGCATATAATTGTTTCTCCTCCAATAGTTGTAGCACCCTATCAACATGTTCAACATGATCCTTCCAAGACTTGTTGTAGATTAGTATATCATCAAAAAATACTAACACAAATTTTCTAAGAAATGGTTTGAAAATTGAATTCATCAAACCTTGAAATGTTGAAGGTGCATTGGTAAGGCCAAAAGGCATGACCAAAAATTCATAATGACCCTCATGAGTTCTAAATGTTGTTTTCGGAATGTCTTCAGTCTTCATTCTGATTTGATGATATCCTGAACGAAGATCCAACTTGGTGAAGTAAATTGATCCATGCAATTCATCTAGTAATTCATTAATGACAGGAATGGGAAAATTATCTTTAATAGTGAGCTTGTTGAGCTCCCTATAATCCAGACACATGTGCCATGATCCATCCTTCTTGTGCACCAATACTACTGGAGTAGAGAAAGAACTTTGACTCGGTTGAATTATACCAGCCTCTAGCATTTCTGCAACCATATGTTCAATTTCACTCTTTTGGACATAGGGATATCTGTACGGCCTGATGTTTGGAGGAACACTTCCTGGAATCAGATGAATAGCATGATCATGATCACGCATAGGTGGGAGACCTTTGGGAGTCTCAAATACCTTGGAATGATTGTCCAAGACTTTTTGGAGATCTGGAGAAATAGATGATTCCAATGTGGAAACATCTAGCGAACATAATTGTGCAATTACACCTCTTTGTTCCTTTTTTAGAAGCTTTGTCATACCATTAGAGCTGATTATCTTTCCTGGTTTCCCTGCAATACCTCTTAATTCAAATTCCTTTCCTTCAGTAGAAAATTTGATGAAAAGTTCTTGAAAATTAAAAACTATTATACCCAAGGATTGTAGCCATTGGACTCCTAGTACAACATCAGCACCTCCCATTGGAATGGAAAGCATGGGGCTAGTCAATACATATTCTCCCATGGATAGCTTGATATTATGGCAGTTTCCAGAGCAATTTATTGTTCCTCCATTTGCAATCATTAATTGACACTCTGGTGCTAGATATAGGAAGAAATTTAATTATTTTGCTATCTTACAATGAATAAAATTGTGGATGCTTCCTGAATCAATCAACACTATTACCTTTTTCTTCTTGATTTGTCCTTCTATCTTGATGGTTTGAGGAGTGGTAATTCGCACCAATGCATTACAATATATGGTTGGATTCATTTGTTCTTCATCTAGGCTTTGTTCCTGGAGTATATCCTCTCTTTTGACCTTTCTTGCTCCTTTTCTTCTTCCTCTTCACAATCTATGTAGAATAATTTATTCTCAGCACACTTATGACCTTTAGTGTATTTTCTATCACAACTGTAACAAATCCCTTTTGCTCTTTTTTCTTCCAATTGTTGTGGTGTCAACCTTATAGGTTGTGGAAGACTAGGGGCAAAAACACTTCCGTCTTTATAGTTGTGAGTGGTATGCTTCTTGGTTGCCATAATTTTGCTTTCCATTTTTCTTGCTAACCTGAATGCCTTCTCTAATGAATCAGGTTCCCAAAGGTGAACATCATGTTGGATATTATCCTTTAAAGACCCTATCAACACATCAATCCTATGCTCCTCTGGAATATCTTTTACCCTTATGTTAAATTTTTGGAACTCCTCAATGTGCTCCATTATTGAACCCTTTTGTTTGAGACTTATCAATTGGCTAAAAAAAGTGTTTCTTTTTGTATCCTCATAATGTGCTATCAATTCTTCCATAAAAATTGCCCAAGTGATAAATTGTTTACGAGAGCAAAGCCATTGATACCATACAAACTAATTTGGTTCCAAATATAAAGTTGCCATACGTACCTATTTTGTCTTTTTCACATTATTGAGATCGAAAAATTGCTCCATCTGTAATATCCATGTTGCGGGATCCTTGCCATCAAACTTCCTCATATCGATTTTTGGAATATGGTGGGTCTTTGATCCAACATTAGAGTCTATGGAATCATGATTAACATTTCTTTTGTTCTCATCATGAGTTTCCTTTAGTACCCTTTCACCATTAGTTACCATTTCTTGTAGCAACTTATTCATATTTATCTTCCATTCTTCCATCTTATCATCCATGCCATCAATTTTAGCGTCCATGCCATTCATCTTAGCTTCCATGCCATACATATTAGCTTCTACGCCTTTCTTTAAACAATCCATCTTAGCTTCTACACCTTTCTTTAAACCAATCATCTTAGCTTCTACATCTTTCCTTAAACCATCCATCTTAGATTCTGTTGCTTTTTGTGCAAGTGACACTTGTTGCACTTGTTCTTGTAATTTTGATATACCATATAGCATTTCTTCTTCTTCTTCATGAGTCATGCTAGAGTTTTCAGGTTCCTTACTAGGTGTTTGCATTTTCTTTCCTAGGGGCATCAGTTACCGATAATAATGCTCTACTATCCCTTTGAATTCCTTCAAAATAAATTTTCAAACCAATCTTAAGAAAAAATTTAAAAGAATCTACACACCTTTTTTTCACTTTGTAGGAGCTTGATATTTCCTATGATGTATCTCTGTACTTTCAGATCATCTAGTTTTGAAATTGCAACCTATGGTAGCCCTCTGTGTCTTCTTTCCAATGCCACCAGTCTAATCCAAATTGGATTCTCCAAGGAAAAGTTATGAGAAATCTCCCACAGTGACCTGATTATAGACTAGTTCAGTAGATCGAACTTGTACGACGTGCCATGAGTCACGTTTTGACCTTTGGCTCTAAAAAATATATACGAGAAACTACAATTCATCCTCTTTCTGCACCTTCTTACAAAATTTCAATCCAATTCTCAGAGAAAAATTTATGACGATTTTCCCCAGGTCACCTGTTTGGAATGTAATTCAGGAGTCTGGAAAAAGACCAACTTCCTCAGATCATATCTCTGCAAATGTAGAACTAAAAGCTCTAAAATTCAGACCCAAGATTCAGCACGATGTCTTCTCAAATGGGTTTTTTTTTAGCTTCTTAAACGTTGCAGAAAAAGAGTTATAGCGAAAATTCCACGATGACCTGTTTGGAGCAGCGAAACCCTAGAATCCAAAGCTCTGATACCAAATGTAATGAAACCAGCTCAAGAAAAAGATAGAAAAGATAGATCAACGCCTTAAAATTCAGCCTCTTCGAGGGGGCAACCTCCTTTACATTACATAAATGAACAATTCTTTGATGATTCAAATGACAAAACCTCCTTTCTATATCTAGGAGTCTAAGGAGTCACAATATAACCCAGCCGACCTAACAATAATAATATAAAGCCACAAAAATAACAATAGAGGGATTCTATGGGGCACAATAATAACAATATGGGGGAAATAGGGGCACAACAATATTAATAAGGGGTACAACTACAATAGGAATGGGGTAATCACTAGTATTATAGGGACCCAACATGTACTAAAGTCAAATCCTAAACTAATCGCAGAAAATGAAATGTTTGAAATGGAACCTTAACCTATTGCAAGAAAAAAGTACAAGGAAAGAAACATATTCTAATTGCATAAAGATCATGAACTAAATGTAAAAGAAACCTATCTTAACCCTATTTATCACATGTGATGATTTAAAATAACTGAGCATGAAATCTGATCTGGAGAGTACTAACTGCTCTGTGCATGTGTAAATATAAAATAACTCATTTTTTAAATATTATTTCTTTATGAATGAAAATGCTAATCTTTCCTTGATCTTTGGCAGGGGAGACAAGTGTGGAGCAAGAGGCTTAAAATGGTCTTGATGGCATGGAGTTCAACTAGAGGCCTAATCCTAGCTTCAATGATTATTTTTCTCAATTCTGACTCAAAACATGCTTTCCTACAGGATGCTACAGTGATTTCCTACAGGATGCTACAATGATTTCCTACAAGATCCCCTGATTTCCTACAAGATGTTATCGATTTACTATACAAAATTATAATTCATTGAAATGAAAAAGAAAATGGTGGGCAACGGATCCCCCCCTATAGCAAGTTTTGTGGCGTAAATCCCGAAGTTTTGGTCAATGTAATGTAAAGGCCCCACAAAATGCGGGCGCAGAGCATGAGAGTCTAGGGTTGACCACCCTAAAATAATGTAATTTAATATAGAATGTGTCAGCCTATAGAGCGAGGCTCTAAGTGTAAAAGTCAGTCTTAGCTTTGAGAAGTCATATGGGTTTTTGGGTGATGAATTAGATCTGAGTCTATAAGTCCGAGTCTAGGGTTGTAGTAGCAGTAAGAGTCTCTGCAGCTGAGTGAGCAGAGGCCTGGTAGAGTTCGTAGTTGTGTGCACAAACCCCTGCAGCTGAGTGCATAGGGCAAAGTTGGGATTGTATCTGAACAGAGGATTAATAAAAGATAAGTTGATTTTGGAATATTCTATGTCTATGCTTCTGTTATCTTTATGCACCTCTTTATGGTTTTATGATTGTGCGCACTTGGTATGAATGTTGAATGATTAATGAGAATAATGGGTATATGCAATTAAGTTAAGATCTACAATAATAGCACAGTAAGGATAAAGGATCTAGATAGCACCTCTTCGCGTTCTTTACAGAGCTACGTGGAAGTAGTTGCACAAGTTGCGAAGGACAGATGGTTGCTCAAAGCAGCGCTAGCATGCGGGATTGGTTTGAGAACTTCCCAGCCTTCATGAAGACATCCCTAGGGTGCGAAAACTTGGTTCTAGCACCCTCCCATACTACCTCGGGTGAGACCTCAGTCTGCACACCGTGGACTATTTCCGAAAGGGTCGGTAGTTTCAGGATTTGTTTGGCTAAATCACTTTTGAACATCGGTCAGGCCCCAACAAGCCAACAAATGGTTCTGTTGCTGGGACCAGGATCTGCCTAAGGGATGTCTGATGTCAGAACACTGGAATACCATGAAGAAGGAAATTGTAGAGTGGTTGGATCAAAAGATTCATGAGTTTGTGACACAGGAAAAAGAACTCCAAAACTATCTAAGAAAAGGTGGCTGGATCACTACTTGTATACGGAAATCCATGAGATTTTCTTTGCATCCTTTCCATCAGAGCTGTATGATTGGATTGCGAGATTACTGATAACTAGGGAAGGTATAAGCTTGACCAATCGATAGTGTGGACCTCGGAGTTGGTACACAGACTAGACGCATTTGAAGACAAAATCGCGAGAGTTGTGGACCACTGGCTCAACCGAATAATAGGGGGATTCATCACTAAGTTCACGATAGACACAACCGCAAGCTACATCGAAGCAGAACGATGTTTTCTCAAAGGACTGGGAGGTAAGTATATTAAATATTTGAATACCTGGATTAAGATGATGTTGTGTGAAAAGCGGGTCATGTGAATACATTAATGTTTGGAATGACGTGGAGTGGAAAAATCTACAAAGGTAGCAGGGAATTAGAGAATAGTCCATTAATTTCACCATCGCGAGAGAGCAAGGAAGAGCTCACTCGGTTCTCTCCGAGAAGTGTAGTCCGGTTGATAAAGTAGCGTATTCCGCAGTTACCACCTCCACCCATGCCACCACCCGCTTCACCTCCCTCACCTCCATCTTCACCCACTCCACCTCCACTAACCCCACAGTTCAGCATGGCAAATGCGATCAAGTTACTTGTATTCAGAGGAGTAGGAAATGAGGACCCAGACCAGTTCTGGTTCATGGTAAGAGTAGTGTGGGAAGCGCAAGGGGTCACGGATGATAACATTAAGAAGGCTACATTAGTGAGCATGTTGTAGGATCACACATTTACATGGTATATTAAACACTCTAACGACCACCCGAATGCAAGGATAGTAGAGATCCAGAATGCATTGAACAGAGAATTTAGTCGACCAATTTCTGAGACCCAGTCAATCATTGGGTTTAAAGAGATTGCGATGCTCCCAGGCGAGACCCCCTGGGACCTAGATTAGCGACTAAAGAGTATGATCCGCGAGGCTAATATGATGCTCACAGATGCACAACACCATGCATGGTTTGTGGCATCTATGATGCCGCACCTGAGGACGATGCTGTCATAGCAGAAGCTTTCAACCCAGGTTGAAGCATTAGAAATGGTGATGAGGTTGCGTGAAACTCCGATACAAGATCCTGGGTTTGGATTTCAACAAATCCACGCAGAACTACATAATATATGCTTGGAGATGTAGAGTTTGAAGTAGGATAGGGCACCACGACCAGAAGCGCGTGAAGAAGTATGGTGTATAAAATTTAAAGGTCAATGACACGACATGGACTATTGTTTGGTATTTGCGAACTACTTGGCAAGAGGGGGAAAATGCCATTGAGATCAGAGGCATAGGCAGGGCCAAGTACGACACTCACTCTATGGTGTACGATCTGTCAGATATGGGGAAAGAACATGATGGATAACTGTCATTTATTACAGAATTATACATAGACTCTCCAGCAACTGTTTTGTAATTTTTGTAGATCAGTGGGCCACGACGAGCGTACCTGTTGCAGCTATGAGTTGATGATGGAGCGAACCCTAGCCTATAGAATTTAGATAAAAGCGTGAGGCCTCGACCCAGCCTTGGGGATGGCGCATGCTAGATTTCAGGGCCGAGGTCAAGGACGAGGAGGAATGGGGCCAGGAAGGGGCCATGGACAGTTAATTTGTTACAATTTCAAAGGACCAGGGCACTACACCAGCGATTGTACCAACCCGGTGAGAGTATCTTGTTCATACTGTGCTTAGTTTGATCATGAAATGGTAGATTGTCCTACGCTGATCACCAAAATGTGCGAGAAAGGGGTACTGCAGCCTACTCTGACTCAAAATATTCAAATGATGAAATCTGAACCTCGCGATGAAGACCCCAATGTGAACATGATGCTCAGAAGTGGTGCGACCACAAGGGAAGATAAGGGGAAGCAACCTGAAGAAGATACATGGGTTCATAAGGCTCCTACAAAGGAACCTAAGTTCGACTTGGAACATGCAAAGGAGACATTTATGGAAGCTAAGAAGAGCTTCACAGAGGCCTCCACTTTAGATAGTAAGGATCAACCAAAGCAGGGAATGGATCCTTCCATGCTTACTACATTTCTAGAGACATATGAAATTGTTGGGTCGGATGCAAATGTGTTACCCAAGAAGACCTGGGAACGCATGGGTAGGCCCGCGTTGCAGTTGTCCCCTATTCAATTAGGAATGACAAACCAATAGAATATCTTGCCCATGGGAAGGTTGCAAGGAGTAATAGTTGATATCAAAGGAGCGAGGACACACAGACTTTTAAGTAATAGATATTGTCTATGACAACAATCCTTATCCCGCGTCGTTAGGAATAGACTAGACGACTGATATGAATGGAGTCATCAACGTAAAGAAGAGAAAGATGATATTCAAGAAAAAGTCCCTACGCGTAGTAGTCCCACTGGACCCAGCCGAAGGAGTGTGGTACACTGAGCCCATGCACGACGATGATAGCGACGATGAGCTAGATTGCATTTACCAGATAACAGTGCAAGACCAGGATCAAGTGAACCTGATTACAGATGGGAGAATCTTGTGGGAACACGATAGTTCCTGTACTTCAGATTCAGATGAGGAAGTAGAACACTGGTAGAACTGGTTGCACGAGTTGACGACGCTAAATTGCAACATGATGACTAGATCACTCCATCACATGACAACAGAGGCAAGGGGACTACCAACACATGATGAAGTGATAATGGTGGATAAATTCCTGGACTAACTTGGAAGTGCAGTACCAGAATAGCAGCAGTATGCTATGCTGGAAGGAATACACCGGGGATGGTGTACGTGTCCAGAGACTAGGGTAAGCTGGAGTGAAGGTAAATGGCGGATGCCATCACAGATTGGAAGCCTCCGCGCCGAATGATACTATGGTATCCAGGACCAAGAAGGTTGCACGTTCACCTGTGTCAATGGGTACAGAGGTGGGTTGAGCCATCCACAACCCCACACCCTACACTATGGATTGACACTCGGAACCAGCTGCAACAACAGGAAAAGCACTGCGCACCACAAAAGTTCCATATAGAAGCATTCAAGAGGGTATGCAGGATCTTGAATAAGGTTCACCAAGCCAGACAAACTGATTGGGACCAGTGCATACCGGTGGTTTGATGGGCCTCTAGGGCCATGTACAAGAATCTAAGCGTGAAAATGATCCTAAAGATGATGGGCAGAGTCGAGGCCATAGGTTTGGGAGGAAGGAATCCTCACATAATTAGAATGATTCGTAAGGACTAGGATGAAGGAATTATGCCGCCATGCAGGGTCAAACATATGCAGATTTAGGAAGCCATTCGGCAAGGGAACTTGAAAATTCACGAACTCGAAGAAGATCGAGTATGGCTGAAGAAGAAAAGCAGGATCTTGGATGAAGAAATCAACAAACTAGAAAACAAAACCACATAGGTAGGCTGCGCTGAGAAACTAAGCCTGACAGAACAAAAGGTAGGTAGCCACACTACTGCATTGGAAGGATTTGGGGCTTTGCTACTGTGGCTGTGGCCGCACCTTGTTGGGTTGTGTTATATTCCTTCCACGACTAGCCGATGTAGTTATCCGGGGGGTTAGAGGGGGGGGGGCAGAGCCACCCCTTCATTGTGTCGACTGCGTAGCGAAGGGAGTTACAGGGGGTTTGAGGGGTACAGGTAACCCCACTCTATGGGGTCCAGCGAGTAGTCTTGGTTTTGGGATCTAGGGAAAAATATCTATGTATATGTGTTTTATGTGTTATGCTCTCACATTGTTTATTTTTTTTGTTTTAGAATTCATATGCAAGTAATCTCTGTACAGGGTTAAAACCTACATTTGGTATCAAAGTTGTTTTGGCTTCAAGGGGATGCCTTTGTGGCTGAGGGGTTTCGCTCGAGCCTGTGGTAGATCCTATTTAGTGGGAGATTTGTGAGATCGATTCTGGTAGTGAAAGAAGATGGCGAGAAGTAGAACGGACAGGGCTTAAGAAAAAGACCAAGGCTTCCAAATAAGATGGGGAACCTATTACACTGATCGAGGGTGACCTATACGACATCAGCGACACAGTTCGTGAGGTCACCAGGGAGGTGCTCTAGAAAGCAATGACGAAGTAGCAGAATGTGTTGGGGGTGCTCAGGGTGTAACTCCAGGAACTTTAGGTGCGGCCCCCATAGAAGGGAATGGTAGCCGTCTACGGGGCTACGGGTACATCAGCATCAGAGAAATTGTTGCAGGCCAAAATGGCTAATACCGTCACCCTGCCAGAAGGAGCACTGATAGCAGACAACACGGAGGATAGAGCTGTGGTAGGTCAGCTCAAGGGACTTGGCCTAAACTTGGCTGCCCTTCCACGAGAGATATTATACCAGCTGCAGGATGGAGCGACGACATAGCTCCGTGCTAGGGAAGGACGTGCAGTATAGATGCTCAGTGAACAACAAATCAACATCAAGAAACTGAGCCTCCAACGCAATGAAGCGGTAGTGCAGACTCAACAATTGAGAAAATCGTCAAGGAAGCATGTCACCGCGTCCCCGAACTAGAGATTGCAACAGACTTACCAGTAGGTATGCGGATCCACAAATTGGCCAGTGGATTCCATGAGGCAAACGAGGAAGCAATGAGGATCCAGCTAGACCTCAACCTGTAGATCGTGGAACTGTGGCTGAAGGCACAACCCTCTACACCCCCACAATTCAGAGAGTAGTGCCACCGCGCCATTCAATCGGGGTTGGAAGCAATTGAGAATACCATAAAAGAGTGCACGGGCTTGTTAGATCAGTCACTCTTCACCCTCACTTCACTGCAGGAAGACCCAACACTACATCGTTTAGAGACAGAAGCACGGGAGTTGCAACAGGCCTATGACAATGTCTAGGGGACCGCGCAGATAGTTTCCCTTACTCAGTGATTGACCAAGATGAAGGAGGCCCATGCTCCATGGAAAATTTTAGGGCGAATGTTCGCCCTTTAGCGAAATTAAGGGGTTTTAAATTTTTAGTGGGTGAATATTTTGTATCATAGTACATTTTTACAAATCACCTCAAATATCCCACCTTATTTTAAGGGAGAGGGTAAAAATGGTAAATTTAGCCCTTGAAATTAGGAGTTACAACCTTCCATTCACCCTAATTTTCAAGAATAGGTTTTATTTAAGTGAATCCTATGGGCCAAATACCATATTTATAAAAGAGGTATGGTAAATTAATAAAAATATAAATAAATGAGAGGTATGGTAAATAAATAAAACATTTTTTATATTTACTCCATAAGTCACCTTATATACATGCAAGGGTGTAAACAAATAAAAATATAAGTAAAGTGGAGGTATGGTAAATAAATAAAACATTTTTTTATACTTACTCAAAAGGTATGGTAAATAAATAAAAATATAAATAAACTAGCGTATGGTAAATAAATAAAACCTCTTTTTATATTTACTCCATAACCCTCGTTCTATTTATGAAGGATTAAAAACAAGTTTTATTTAAGCGAATCCTATGGGCCAAATACCATATTTGTAAAAGAGGTATGGTAAATTAATGAAAATATAAATAAAAGAGAGGTATGGTGAACAAATAAAACATTTTTTTATATTTACTCCATAAGTCACCCTATATTTACGAACACTCAAAAAATGCGTTATATTTAGGTGAAACCTATGGGCAAAATACTATGGGACAAATACCATGGGCTAGATTATTATTACCATGCAAAGAAACATTATTAACCCTAATATTAGTATTACTAAAAATAAAAATGGCACATGGTATTGACCCATGGTATTCACCTGGAATGTAGCCTATTTAAATGGGGGAATTAACCAGCATAGATCCATCTTTACTCTGGATCTACTAACCCCCGAGAGGTATCAAATATCATGATATGCAAGCTAGCATAGAGTGAAAAAAAAATTGATCCCTCTGGGGTCTTGGTGGATCAAGAGTAAAAATGGATGTTATAATTTAATGTATGTTAAACATTTTAGCTTGGTTAAAATAAAAATCAACTATTAATTTTATTAATTTTTATAAATTACTAATAGTAATTTTGAAGCTCTAGGTTAATGATAACCCATGGTAATACCATGGTATTCATGTGAGCATAGACTATTTAAAGGGGAAATTCTATCATCTTAGATCCATCTTAATTCTGGGTCTACCAAGTGCTCAGAGGGATAAATAGATTTCATCCACCTAAGAGTGGTAGATGTGGAGTTAAGATGGATATAGGTTGGTTTTTATGATAATGAAGATATTAAATAGACTTATGAAATTATATTGTAAAAACATCTTAAGGTGAATGGTTAAAGCATAGACATTGGACAAGTATATTTGTATACTTCTGCTTTAAACTGAAACAAATCCAGGGCTAAAAGGAATGGATTGATTGCACTAGTCATACTTCTATAAATTTCCAACATAGGTTGGAGTAAATAGATTGTAATTTGGGTAATTTTTCTAACTGCAAAGAGGAACATACTTGTGCATTGGCAGGGTGGTTACGAGGTCCCTAGAAGTGATGAATTGAATTTTTCTTGTTTTTTATATAGTATTAGGTTTTTTCTCATGCTTTCTGTGAATGACACGGGTGAATTTTATCCTACACCCACTAGGTTATCGATATGTAATTTCGGTAATTTTGATTTCAAAAGATATTTTAAAGAAATGCAATGATTTCATTTGTGTATTCAATGAACACAATATTATAATGTAATTCTAAATTTGTGGTTTACCTATACAGATTCCATGGAGAAGTATTAGTGGTGTGACATCAATTGTCCTCAAGCAGAGGCTTTAGTTTTACTCTTTTCTGGAAGAAAATACTTTCTTCCAACATTTTTGAGTTCCATGAAAAATTTGAAAGTCCTAATAGTATTCAATTATGGGTTCAAGAGAGACATAGTATTCAATTATGGGTTAAAGAGATCCACACTGAATGATCTATCGACCTTATCTTCGCTTGGTTTAATACTATTCACTTGGAGAGGCTGCATGTGCCCCCATTTCAAGAGCATAGTAAAGTCCTGTAGAACTTAGAGAAGCTATCTTTAAGCTTTTAGTGAAGATTCGAAACGTGTCTGGGTTCAATAACACCCAGTCGAGCATTAAGCTTCCAATAATGCTAGATTTTAACCTAGAGCACTTTTGTGATTTGGAGGAGATGCCCCCTCATACTTGTGACACATCTTCATTTGTGAATTGGACTATTACTAACTGTCATTTCCTTCAAAAGTTACATGATGACTTAGGGAACCTCAACTCTTTAAGAATGTTAAGGAAGGAAAGAAAGTACATTATGCTAAGTTCTCTTATGCTTTTCAATTTTTTCTTAGATATTTACAATGTTTTAGGTAGGAAAGTACATTATGTTAATGAAAATTTGTCTTGATAGAAAGGCCCAATTTCAAATTCTAATTCTTTCAAAAAACATTGTATAACTATAATGCTTCTAAAAGGAAAACATATTTTTTCAATTTAAGTATCATGATCCCATATTCCAACTTATTTTTCAGTATCCCGTTAGGCTTTGTAGCTTTGAATAAATCCATGTCTTTTGATAAGATCCTCTTCCAAATTAGAACGCAGTTTCCTTTTGGCAATAACCACATAAAATGTCTTGATTTTGTTATTGAGAAAATAGAGGTTGTGAAACAAGCATGTGCCATACAAGGACTTGATTCATTGATTATGTATCAATTATGGCTCTTGATGTAACAATGTCTTGATTTTGTTGCTTGAAAATAGAGGTTATGCTTTACTATTTCACAGAATTTCTTACAATCTTTCCATAAGTATTGATTTGTAATCTCAGTCATTGAGGGATGACAATAATGACAAAGGTAATATTCCATGGTTTGAAGTTCCCCTCTTACTAAATATTTAAATATATCACCACAGTTTAACTGTTAGTTAAAGGAATTGTATTTGATTTGTAAACAATTCATTGCTTGATTTATAGATTTTAATTTTTTCCTTTATTTATTTTTTTCTCAGATTTGGTATGAGATATCTTCCAAGATTTGGGTTCCCTAGTTTCCCCACCATAGCTACGAGGTTCAGATGCTATCATTAAATATTCTCGGAACCTTAAAAAATTTCCAGTAAGTGTGCTTTGAAACATTGTTGTTGCTTTTCCATGGTGTTAATGCAAATAAGCACTGCAACTAGTGCCATTATTTAGATTAAGTGCCGAAATCTAGGTGGTCTTGTAATGATGGAGTGATTGTTTTCTAGCTACTAAGGCCATATGCATTTTTATCTCTTATGATGTCCTGAGATATTCAAATTCAGAATAAGAATTGAGGTCTCGTTTCCACTATAGATTACAGCCAATTTATTGAACATAATATATAGTAGATTATCTTTTACTAATAAACTGTGGATGTGATCCCTCACAAGAAAGGAAATTCAAAGTGAGTTTGATTTCGCATTGATTTTTCAAAACATCCACACGAGAAAGGAGATTCAAAGTGACACTGATTTCACACTGATTTTTCAAAATGGAGGCAAGAGAAAAGGAAACTTTGTATTCAACAATGCTCTTAATTTCATATGTACATGCACAGACATATTAGTAGAGAATATTGAAGGGTTTCCCAAGTAATATTTTCCATTCCACTACATTCTTTATAGCTTTTAAATAAATAACTAGTAACAATTCATTACACTACTTGTTATTCTTTATTAATCAGTGGTTAAGATTTTGATATTGAACTGGCTAATATTTTTCTTCCTTCTGTGAAATTGTGTGTTCTATAATGCTTCTTTTCCATTCTCTATGTACAACATATAAAGTGTGTCTAATGGAGTATGAAGATTGGAAAGTCTTGTGATCCTTGAACTATGTTACAAGGCAAAAACCCAACGGGGTAGGGTAGGTGTATCCACACAAAGGGGTCACAAATACCAAAGTTTGTATTGGCTAGTGCCTTGAGCTAGAAAATTTCCTTTACCCTTGTATTAACAATGAATCTAGAGAGGATTCTAATATTATCTTTATAAGATTTATATCAGTTAAGATTGATGAATAAAATTCATGATGCATGAGCTAGGATGTCCTTGCAAGGTGGTTGTTGATTATTGGAAGCTATGATGGCCATTATGTCAGGCCAGGTGGTCGCACTCCCTTGATTGTGAGCACGATTGTGATCAAGATGGAAGACTTCATAGTTTAGATTGATTGTTTAGCAGTGACAGTTAGTGGAATCATTCACAAAATCTTCTATTTCACTAATCATTTTTATAGAGTTGTTAGATTCAATATCCAAAGGTTTTAATTACACTATAGAGTTGAGTTCTGAGAGAGTTGTGATTCACAGTGTTAAGTATAGAAGCTATGACACTTGAATGAAGACAAGCATAGTAGAGGTATCAGACTCTGTTATAAGCTTACCTGCATATTATAAGGGACTTGGTTGGCTTTTTTATAATTTTATAAACAAGTTCCATGTTGTGGAAATGTAAAAAAAAAAACAGTGATATTGCCACCATGTCGCTCTTGTCATATATGGTTTTATACTTTTTCAAAAAATTCTCTAAGAATTCACAATGCTAAGATTCACGAGGACTTTACAAAGTTTTATTATTTAGTGAAAGACTCACCAAGATCTTACAAGATTTTATAATTGAGTAAAATATTTGCCATGCCTGGTGAGAGATTATCCAAAAAATTATATATACATATTATATTATTGATAAAATCACCTTCCATTTTTCCTATATACCATGGAGATTCACCCATTTATTATACATATAAATTTAGGGGGTTTCTTAAAATTTTCCCTGCCATGCTCTAAAGGAATAGGTGGATGCCACGCATCAGAAAGAAGCAGTGCTTAAAGCATGCATCCAACCTTGGCTCGAGGAAGCATTCATGGTCACCGCCAAGATTGAGGGAAAGTTGGCACAGATGCAGGGCATATATGTACTCAGGCAAGGAATTGCACTTGACAAAAATGCATCAGAGATACGCGCACACCTAGTACAACAGACAGTGGAAGAATGTGTTGTGGACATAAGCGAAGCACATAAGTTGTTGGATGGACTACGTGCAAAGATCACCGCACCAGCCGTGTGACTCGAGACAAGTCATGATGATTGTGTTGAGGGCCTGTTGGGTAGCGGATCCCCTCCCCATAGCAAGTTTTGGGGTGTACAACCTGAAATTTTGGTCAATGTAATGAGTCTAGGGTTGTCTGCCCTAAAATAATGTAATTTAATATAGAATGTGTCAACCTACCCATGGTCTGTGGACCATGGGATTGTATAAATAGAGCAAGGCTCTAAGTGTAAAAGTCAGTCTTAGCTTTGAGAAGTCATATGGGTTTTTGGGTGATGAATTATGAGTCTGTAAGTCCGAGTCTGGGGTTGTAATAGTAGTAAGAGGCTCTGCAGCTGAGTGCGCAGAGGCCTGGCAGAGTCTGTAGCTATGTGCGCAGACCCCTACAGCGGAGTGCGTAGGGCGGAGTTGGGATTGTATCTGAACAGACGATTAATAAAAGATAAGTTGATTTTGGAATATTTTGTGTCTATGCTTCTATTATCTTTATGCATCTCTTTACGGTTTTATGATTGTGCGCACTTGTTATG
This sequence comes from Pinus tabuliformis, assembly GCA_031772625.1. Lineage (NCBI taxonomy): Eukaryota > Viridiplantae > Streptophyta > Pinopsida > Pinales > Pinaceae > Pinus > Pinus tabuliformis. Next base: position 1,503,303,509 of record CM062816.1, read on the forward strand.
AATGTTGAATGATTAATGAGAATATTGGGTATATGCAATTAAGTTAAGATATACAATAATAGAACAGTAAGGATAAAGGATCTAGATAGCACCTCTTCACGCTCTTTACAGAGCTACGCGGAAGCAGTTGCACAAGTTGCGAATGACAGAGGGCTGCGCGAAGCAGCGCCAACGTGCAGGATTGGTTCACGAACTTCCCAGCCTTCATAAAGACATCCCTAGGTTGCAGAAACCTGGTTCCAACACCCTTCCATACTACCTCAGGTAAGACCTCAGTCCGCACCTCGGACTGTTGCCGAAAGGGACGGTAGTTTCAGGATTTGTTTGGCTATATCACTTCTGAACTTGGGTCAGGCCCCAACAAGCCAACAGAAAATAAAATCCAAATTGGATGGGAATTTTTTTTTAATTAAATAGGATGTCATAGGTCCTCATTCCAAGTGGAATCACTCAAAAAGACCTTTGTTAACCCATGCTAGAATATAGAAAAACATTACTAGTCGAAAATCTAGAAATTTGATAACTAGTGAGCTAGTAAATCTAAAAAATGCCTAACCTAATCAAGTTAAAATACAATGGGGTAGCTTTTGTTATGAACTAAAATGTTTTTTTGATCCAATGCAAGTGGAACCAACTTGATTGAAGCTCGTTACCATGCTCTAAAAAATAGCATATATTTATTGTTCTTTGCCACAAAGGAGTTCCAAAAATCTAGATTTGGAAATAAGAAGACCGATCCAAGCAGCTCAATGATTACTATAACCTTCCAAAGATTTTCCAAAGATGAAATAATTCTTGTGATCCTTAAAAATAACTTACATCAACCATTTAACTCAATCCTACAACAAGAAATCATTAATACTAAATGAAGAAATAGAAAGAAATAAAAACAAAAGATGCATGTGAATAAGAAGTGAAAAGAAGGAAAGAAAATGATATGAAAGGGATATGAGGCTCTTGGGATGGCCAAGCCCAAGGAAACTCAGATATCTATAGAGGAGAGCAAGATTTATAAGTTTAACATGACTCCAATCTTCATTATTTTCATCAATACAATTACATCCCTGCAAGAAAATACAATGGAGCTGCAGAAATATGAGTTCTCTCCACAAGAACGCTAATGAAAATCTATCCCTAAAGGAAAATCTGACTTGGTACTTATACAAAATTATTAGGAATCATTGCCTATGAATGGAGGAATCCTTCCCCACCAAAATCCCTTGATTAGTGGATCTAGTCCCTAGTACTAGGAATCTGCATTAAATGGTAGGGAACATATTCCTAGATTTTTTAAATCATTGGAGTTCCACAATTTGTGCCATAATTCCATAATATCTTTTTGAAATATTATTTATTATTGATCCTCCTGTAGTAGGGAGAAAGTCCCTAAATTATCTCCTTCTCCAGATCTTCATAATCTGCCCAATATTCTCATAATATTCCACAAAAATAAATAATATTAGGCACAAATATCAAATTATTCATAAACCTTCCTAATGAATATATTAAAGTTAAAAATACATTATCTAATGCAAAAAGAGAGTTTTAATGTGCTGAAGGATGGTCATAGTGTTGGGTTGTGTTATATTTTTTCCACGACTAGCCTATGCGATTAATTGGGGGGTTAGAGGGGGGCAGAGCCCCCCCTTCGTTGCACCGATTGCACAATGGGGGCATCGCAGTGGTGGCGGTAGCCACCCCTGTCCAGGGGGTTTGAGGGGGGCAGGTAGCCCCCCTCTATGGGGTCCGAGGGAGCGCCCCAAATTTTTTTTTGGGACCCTATATTAGGTTGGGAAGACCTACCTATGGTTTTGTGCATGGTTTTTGCACATGGTTTTGGATGCGATGGTTTTCAGTCCATGGTTTTGGATGCGATGGTTTTAGGTCCATGGTATTGGATGCTTCGAGATGTATAAATATTTATTGTAACATTGAAATGAACATAATGAAAAATCAATCTGGTAGTCCTAGTTTTGGGATCCAGGGGAAAATCTCTATGTATATGTGTTTTATGTGCTATGCTCTTGCATTTGTTTATTTTTTGTGTTTTAGAATTCATATGCAGGTAATTTTTGTATGGGGTTAAAACCTACATTTGGTATCAGAGTTGTTTTGGCTTCAAGGGGATGCCTTTGTTGCTGAGGGGTTTCGCTCGGGCCTCTGGTAGACCCTATTTAGTGGGAGATCTGCGAGATTGATTGTAGTGGTGAAAGAAGATGTCGAGCAGTGGAAAGATAGAGATCGAGAAATTTAATGGTTAGAGTTTTGAGTTGTGGAAACTAAAGATGGAGGATCTATTGGTGGATAAAGATTAATGGATCATGGTAGATCCGAATACTAAACCAACAAGAGTTTCCGATGAAGAATGAAAGAAGTTGGATCAAAAGGTAAAGAGCACAATACAATTGTGTGTCTCAGATTCACTATTGTTGAATGTATCAGCGGAATCTATGGCAAAGTCTTTGTGGGACAAGTTAGGGACTTTATACCAATCTATGTCTTTGGTGAATAAACTGTTCCTACAAAAAAAGCTGTATAACCTGAGGATGAAAGATGGAGACTTGGTGACAGAGCATTTGAATGCATTTAATACTGTGGTAAGTCAATTATTATCTATTGATACTAAAATTTCAGATGAATATTAGTGCATCAGTTTGTTGTGTTCTCTACCAGATTCGAGGGATAGTCTGGTTATTGCAATAGGTAGCAATGCAATTGCCTTGCAGTTTGATGAAATAGTCTCATCCTTATTGGTAGAGGAGATGAGATGGAAAAATATGGAGATCCAGAATGGTGATGCCTTTTCTATACGATGACGGTCCCAGAATAGAAACAAAAATAATTCATCGAGTGGGAGATATAAATCTAGAGGGGGATCTAAATCTCCAAGAGACCTATAAAGGTAGTTTGCTGGAAATGAAAAAAGGAAGGGCAGTACAAAAGGGATTGTAAATCTAAAGCTCCTTACAAAGGAAATGGATCTGATGATGCTGCTTCTACAGAAGCGAAAACCACCTCAGATGAAGGTGGGAATGTGTACTTGGCTTCTTCAAGTACACGTGTAGATCATGAGGCATGGTTTATTGACTCAGGTGTATTCTTTCAGTTCACTCCCCATAGAGAGTGGTTCTGCGAGTATGAGAAATACGATGGTGGTGATGTCTTTTTAGGGGATTATAGGAAGGTTAGAATCGTTGTTCATGGAAAAGTAAAGTTGAAGTTGCAAGGTGGAAGGTTTACAACACTTTCAGGTGTTCTTCATATTCCTGCATTGACTAGAAATCTAATTTCTATAAGCAAGCTAGATGATGCAAGTGTAAAAACAGTGTTTGAGAAGGATACCTGCAAAATGGTTCAAGGAGCACTGGTATTGATGCAAGGAGTTCAGATTGGAGCACTGGTATTGATGCAGGGAGAGCCACAAACTCTGTGTGTAAGAAGATCAGTTCAAGAAATAAGGCAGCCAGAAAGGTATAGTCCATCTTCTTTCTATTCAAATTTTGCTTTATCTATTCCTAATGATGATCCTAGAACTTTGAAGGAAGCAGTAGATTCAGAGGATGGAAAACTTTGGAAAGAGGCCATGGTTGATGAAATGGCATCTTTCCAGAAAAATGAGGCTTAGGATCTAGTGGAGTTGCCAGCTGGAAGGAAACCCATTGACAGCAAATGGGTGTTCAAGAATAAGACAAATGCAGAAGGAAAGGTGGAGAAATACAAAGCTCAGTTGGTAGCAAAAGGTTATTCCTAGGTGTCGGGAATTGATTTTAGTGGTATTTTTCTCTTATTGCCAAGGTAGCTTCTATTAGATTACTTCTATCTATTGTTGTTGCTTTTGATTTTGAGGTAGAACAGATGGATGTGAAGACAACATTTCTTCACCGGGTTCTAGAAGAGGAGATCTACATGAAGAAACCTAAAGGATTTGCGGTGAAGGGTAATAAAAAACTGGTATGCAAGTTAAAGAAGTCTCTGTATGGGTTTAAAAAATCACCAAGGATGTGGTATCATAAATTTGATACATTTATATGGGTACTTGACTTCACTAGAAGCAAAGTAGATCACTGTGTATATTTTAAATTAATTGGTGACCGTGTTATTTATCTAGTATTGTATGTGGATGATATGTTGTTGGTTGGAAATGTCAAAAAAATTATCCAGGATTTGAAGACCCAATTGTCCTCCAAATTTGACATGAAATAACTTGGTGTTGCAAAGTATATTTTGGGAATGGAAATTAAAATAGATCAGGAAAAGAGGAAGCTCTAGTTAAACAACAATATTGCAAAGGTTTAATATGCAGGATAGTAAATCGGTGAAGGTTTCTATTCTTGTAGTTGTAAAGTTATTTGTTGAATAGTGTCCCAAGACACAAGAAGAGGAAGAGGACATGTCCCGTGTTCCATATGCAATTGTAGTTTGTAGCCTGATGTATGCGATGGTATATACTAGACTAGACATTGCACATGTAGTGGGAGTATTGAGCAGCTTTATGTCAAAACTAGGGAAGGAGCAATGGACAACAGTGAAGCGTGTTTTCAGGTATTTGCGTGGCACTAGTGACTATGGCTTGTGCTACCAAGGGAGACTAGGATTAGATAGAGTGTTGGATATTCGTGGCTTTGTTGTTGCAGGCTGGGCTGGAGATCTGTATCACAAAAGATCTACAAGTGGGTATGTTTTTAACATATTTGGAGGTGCAGTCAGTTGGATGAGTAAGAAACAATTTGTAGTGGCACTATCAACTACAGAGGCAGAATACATGGAAGCCACTCATGCAAGCAAGGAAGTAGTTTTGTTGTAGAGATTGTGTTCAAGTATGGGGTTAGTAAAGGGAGCTATAAGGATAGACTGTGATAGCCAATGTGCAATCTTCTTAGCAAAGAACTCTGCTTACCATCCAAAGACAAAACACATTGATGTTTAGTATCACTTTGTGAGGGATATGATAGAAGACAAAAAGGTGTTGCTGGTAATGGTGGACACTTTGAAGAATACTGCAGATTCATTGAAAAAATATGTGAGCTATGAGAAGTTCTCTTGGTGTAGAGAAAAAATGGGCATTGTAGGGCTAGATAAATGACTATGCTCTCCTGTGGCCCCCTTTGGAAATAAAAAAAATGTGGGAGAATGTTGGGTTGCTTTATATTCTTTCCATGACTAGCCTATGTAGTTAACTAGGGGATTAGAGTGGGGGTATACCTATATATGTATATATGTGTATATAGAATTCGTATGTAGGTAATTTCTATATAGGGTTAAAGCCTACACATAGGCCTTAATTTATGTTTTAATCTAGATCCATGGGGCTTAATTTATGTCTAATTTAGAGGCCCATCAATGGGTTCACATGAAACTCCCTCAAGATCACCTTCTTCAGATCACTTCTACGTGAAACATATATATTGTCCCTAAATCTAAGTAATCCATCTACCATGAGATGATATTCTACATCCTATGCACCTACACCTGTACCTATACCTATAACTGTACCACTATCTGTATAGGTACCTGTACTCCACTACAAGTTGTGTACAATCTCCATATACCTGACATCCTATTTTCCTACCTGCAAGATCATGTCCTGTAAGTATGTCCCATAGGAACTCATAACTGCTATGTGATTTACTTGTATCTGGTTGTTAAGAGAATCCTCCACCCTATCTCAAATTCGAAATCATTGATTGTGGCCAACCACCAAACCTACCTTCCATTCAGATTCAGTTGGTCAAATAGATATCGAAAACCACTGTGATCACTCATCAATACAAACCTCCTTCCAAGAAGATAGTTTCTCCACATCTTCAATGAATTTATGATCGCTACCAACTCAAGATCATGTGTGGGGTAGTTATGCTCATGCTCATTCAGTTTATGTGACTCATAACAGCCCACATGTTTTTCCTGCATAAGGACTCCACCAATTCCTCTCTTGCAATCATATATACATACTACAAACTCTTTGTCTGGATTTGCAATCTTTAACATTGGTGCAAGTGTCAACAACTGCTTGAGTTGTTCAAAACAGGCCACACTCTCCTTTGTCTATTCAAAATTCTTACCTTTCCTCTACAACGATGTGATATGATAAGAAATCTATGAGATGTTCCTAATGAATCTCCTGTAATAACCTGCTAACCCCATGAAATATCTCACCACATCCACATTCCTGGGAGTTTCCCACTCCTTGATAGCTCTTACCTTTTCTGGATCCACTACTATATCCTCCTTGGAGACAACATGCCCTAAGTAGTGTACCTCACTTTGAAAGAAACTCCACTTGCTTAGCTTAGCATACAAGTGATACACTCTCAACAATATCAACACTACTACTAAATTTGTGACATGCTCTTCTTCATTTTTAGAATATACCAATATATAATCAATGAACACAATAACAAAATTAGAAAAATATGGATACAACACACTATTCATCAAGCACATAAAGGTAGTTGGAGCATTAGCTAAGAAAAATAGAACTACAACAAACTCATAATGTTCATACCTAGTCTGGAAAGTTATTGTAGATGTCCTCTTCTTTAATGCGTACCTGATGATATTTAGATCTTAGATCAATCTTCGAGAACATGACTTCTCCCTTCAACTGATCGAACAAGTTATCAATCCTTGGTAACATATAATTTTTATTGATGGTTACTTTGTTCAACTACTTATAGTTAATGCACAATCTAAGAGTACTATCCCTCTTCTTCACAAAAAATATTGGTGCACTCGAAGGTGATACTGTTGGCCTAATGTATCCCTTGTCCAACATTTCCTTCAACTGCAACTTCAACTCTACCAACTCTGGTGTACTCATCCTATAAGGTGTCTTTCATGATGGAGCTTCCCTTGGAACCAACTCAATAGAAAAGTATACTTCCCTGTGAGGTGGAAACTCTAAAATATCTGCAAAAAATACATCCTTAAACTGTTGTAGAACTAGGTACCTCCTCAAAACATATGCATCCTCAACATTCTTACCTTTTTCACTAGAAATGTGCACTACAAATAACACACACCCTTTCTTGTGACTACACTTGGCCTGCATAACTATCACCATTCTAATTGATGTTGATTTCTTCTTAGCCCACAAAACTCTTTGTTCCCCGGTGTCATCCAAGCACTTAATGGCTTTGTCAAAAAAATCCACCTTGGTTCTATGAACGTACAACCAATCCACGCGTGACGAAATATTGTATGATCCTAATGGTAATACATTCAAATTTGTTGACGTAGGCATACCATTCAAATCAAATGTAGAAGCTCTTCCCCAGTGATGAACTCACTTCTTTGTACCTGTAGCCAACTGCACTAACCAAGACTCTGCATGAACTTCTTTATTCAAACCAAACTTATCCACTAGGTTAGGAATAACATTACTATAACTAAATTCAGGGTTAATCAAAATAGAAACAACTTGATCACAAAGCTTACCATCTATCTCAATGATATATGGATGATATTCTTCATGTCTGTTATCCACCACTACATAAATATTAGGAATACTCTGCCCAACATCTCCCATTGTATATTCCTCCTCTACACTGTAGATCTACGGTCTAGCACCTTGATGTTGTGGACAATTTCTCCCATGATGATCTTTTCCATAAGTCCAACACTTTATAGGCTTCCAACTTGCATCCATGTTCTGCTCCTCAAATAAAAATCCTTGTCCTTTGTGAGATGCATTGTACTTCTTAGATGGCTATGCATTCTCTTTATTACCTGTACCCAGAGGCCTTGTTTGCTTGTTGTCCCATTTTCATTTTATCTTTTCATTTCCCTTCCAACCTTTCTTAGTCTCACCTTTGTGCTTTGATTGCTCATAGCAATGCTTTAGCTTTAAGATGGCCTCCTCCAATGATCTAGGCTCATCGAACTGAATCCTATCTTTGGATGAAATTGGTAATCCACTAATGTATCTCTAAATCTTGGCCTTATGCTCCTGAGGTAAGTCACATACCTTAGTAGCTCCAAGAACCTACTAGTGTGTTCCTCACCTATCATTGATCGCATCTTTAACTCAAAGATTTTTTTTACATTTTCATCAACGTATCTCTTATATAGGTAATTATTCTTGAATAGTCTCTCGAGCTCACTCCAAGTCAAGTCTTTCTCATGAATAACTCTAAAATTATTCACATGTTCCCACAAAATGTATGCATTACCTATGAGGTTGAATGTAGATATTATGGCCTTCATGTTCTCTGAATAATCATGCAACCAGAAGAACTTCCTCATACCAAGAAACCATGCCTCTTCATCCTGTGATTTCTTCATATCTCCATCAAGTGTAGGTGGTTTTCCTTTCTTAAATTCATCTGGAAAGTATCCCCTATCACTCCTCCTATAAGGATGATAATGATGATGACCATGATGTCTATCAAAACCAGAATTAGAGTAGTACTTGTGTCCATCACCACTCCTATCCGAAGTATCCAGCAACCTTCCATCTCTCATTGTGTCATCTCTATCCAACTTGTGACCACCATGAGACCTACTACCATATGCCCCATTAGTTATACCATCCTACTCATGAATGATCTGAGCTGGTCCCTCTCACTGCAATTCTGACAAACTCTGAAGTATAACTACATTTACCGCTGCTTGTTTCTCCTATGCATGTATGATTCTATCATTATATTACTTAAAACACGTTATTTCTGCCTTTAATCTTTTCAGTGTGTTTGCGAAATCAGAAGATTTCCAACCACAACGCCGCTACAATAGCCTTTCCATCAATGAAAGCTATGGTATCACCCTTATCTTATAAGATTTAAATGGAAAGTAAGTTCTTATGCAAACCTAGAACAAATAGAATGTTGTTGAGGTGTATGTTGCTTCCATTCTCCAGCTTTATAGAGGTTGATCCAATACCTCTTACGGGAGAGCTCTTATTATCTCCAAGTTCCACTGAATAAGTGGATTTACCTTTTGATAAGGTCTTAAATTGTTTGGGATGGCTAGTCATGTGTCTTGATTCACTGCTATCAATTACCCAAATTTTTTCATCTTGGAATGTGCCAGAGAGAGCTGAGAAGAAAAATTCATCCTTTTCCTCGATTGATGTCTTCTTTGAATAAAATAAGAGACTACATGAAAAAATGACACCTTTCTTGATATGGCTTTCTATATTGTAACACTTATTAATGGACTTCTTCAATGTAGAGGAGATATTCATGATGCCCTTATCTAACCTTAGCTCGAATACCATGTTGAGAATTCAATAGGGCAATGAATATGTTAATTCTCTTCAACTTGATAATTGTTTGTGTTATCCTTTTACATATTTGCTTTGATCCTTATTATTATATTGTGAGAAACATAAAACACATACCAAAACAATAAGAATAGTGACATAGTGTATAGGCTGCAAGTCAGAGCCAAAGCCCCTCCTCTTGAGGGGAAAACCCTTAAATCTCTTCTCTTCTTATAGATATTTTAATTGACGAATACCAAGACCTTATGACTTAGACCAATACCATCGAAGATCAAGATCAACCACTTGAGATAATGTGAAATCATTGTACTATCCAAAACTAGTGAAATCTCTTCCTATTGCACCAACTCGACCTCTTGATGCAAGAACTTCGACCTCCTATTGCAGATCTGAAATTTCGACTTCCTTGCAACTGTTGTTGCCACATGTGGGAACATCGATCTTCTTCCTAGAGCCTTATTCTAACCTTCACTTACCTTTCCTTCTGACTTAGGGCTTGAGATATACCCTTAGTAGCCTCTGCCTTCAATCATTCCTTCCTTCCTTCCAACACCAAACTAGATGAGACCCTTGCGCATAAACCCTAGCTTTCTCTAACACGTGAGAGGGAGAGATTTAGACCAAAACACTTCATCCTTATTCAACCTCTTCTTCATCCTTCCTTTTATACTTCTTCTTTGTCATCTTCTTCACATATAATGAGTGAGTGACTTTGGAGGATGAGTTCCTCTCCTTATATAGGCTTCTTCAAGGGGTAGATGTGGTAGGCCGACTGGACAACTTCTAGGCCAAATTGATCTTGGAGGGCATTTTGACTCTTTAAATACAAAAATATTTGTTCTTTACAAGTTACAATGTTCCCATTGGGGTCTTCAATATATGGAAATGACTATTTTGACTTCTAGACATAGGATAAACCCTAGAAGTACTCAATGGGTGCTTGACCTATAAAATAAAAGAACTTGAGCATGAAACCCACACTCCAATAATAATAATAATTTCTTCTCATTTTATAATTTACAAAAGATACATTTCATACTTATGAATATCAAACCTAGTTACACATTTTTCAATATGAGCCTCATAGCCACATAGTTCAGAGGCATGTAGCCACCACATCTCTTCTCAAAGATAAGCTACCATCACCCAAGCTATTTTATTTCCATTATGTATGTAGCCATATTTCAATTCTTTGATATTAATCAAATGAAGTTTTATTCCTGGTACATCTTTGTGTTTATGTTTATATCTATATTATGTTACGTTCTTGCATAAGTCTAAATGAATTACACATGAAAAATGTTACGATATTGCACTCCCCAATATCCTTGGTCCCCTTTTCCTTCAATTCATTTAGAAAATTCTTTCTCATAGGACCTGACCTGTGACTGATGGCTTAGCACTATATCAGAGCCCCCTCTGTATCATAACTCACATAGCTGAAATGTTACGATATTTCACTATCTGATATCCTTGGCTCCCTTTTCACTTAGCTCCCTGTGTGTTTCCTTCTCTTAGGACTGAGAGTTGTGATGAAGGGTTTAGCATGATATCAGTACCACTAAATATCATAACTCTCACAATTTGAATCTTATGATATTTCACTATATGATATCCTTGGCTCCCTTAGCATATATCTCCCTGTGTGTTTTCCTTATCATAGGATTGAGGGTTGTGACCAGGGGCATAGTCCTAGGTGCTAAGACTTTTTGTTTCTTTTGTGGGTTTATACCTCTTCTTTTAAATCTCCTTCTCCCTTGGTTCCTTTGGTATCATCACGACCAAGTGTCAAACAAGCATTGGAGATCTATTCATCGAAACCTATTTGACCATTATTTTCACAAGAGTTACAATATTTCTATCCTCCAATATGTTGACATCACTAGCCACTGCACTTTCTCAGGTCCACTAGCATGCTGCCATGTGTCCTACAAGAGGAGAGAGAAAGAGTCTCGATCACCCTTGAATTTGCAATAAATCCTTTGGTTACTTGATCGACATTCCTTGACATTTTTAACACTACCAGCCTTACTAGATATCGTGGTTTCTAAGAATTCCTCTATTAAGAAGTCTCGATATTCCGATGTCCCAGACCTCTGATACTATCAGCTCCATTATCCTAATATCCAATACGTCGCCTGCTCCGATATCAAGTCCTGATGGGCTCCAATCTCCGATATTTCATCCTTCTTAAGACTTCAAGTCCCTAGACTTTGACAGATCATATCTTTTGATCCAGGAGTCCATTTTTTGACTTCCGAATACTATTGGAAATGTAACATCCCTGGTTAAAAACTCATGTAAAAATATATAAGGCCATGGTGATGGGACATGTATTCCAAGATGAATGGTGGGGAAAACATCCTAGTTGGTATTTATTCCATTTATTTTGGCTAAGGAGATTGGCAAAGGCAATGTCTAAGGCATTGGAGAGGCAAATATGCATTTTTGGCACATTTATTTATGAAAATAATGGAAATTAGGAGAAAAGAAAGGTGAAAGGTCACATGATTCATGTGAGGAGGAAATTGAAGGAAAATAATTGGAAATGAAGAAAATAGAAGCCTCATTCATAAAAAGTATTATGAGGATCTGTGAGTAGGCTCAGTTAGTCTAAGCTTGGTCAATTTAGTTTTGGTGGAGCTCTCTTCTATTCTCTCTCTCTCTCATACTCTTGGATACTCAGAGTTTTCTTGGAGAATTCTTGGAGAGGTGTGGCATACTTGGAGTTTTGGACGAAGAAGTCAAAGGAAGAGCAAGAAAGTGCAAGAGGACATCGAGATCAACAAGTAAATCGGGTTTTGCATGCAGGTACCAAGTTGCATGTATGTTTTCCTCACTAGTTTTGGCATGCATGGCATATGCATGTGGTTTATTGGCTCTTATCTATCATTTGCATGGAAGATGGTTGGGAATGACATTGGATTTTCCTAGCCTTTCCATTTCATGGATAACCATGGTGATTGTGGATTTATTTCCTTGTTTTTTTTCTTGGTTGGTTCTCATGTTTCCTTAGCTTGGGTTGAGTTACTAGTCCTCGAAGCTTTGATTGAACAAACTCTTTGGAAGCCTTGTTGTTATAGATATTTTTGGGAACTGCAACCCCAAGCATGAAATGTCCATAAACCAAGGGCTCCTAAGTCCCTAAAAGTGTTTTTCTAACCCCTAAAGGAACAAGGTCAACTGATTACATCTTCTCCCAGAAGTTCTCCATGAAAAACTGCTCAGAACTGGTCAAAACAAGATCATTTCAGCTGCTCCATAGGCAAAGTGCAATGCATCTCACCTAAATACACTGTGTGGGTGCATTGCATTTCAAAAATCCCTTCTATGGGGTGCGATGGGCGAGAAGTGACAAATGGCAGTGTCATTCCGCGAGGTGGAGAGGCATGGAATCTTCCAGAAACTTCTCCTGTGACACTTGCCTCTCTGAATTCGACCAAGGATGAGTAAGAGATCATCAATCTCCAAGTGGAAGCAAGAACTATCAGAGGGAAGACACTAATAAAATCACAAGCTGACTCATCTCCCTTACAGATATCTATATATGGATCCCTCATCCCAGAGATCCAGAGGCTGGAATTTTGCATATTGTAAGGAATTGTTGTTGGTTTCTTGAGACAACATCAGAGTGTTGGGTGATCTAAGCTTTGTATGAGGTGAAGAGGGGCTTACTTGTTGAGAGGATGATACTGGGTCAGAACAACTAGTTGTAACTCCCTTGGCTTTTTTCTTGTTTATCAATAAAAGCTATTCAAGTTTTCCTCCATACTCTTGTGTCATTTATGTTTTATGCATTTGTATGGTCAGTTTACATCTGATCCTAGATTTTTTATGATTATAGATCCATGTCCTTGTATAGTGATATTCTATTGTGATTTTACAGGTACTCTGTGAAGCTAAGCGTACAAGGGAGTAAGTAGCGAAAGACTATCAAGAGAGAGAGGAATCGAACTAGGATTTTAGCGCAAGACAGAGGTTGGTCTTCTTTGTTCTTCCCTCATCTATATTTCATAAAGGAAAAATGAAAGTAGCTTTACTTTGTTTGTTTCTAAGGTAGCTATCACACCTTAGTGGGATAAGCAGTTCTGTGTAGACACTTTTCGCTGTAACAAAATGGCAACTCCATTGGGGACGAATTAGTTTGTTTGTTTATCTTCCTTGATTGTTTATTTTATAAACTTACAGACGGAGCTTGAAGTCGAGCCAGGTAGCTTTCGAACTGCATTTGCTATGAAAATGCAAAGTAGATAAATGCCGCTTCAGTCAATCTCCAGGATTTGTTTATGACTTAAACAACTGATTCACAAACTCTCTAATTGCCCCTCGTGGTAGCTCTAGTAACCTCCTTAGATCTACCCCTGATTGTTGCATTACTGATTACCATTTGCTCAACCAAAACCCATGAATTGAACTGCAAACTATGACCCAGAACCCAAGCAAAGTCTCGACTCTTGTCCCGCGCAAGTACTGTTCTGTGAATCTGAAATTCAGCGCACTTCCCGAGTGTATTAGGTGAGCTGCATTTCAAATTCCCTGTGTTACAGGTGCGCTGATCAGACTAACAATTGTTCAGTTTTGGTTTTTGTGATTCATTCTTTTCAGTTCTATTCATGAATTTTGCTACATGTAATCAGTATATCTTTGTTTGAAACCCCTTTTCCTTGCTGTTATTCTACCTCCTTTGTGCAAAAGAACTGTAAATGTTTTTGTGTATTTGTTGAGTCATTTTCAGTTCTCCTTTGCAAAAAGTAACATAATCGTACTGTCGTCCTTTGATTTGAAAGTGTCGCAAGTGTCGTTTTCAGTCATAGGAAAGAGTTTGGTTGCTATTGATAGTCGATTATCCTGTTACTATTGTATTTGGTCTGAATTCGTAGTTTTTCTAGTGTCAAAAACAAGTATTCATTTCCAAATCGTAAAATGTTATGATTGTCTCCATTTTTTATTTTGAAAAGAAACTTGTTAATAATTGTTGCTTGAAAAGTAATTCAGATTTGTGCATCAACTTTATTTTTACCATTCACATACTAAGAAAGCCGAAAAAAAATACATGCATGTGCATTTCCATTTAGACTGTTTGATTGGTCTGATTTAGGACAGTGCATTTAGAGTGTTCTCTTTGCTCTTTGTGAAAGAATACTGTCTCTCTTTCCTTAGTAGCTAGGATTTTCGTTGCACAAAGAATATAAAATACTGTTTATCATCTTAGATTGCATTTTAGGAATTATACATCTACATCTCGCGGTGGACCTGAAAGGAAAATTTCTTAAACAAGATCAACTATAAAATAAATTCAATGAATCTAACAACGCTTTGGAACCTAACGCACAACATCTAGAAGTCTAGGCTAGAGACATATTCTGGCATTGTAAAGCTTGGTAACTGTTGTTCTCACTGATGGTTGGGTGATTCCTCCACTTTGAGACGATAAGTGCCAGTACGGACTTGTGCTCCCATGTACCGTCGAGTATATTTTGGGAGACCACAATAGGCTTAATACTTTATCCATAGGAAGCCGTGTCTGCCGCCCTATCGATCGCAATGCACTGAACACAACATTCGAGAAGATTGACTGCCATACCGTAAAAAGTATTCTGCAGTTTTGTGATTGGTTTGGTAATCCCTCTGCCTAGATTTCCAGAGCAGTCCCTTTCGTTCCTTTTCAGACTCCTTAACAGAAAAGGTCCATCTGAGCACTTGTCACTTCAGGCTCATTAAAAATCGAAGGCGACTAGAGTCATCTTTTGTTTCTTCTCGACTCTTAAAAATTTAAAGAAAAAGTTGTGTCAAAGCATCTAAAATTTATTTTAAACGGAATAATTATCACCTTTCCCTCATTGGTCTTCGAAGTTAGTCTCCCTTCATTGCAAGTTCTTGTAGAATTGCTAGGAAATCTTTTGGATAGACTAGATATGTCTGAACAACCGTCGACATCTAGGACTGTGTCATCCGACACAGCAGCAGCAGAATCTCCTGCTGCTACTCCAACAATGTTTGCCGGTATACCATCTATCCCGACAAGTTATCAACAACAAGCCGGAGTCCAATCAGGAACTGTTTCGACGACATGGTCTGTTCCTATTTCTTCATCCGGATTATCATCTGGTATTTCTTATGTTGAACTCAACAAATTGATCCAATGTGTCTTCAAAGGCCAATCTACCCTTTAAGTACTGGATTGACACCATATGGAGGACAGTATGCCTTTTCATTGTTCCCCCCCCGGAGAACAACCATATGGGAGTTTACAACAAAGTTCAGGTCAGAATGGAATTACATCCAGCGGTTGGGTACCAATACTGCCTCAACAACCAAGGGTTGTATATTCAATGCAACCAGTCTACCCTGTGTCAAATATTCCCACTATACCTGCTATGGTGACTGCGTCACAAGTACAAGCGCTACCTGTTGTATGTCAACCCCAAGTTTCTCAGGTTGCAATACAACAGCCTCTTGTCTCGACGACTCAATCACAACCTCAGGTTACTGCCTCCTTATCTGGAGCGACTCAGGCTCAAACAAGTACTATGACTCCTCATCTTGGTCAATCATCCAGTATTGGACAACAGAAAATGGTCCAACAACCAAGACTGGTTCAATCTCCACAACCGCAATTCCAACAATCATATCAAGGACCTGAGCAACAAGTCTTTGTAAGTAATGGGCAACTGCATTTCCAAAGTGGTTATCAACAACCATACTATAATGGTTATGCCCATCAACCTTATCAAAGTTACCAGCATCAAATACATTATGCCGGTAAGCAAAGACCCACTGCTCAGGCGATTCCATCTTATCCTGGGTATGCTTCGCCTAACCGAAATCAACAGTTTCCCTTTGTAGCAACTCTAGAATTACCAGATCTAAACCGGATGATGAATGATCCAATTGCTTACACCCCTTGGTGGCCAGCAATTCCGCATAAACTTCCATCAGATATTCCTAAATTTAATGGAAATCTGGGTGAAGATCCGTCGAATCATGTGATGACCTCTCATCTGTGGTGTTCGTCAAACACCCTAAACAATGATTCGATTAGGCTTTGCCTTTTTCAGAGGACGTTAACCCTAGCCACAACCTTTTTAACCCATTTTCAGTTACCGATAAGGTACGAAATGGGAATGGAACTTCTTACCAATTTCAAACAAACAACGGGCACTCACATATTTGATCATATACATGAGTGGTGACGTCGTCGTAGAATGGTAAAAGCGTATGTTCCTGGTCAGCTTTTAGCTGATGGTTTATTAAGTCATTATTTCCTTCTATTACAGAAGATGTGGCAAAAGGAGGAGTCGTCACCGAAGAGCAAGTCATTGCTCGTGCGCAATATTTAGACTTGATTTATACTCAGTCTGGCACGCTATACGATAAAATACCTGATGCTCCCAGACTGGAATGTTCGGTCCCCCCTCCTCCTAAATCAAACAATGACTCTCATGCCGGCGATGGTGTGATAGGCGCAACATACACGAAATCGACAAAGGCTAAATCTAAAAAGACCCGTAAGATTTCTAGTCAAAATGCAAAAGAGGAACTTCTTGCCTCGGAGGTAAATTTCGTGTCGACCGATAAGGGCAAACAACTAAAGAAACCAGGGGGCAAGAAGAAAAAGAAAGGGAGAAAAAAGAAGCAAGATTAGTCATCTCCTGAAAAACCTTTTGCAAACCCTTCTGGAAAAAGGAAACCCCCTGCTGGGTGTCATATATGCGATGAGGATCATCAAACGAGAGATTGTCCACATAAAGCTGAAGTTAAGAAACTCTTTAAGAGTTCAAAAACCTCAGCAGTATTGACTGATCTGTTTCCAAGCCCGGGAACCAAACTCATTGCTAATCAAAATGCTTCCTAATCCCAAGTGCTCATGTTGTCTATCTCAAAGCAGAAAAATGATGCTTTGACAAGGAATAAAGATTACGGGAATCCACAGTTGTCGAATAACAAGGCTAATGAACGACCTAGTAGTTCGACAACAACTTTGACCGAAGTTGTGGTACCCATCATTCCTGAACCAATGATAAATCCGATAAAGGGAGTAGTACACAAATCGACATTTAATCCTCGTGCCAAAGTAGCACAAAATTATAATATAGTACAGAACCTGGCCCAATTGCCGTCCGCTATGTCGACACTTGAGGTACCGCAAACTTACCTCTCCCAAAAGCAGGATCTATTATCGGTAATAAGTGGGATTGACCCAACGGATTCCAATCTTGTATCCTTTAATCACAAAGGATATGACCCTCAGTTACCAGCTCAACTAGCTTTCCTTATTCAAGTGAAAGCCCTCAACAAAACTGTTCATCGAACAATTATTGATGAGGGGGCATATACATGTATTATGTCGATGAGTTGCTGGAAAAATTTAGGCTCACCACCCTTGTCGCAAACATCAACAATGTTAAAAGCATTTGATGGACGATCATACACTCCATACGGGATTTTAAGTAACTTGCAAGTTGAACTAGGGGGAAAAACAATAGAAATCGATGTTGAAGTAATTGACGGAAACCTCGATTACAACATCCTACTGGGAAGGCCCTGTATATATGCCATGGCCGTAGTTGTGTCGACCTACTTCAGGAAGATTGCATTTCCTTTTCAAGGAGGAATTACAATCGTCGACCAACAAGCATTTCTCCCCAACAGTTCACAAGTTACGGGAAGCATTCCAATGATCCATGGAAGCAATCATTCGCTTCAAAATATCGGAGTAGGTCTCCTAAAAGACCCTGCCTTAATGGGTACTTTTTCCCTACCGCCTCCGAGTAATCTGGCGGAAGTGGCCACAGTGGAAACCTACAATATAAAATCTTCTATATCTAATGGATTCGGAAGATTCCTAAACATTTTGTCAGCATGGATCATTGCCATTTTAGAAATATTTTAGCAATCAATTTTCTTGGCCTGGGAGACAAACCCAAATCAATTCTCATCGAGTTTTTGGATAGATAGGTCTAAGTAATATGGTACCTCTTCAGATCCTTGGTTGCATGTACATTCTACAGACAAAGGAATCATTCAGTCAATGATGTTAGGAGAGGCACCCTGGGAAGATTACCACCATCGTTCCCATCTATCGGATTACAACGAAGATTATTCCAATGACCTTAATCATTCTTCAGCTTTTGATTTTCTATCAAATACTGTAAATACGATGGATTTCGAGGATGGTTCTTATCTCGTGTCGACCTCGTTAAAAAATGAAACAAGGAGTCATGAGGATAGTTCTTTTACTGTGTCAACCTCATTAAAAAATGAAACAAATCCCCTTTCCAAATCTCAAAGGTAAACCTTCATTCCAACCACCAAGTTGAATGCAAAGAAGCTTGGGGGGCATGCACCTCGATTTGCGTTATTATGCTGGGGGCATGCAAACTTATCATGAGCAATGTTACCGCAAGGTTCAAGTTCGTTAAAAAATAAACCCGCCACGAGCAGTTTTTGGTGAAGTTCAAGCTCGTTAAAAATTAAACCTAAGCAATGAGCAAATGTTTCTCCTATAGTTTAAGCTCATTAAAAAATAAACCAATTTCTGGTAAATAACCATCGTGAATGTAGTACTTCAGCCTTTAAAAGCCTTGGTCACGTTCTCATCATTACCTCCACTCTGTATTGGCCGATCATTCACCTCCATTTGATTGTTTACCCCTTTTGAGGAACAACTGTGAAGAGTGATCTCACTAGCCATCCTTGTAACACTGCTATGATTGGAAAATTCCAAACCTTACCTAGAATCAGCTGCTACCCAATTTTATCACTCGTTCCTCAAAAGATGAGTCTCCTTTAAGCTCTTTTCAATTGACTCGTAAAATATGAAAAGATTGTCGAGCCATTGGCCTCTCCAGCTCATTAAAGGGACCAGAAGTGCTATCCCTCCTCTAAATTTTAATCTTTTTGGACCTGAGGGATTATTACACAAAAAGATCGAGCGCTTGTTTTGTTCGGCTCGTTAAAAGTATCGAAAATTCATCGCTTCTGTATTGTTTTATACTTTTTCAGACTTAAGGGATTAGATGATGAAAAAGGAATTTTGGAGTTTCCTTTACGTCCCTCTTCAGACTCTCTAAAATTGAAAAGGACCGAGTTATCTTTGTCGTTAAACTCGTTAAAACTTAATAGCGACAAACTTGTCCATAGCAGACAAGAATGAGTTTCACTATCGCTAGGCTCGTTAAAACATAGTGATGGGTTTGCTCGAAGGGAAAATTATAGAACAAGCATATGCTATCCTCCTCAAGCTTGACAAAAATAAAGAGGTACTGGTCAGCAATGACTGGGGAAAAATTGGGAAGAAAACTTGAAGAAACTTTGTTGGTAGCAAGTCGCTCTTGAACATGACACTTTCACTCTGCATCCAAGTCGGGTTGGGTTGTTTCATTCACCAGTCACATCACCATGGTCCCATCACACCATCCACATTTGGCATTAATGCTACCAATCCATCATGTCAGTGTCGCCGATATGTTCAAGAGAAGTCATTCAGAGAATTCACCTGTGTCTCACCCGCTACAATACATTTACACTCCATTCTTTCATGACCACCACCCTGAACCTTATGTCATCAGATTGTTTTCACCTCCATTAAAATCATTTGATCCGTTCCGTGTCATTGATGTGGGATTCATTAAGGCCCTCCTGTGATGGACCACTTCTTGTCGACATCAGCTCATTATCGAAGAAGTCGATCTAGGAACACCCCGGTCAGTACTTGGAAGCTTGCATGCCTCAATGGCAAGTTTCTCACTTCCGGCGACAGGTTTACATCAATGGCCTTTGACCGAAAGATTTTGTGTGGTGTTCGACGCCAAGTCCTTTATTCACACCACGTGAATTGTACTGCAGTACCTTGAGGGTCATTATCATTATCGGTGATTCCTCTCGCGCCTGTTAACAACTTACATCATTGGCTAGTAATCAGGCGATGTCTTTCCATGTTCGACTCCAAAACATCTCTCACATGGATAGACTTGTACTTCAAGTGAAGATTGAACGAGATTGAAGACCCTAGATCTAGTTTCATCCATCCGGGCTGTGATATATATTCAGGGAAATAAATACATCAAATGCACATTATTGCTACACAGATAATCATCCAATCAAACGGATGATGGCTCTACCAGAATCATCAGTCTACACTCAGACGATTATCTATCCTATGTACATGAAAATGAATTTATAAAGCTGAGCATGGGAATTCCCACCTCAGCTAGATCATGAAAATATTGTGAAGATAATGTATTGTATTGTATCTTATTACAGGTCTCCTCCCAGCTTGAAAGAACTTCGAATCCTCATAATAAAGCATTTCACTGACATCAAAAGATTAACGACCTCATTCTTTGGGGGCAACTGTTATAGACATGTTTGGGCACTACAACCCCAAGCATGAAATGTCCATAAACCAAGGGCTCCTAAGTCCCTAAAAGTGTTGTTCTAACCCCTAAAGGAACAAGGTCAACTGATTACAGCTTCTCCCAGAAGTTCTCCATGAAAAACTGCTCAGAATTGGTCAAAACAGGATCATTTCAGCTGCTCCATAGGCAAAGTGCGTTGCATCTCACCTAAATACACTGTGTGGGTGCATTGCATTTCAAAAAGCCCTTCTATGGGGTGCGATGGGCGAGAAGTGACAAATGGCAGTGTCATTCCGTGAGGTGGAGAGGCATGGAATCTTCCATAAACTTCTCCTGTGACACTTGCCTCTCTGAATTCGACCAAGGATGAGTAAGAGATCATCAATCTCCAAGTGGAAGCAAGAACTATCAAAGGGAAGACACTAATCAAATCACAAGCTAACTCATCTCCCTTACAGATATCTATATATGGATCCCTCATCCCAGAGATCCAGAGGCTGGAATTTTGCATATTGTAAGGAATTGTTGTTGGTTTCTTGAGACAACATCAGAGTGTTGGGTGATCTAAGCTTTGTATGAGGTGAAGAGGGGCTTACTTGCTGAGAGGATGATGCTAGGTCAGAACAACTGGTTGTAATTCCCTTGGCTTTTTTCTTGTTTATCAATAAAAGCTATTCAAGTTTTCCTCCATACTCTTGTGTCATTTATGTTTTATGCATTTGTATGGTCAATTTACATCTGATCCTAGATTGTTTATGATTATAGATCCATGTTCTTGTATAGTGCTATGCTACTATGATCTTACAGGTACTCTGTGAAGCTGAGCATACAAGGGAGCAAGTAGCGAAAGACTATCAAGAGAGAGAGGAATCGAACTAGGACATTAGCGCAAGACAGAGGTTGGTCTTCTTTGTTCTTCTCTCATCTATATTTCATAAAGTAAAAATGAAAGTAGCTTTACTTTGTTTGTTTCTAAGGTAGCTATCACACCTTAGTGGGATAATCAGTTCTTTGTAGACACTTTTCCCTGTAACACTTGTAACAACTTGGGTTGAGTTACTAGTCCTGGAAGCCTTCGTTAGACAAATGCTATGGAATCCCTTTATGGGTTGAGTTACTAGTTATGGAATCCTTGGTTGGACAAATGATATGTAAGCCCGAAATAAGTTGTGGGTTGAGTTACTAGTCTAGAAGCGTTGGCTGGGAAAATGCTCTAGAGCCCTGGAAGGTTTGGATAGAGACCAATATAATTATGGTTTTTGGATTTCTGACCATGAGGTGGAATCACTGTTTGACGGGTCGCAGTGGATGGCCTCTGGAAGCCCTGTAGGGTTTTGGATTGATGTGTTCTATGAGATCCCACATTCATGCTTGGAATATGGCACAAGGACGAAGAGACATTTCGATCAACCATTCTATGGACAGGTGGAATTCAGAAGTCCCATCCCAAATTTGGGTTTTTCATCATCAATATGAGGTTATTTCTCCTTGTATTTCTATGAGTATTATACTAGTTTATGTGTATATTGTATGGCTATGATTTCCTTGGTATTTTTGTTGCTACCATGTTGGTTATGTATATGTTTTATTACAATAGCTATGTATGGATCTCATCATGTTTCTCCTTGTAAATGAATGAACAATGTATCTATGACCTAATGGATGAAATGTCAATTAATGTGTTGAGGCATCAATGCTTCTTAGCGATTTTGAGCTAAGTGTGAAACCCCTATGCTTAGATATTTTATTTACTCCTGTAGATTACATATTCATGATATGTTTGAAGAAATGCCTATCATGGTTAGTAGGGGTCTAGTCATCCCCTAGCAGAAGAGAAATTAGGGATAAAATAGGTTGAATGGGCTCTTCAAAGTAGGTTATGGGGAAACTGTCAGCAGTAGGCAAAGATTGCAGACCAGGGGTCGGGACCATTTGTGGGAAATATTGTTGTTCATCAGCTGCAAGGGTGGAGTAACAATAAACCAGTGTGGTTTCTATGAAATGTTGGGGTTCAAGAAAGCTAGTGTAAAGTAGGGCTTTTTGAATTAGCTCTATGGTTACTTCAAGGATTTTAGCCCTAGTAGAAGAGTGTTGGCTTGAGGGGGCCTGACCTAGGTTCAATGTTAATTAGCCAAACAAATCCCTACACTACTGGCCCTTTCGGCATTAGCCCGTGGAGTGCGGTCCGAAGTCTCACCCGAAGTAGTATGGGGCGATGCTGGTTGGAACCAAGTTTCTGCACCCTAAGATGGTTGTGATGTCATTTAATTCCCTCTATCCCTACCTTCATGCAGGTTGCTTCGCTCTAGGGCTTGCAAGATGAGCCCTCTATTCCAGCCTTCAATACCTCTGTGAAAGAGTACGATCGACCTTCGCATCACCCTAGCCTGCTACTCAGGTACTTTCATGCTGCTATGGCAACGTGCTATGTAGATTCCCCACCTAATCTAAGTGACTTACTTATATTATTAGATAATTAAAGTTAACACCGTGTAAATATATATTCGTAAATGCGTTTAGGTATTCAATGTAATTGCATTCATTCGTGCATCACATAAGCATAATAAAGGAAAGTCATACGTAACATATCAAGATGCATCAATAGAAAAAAGACACAAGAATTGCAGAATATTTCTCTTTATTGATCTTTTCCAAGTGTTTACAAACTCTATCCACCCTGCACACATAGCTGCAGGGGTCCACGCACTCAGCTGCAGACTTCTACCCTAGGCCTCTGCGCACTCAGCTGCAGAGCCTCTACCTACGCTATGACCCAAGACATAGACTTATTACTTGAGAGCTACGACTCCCTTACATCATTCATCATTATCTCTCTCTCTAAAACTACTTAGAGCTTAGCTCTTTTTATACAATCCCATCGTCTGCAGACAATGGGTAGATCTCTTACAATCAACTTTACTTTACAAAACTAAGGGTGGACTACCCTTTATGACACATGACACCTTCACACTACATGACCAAAAAATGTGGAGTCTTTACAATTTTATTACAAAATTTGACTTAAACATGGGCTTTTAGCCCCAAAGCTATCCTTGGGGGATCCCGCTCCCAACAAGCCCCCAACACAAACATTGTGACTCGCCCTTGAGTCACTCGGTAGGCGCAGAGATCTTTGCACGAAGCACGTCCAGCTTGACCTGTATGACCACTACCTCAGCCGTGCACTAAGCTGCCACCTACTTTGCATCTTCCACTGTATTCTCAGTCACTGCTTCTGCACTGTCATCTTGAAGATTTTGTTTCATCGCTTGTAGAGTCCCAAGTTTGTCTTCAATATTTCCTGTAACTACATAAGCTTCCTCCAGCCAGGGCTTTAGTCTCGCCTTCAGTAGTGGTTCCTTGTGCAGCGCGACGTCCACTTGTTCCTTCATCTTCTTGGCCTCCTGTAGCTTGGCTAGTCTCTGTGTCAGTGCGACAGTTCACGCTGTGCCCTTAACCTCATCATAGCGTTGTTGCAACTTATGGGCTTCTGTATCTAGCCTATATATATTGCGGTCCTCATGTAGGCTTGTTAGTACCTCAAATGAATACTCAAACAACTATGTGCATTTTTCTACTGCACTCTCCATTTCCGCTACTGCCTCTATGATAGCGGTCGCCCATTGTTCCTTTACTTATGGTGGTGTTGAACACTAGGCCCTCTGTTAGCACCTAAATCTGCCTTAGCCTAAAGGAAGGCAAAATTCAGGGTAACCACAAACCACGCTCAGTCTGGTAGCTAGCCCTACCAAAACAGGAGAGGGCTCTCTCCGGGTCACACTCAGGAAAATAAACAATAGGGTCTGCGATGACTCAAAAATGAATACTGATCTTAGGCTAGGTAAATAAATGTGATAGAGGCATTTGGATGAATGACTGAGTTTTCTGGGATGTGTGGGACCAAGGAACAACATGAGCAGAGAATTTAACTCAAAGACGCAGATTATTTCGTGAGGCAAGACAGGCGGAAAGTCTAGCAATTAGATTTGAAATAATATGAAGTGAAGAAATTGTTTAAGAGGGTGAAAAGGGCATAAATACATGAATCCTTTTCAACAGAAGAAAACGTAGAACGTGAAAACTATCCCAAGGCAGAGCAGTGCACTGAATTCTACCTTTTCTTACTTAGAAAGCTTTCACTAGAAGTGAATATGAATGAAAATATGAAACATAATGAAATACATATGAAATATAAAGAAAATACATTTTCTAAACTCACGCCATAGGAATCTCATGAACCAGAGCTGCAATCTTTCATTAATTCTCTGTCAAAATGTACAGTGAGTGATTGGGTTTATCTCCCACAGTTTCCCAGAAATTCCAACCCTTTACAAAATGACTCTCAATACAATAAATAAGCTTTGGCATGAGAAAGTTGATCAACCCAGGAAATGAAGAGCCAACCATCAACAGTTACATTTAATTTTCTATGAGGACCAATTAGAAAAAAGAAAACATGAGCGTATATTTTTTGGGTGGTTGTTCGCCTTCATTTGGCCACTTGGATAGAAGCCAAAAATGTCTTTTAAACTTTGACTTTGATGCCGAGAAAAATTTATTGTAAATGAGCAGGCCCACTTGGAGAAAATTGTGAATTGAAATTTCGTGGAGCGGGAGTGATTTTGGCCTTTGGGTCACTGTGCGCCGTGCCAAAAATTGTATGCATCGTGCCACGTTAGAGCTAGTTTTGAGGCACTTTCTGAAGTCCAAATTGAGCCCAAGTGTTCTTGTTGGAAAGCCCTGCCTGTCTACTTTCCAACTCAAGTGAAATTTCTGAATTTGGTTCCCATTTTCCCCTCCAAAACTGCAATCTCCCAAGACTGCTTCCTGTGTGTCAAAATAGGGGCAGAGAGGTCACTTTTTGGGTTTTTTTGACCTCCTGAGGATTGAAAACTAGCCCAAACGTCTTGGCCATGCACCAACATTCATGATTTTCCATGAAAAATCCAAAACTATAAACGTTTTTGCATTTGGAGCCTCCTATTGTAAGCACGCTTTATGTGGCGTGGCGCACAGGGAGAAAAACCCTGTTTTTTGCACAAAAAATTCCAAAAATACCAAAAATGCCCCAAAATTTCTTGAAATTAGGTCTGGAGCTTGCTTATCAAGTGTTATGCTGGGCTAAAGAGGCCTCAACCAATATCTGAAGACGATCGATATCCATTTGCCTCTTTTGCTTCTTGATTGCCTTCCTCAATTTCGCCTTCAAATTCCTAATTTGGGCCTTGCACACTTTGTTTCGCGCCATGTAGTGGAAAGCCATGTGTCTCAGCAATGCATGGTCTTTGTCAGCCTTGTCCAATAGCCTCTCTAGGTGCATGTTAACTCTCTCGAGATTGGCCTCATGATCCTCATTAATCTCTTTCTCCAATGATGTGAGCTCAACTCTTCTCCTTTGCGCAGCTTGGCGATTCTCGCGAATGTTTTGTAGCTCCATGATTGCCTACTGATCTTCAAGCTGTTTGTTCCTCTGCTCCAAGTATTTCATGGTCCACTTAGCCCTCTCTAAGTCAAGGGATAAGGCTTCGATCTCTGATTGCTTCTCCTGGATGATCTCTCTAAGTTTGGCGCTTTGTGGACCCGTATCTGTATCATCATCATGAAGGAGAATGAAGTCGGTCTCTCGTTCACCTGATGGCTCACCTGAAGGCCCCTCATCCTGCATTGGCTCCTTGCCTTTGTCCTGTTCCTGTGATACTGATGGAGGAAGCAAGGCCCCTTCCACCTCGGGTGGAGATAACACTTGCTTTACTGAAGCAAACAAACGTCTGGTGCCTTTCTGATATGTGATGAAAACCAGCACACTAGTAGTCTCATGGCACTCATAGTGATGAGAAGGTTCACCCTCATGCTTAACCTCTGATACTCCCCATGAAGCTCTGAAGAAATCACGCGAGATTAAATCATCGCAAGTGATGCCTTGCAATCCAAGCTGATGAACCACCAAAATCTTAATAAGAGAAAAATGATAGACACTGTTAAGTTGCTGCTGAGGTGTTTTGCGTTGTATAAAGGTGGTCATCCTCTCTATGTTCCGGCAAATGAAATACAGAATGTTCATCATCTGTACCCTGGTGAAATGCATGAGCAACCTGATGTGGTAAGCATAAAGACGAGAGAACCGTCCCTCACAGTTGAAATATTTCATGATCAATCTCATTAGTGGATCATATTCATCCTTCAGATATCGGAACGGGAACACTCTCTTGAGCTGCCTTAAGAAAATGGTTTTGATGTATGGCTCATAATGCTGCCGGTCAATCTTTTATTTCTTGTGCCATGGTCCACCAATGTTCGGTATACCGGTTGCTAATGAGACAGATTCTGGTGTAAGTGTGAAGGTGACACCAGCCAAGATAGCTTGATCTCCGTGCAAGTGCAGCACAAAAAGACGAGCCAACTCATGATGAAATTGGACACTAGCCACCTTTTGACAAAACTCATAGCATGACTGATGCTGAAAACATGACATAGAAAGAGGGTAGGCCTGCAATTCTGTAAGGGTGGTCGGTTCTTCTCTAACATGTCTGCCACTTTTATGAGTCCTCCGGGGTGCCTGTTCTTCCAAGGGAGAGTCACTTTGGGTTTCCACCTCATATTCTGATGAATGTTTAGATTCCATGACTACTATACAAAATATCTTGAAGACAAGATGACTGTTGTGTATAAACTGTGCTTGAACTACTATTTTTGGTGTTGTATTTCAATTTCTAACAACTCCACATAAGGGATAAGCAATTTGAAAAGATTTGACACAATTTCGGGCTCTAAACTGTGTGCACCGCGCAAAGGACCCAGTGCGCCACGCTCTCTATGTGCGTCGCGCCCATTCAAATTAACACTGGGCAGAAATCCCCAGTGCACCGCGCGCTTCCAGTGCACCTCGCCACTGCACCTGTGTGCCACGCTCCAACCTTTAACGCAGTCACAGCCTTTCAAACTGCAGTTTGTTCTTCAACCTCCAAATTCGACTTTGCTATAAGATTTCATGAATGTAACTTAGTACAAATGACTTATATACTTGGAGAAATATCTTGCAAGAGTTGGATTTGATTTTTTCTTTCTCCAAAACCCATTTTGTAATGTTTTCACTTTGGCACTTTTTCACAATTAATACAACTCTGCTTTTCACACTTCCTTTTGATTTCTTTGACTAAATGATGAAATTTTTGGCAATTTTTTGTAGGGGTAGCCGACATGGAATTTGGTTAAGGAGACCAGAGCTGTGCTTGGAGAAATCCACTGAGAAACTTTTGAAAATTATTACAAATCACAAACTGTTGACTTTTCTTCAAAACAGAGTTTTGAAGAACATTCGTAATCTATCAACATGACGATGAAAATATTTGAATAACAACTTTATAAGAGCCTCCCTCAGGCCTTGCTGGCTTTATTGGACAATGTTTGAAGACCGAATGACTAATCCTTAGACTTAATGACTGAAATGACTCTCGTCCATTAAAAGATAAAACATGGACTGTCATGGACTTTAATACACATTGATGAAAAGACCTAAGCCAACAGGTACAATACATGAGGGGAATGAATGATAAGGCCCTTCCATCAGATTATGGCATGCCCCTAGTGGAATGTAGCTGAGTGAATGGAGCGAGACACCTAAAAACTAAAATGCAGAAAGAGTTTTGATCTCTGACGGAGTACTGACAAGACCAACTCTAACATTGGCTCCGATGGGGGATGGTAGCTCCTTGGAGGTGCCAAGAACGACAGATCTTTGGGAGAGAAGACAGTGCCTTCGTCCATTGGGCTATGGATTCATTATTTCGACAAACAACACAAGACGCTGACCCATTTATTGACTAAAACCTGACTCAAACCGACTCAATTATGAAAACAAATTGACCGAAAAACTGACTCAAATTTTATCTTAAAATGACTCGAAGGCTGATTTGACAAACTCTAACCGAAACTGAAATAAAATGGTATTTACAGTGACAATGGAAATAGCAGAAACAACTCAGAAGTGGTACCGCTTGAGTAGCCAACCATTGATCGGCCCTCCTGGACAATCTTCCCCGTTCATTTCCTTCAGAAGAAAGGCATTCTGACCCCGATATGCTGAAATCTTGAAGGGACCTTTCCAGAGATTCTCGAACTTACCGTGCTTACCCTTTTCCTCATTCCTTGCATCCCACTTCAGTACTACATCATCCCACTGAAATTTGTCTGCCTTTTCTTTCCTGTCATAAATTTTCTTAATTTTCTCCTGCAACTTGGATGTGTTTTGGAAAACTTCTTCTCTGGTCTGCTGCAAATGGATCATTTGATTCAATCTTCTTTGCATAGGATCATCTTCACTGCCGGCTTCCTGAAGAAGTTTGGCTACCGGGGCTGTGAGAGAGGTAGGAAACAAGGCATCAACTGCATACACAAGCTCAAAGGGGGACATACCAATGGATTTCTTCTAATTGACCCGATCTGCCCAAAGTGCATTGACCAACTTCTTATGCCAGCTCTTCTTGTTGATTTCCAACAACTTCTTAATGATGTTGACCAAAGATTTGTTAGAGGACTCTTCCAATCCATTGCCTTGCGGATGATAGGCAGTTGAGTGACCCAAAATGATGTGATATTTATGACAAAACTCTACCATCCTTTTTGATTTGAAAGTTGTTGCGTTATCAGTGATTAGCTTATTTGGGCAACCAAAGCGAGACAAGATGTTATTTTCAAGGAATGAAATAATTACTGCATCTGTAGCTTGTCTCGTGGGAATTGCTTCGATCCATTTCGTGAAGTAATCTGTTACCGTGAGAATCCATCGATGCTGACTGGAAGAAGCGGGATGAATTTCACCAATGAAATCCAACCCCCATTGCTGAAAAGGGGCACTCACGTCAATGGGCTTAAGTGGCAAAGGATGTAATTTCTGCCTCCCTTCAAAAATCTGGAATTTATGACAGGTCTTGACAACCTTATATACATCAGAAAACAATGTCAGCCAATAGTATCGAGCTCTCAAAACTTTATTTGCTGTTGTTTTCCAAAAAAGCTGACCACCACAATCTCCTTCGTGGAAATCCTCCATGACCTGCTTTGCTTCTTCTTCCACCAAACAATTCAAAAGAACACCACCCGGATCTTTCCAATAAAGTGCAGAATTTAGAATGCAAAACTTGGCAGCCTTTAATTTGAGAGTTTTAGCTTTGCTTCTAGTCATGTCGGGTGGTGGTGACAAATTTTGAAGCACATATATGATGTCTGAATACCACGGAGAAAGAGAAAACATTTCAGATTCCTAAATTGACAAACCTCCCTCATTCTCATCGGACATAGCAGCGATCAAATTTATGTCTAAGGCGTGCAAGTTTGATTCGACCATTAACTTTGCCAATCCCTATCCTTTAACAAGCTTTGTGGGCTTTATTTCCACATCATATTCCAACAAAGCTGCAATCCACTTGCCTCGTCCTCCTTCCGGATCGGTCTGCACTAAAACATCTTTGACAGCAGTGTTAGGAACATAAGCCAAAATATGAGAATGCATAATGTATACCTGAAAATATTTCAATGCTTTCACAAGTGCGAGGGCTTGCTTCTAAATGATGTTGTACTTTAAGGTTGCATCTCTTATATTTCGGCTAAAGAAAGCAATTGGTCTTTCGTGATCATCTCTTTTTTTCATCAATGCTGCTGCCATAGTATGCTCCGAAGTGAATGAAAACAATATAAAATCTTGAGTGTATTCCGGGCTGATTAGAACTGGAGCTGAGGAAAGAGCCAATTTGACTAAATTGAAGGATTTTATAGCCTCTTCCATCCACTTCACTTGGTTGTCCTTCTTAAGCATGTTTGTGATCTCTCTTAGGTGCTCAGCAAGATTAGGTACAAAGCGGCGTAAAAAATTCATTTTACCATTGAACGATTGAATCTCCTTCTTATTCTGGGGCAAATCGATTTGCTGAATTGCTTGCACATGTGCTGGATCAATACGAATTCCATCTTTTGAGATGATGTGCCCAAGTAGTTTGCCCTCCTCCATGGCAAACAAGCTCTTTTTCGGATTCAGTGGTAGACCATAATTTTTGCACTTTTGAAAGACAGTTTTCAGATGATACATGTGTTCTTCATCAGATTTGGAAAACACCGTCAGATCATCAAGGTATACAACCAAAAAGACATCCTTCTCATTTGCGAAATCCAATTCCATTTCCCGTTGAAAGGTGGCACCCGCGTTCTTCAAACCAAAAGGCATTTTAGCGTAATGAAAAGTTCCCCACGGGGTGGTGAACGTTGTCTTGTCTCGGTCATCTTCATGGACAGCAATTTGGTTATATCCAGATTAACCATCAAGTAGTGACATACGAGATGCTCCAACTACTCGTTGAAGTATATGATCCATTTTAGGCAATGAGTAGTTATCTTTCAATGAAACTTTATTGAGATTCCTAAAATCAATGCACAAGCAAATCTCACCTGTCTTCTTCCACACGGGCACCAAATTGGAGATCCAATCTGAAAATCTGATGGGGACGATGATTCCTTATTTGTATAACCTGTTTATCTCGATGGCAGCAGTTTTGGGTTTAGCCTTCTCGACTTCTGTCTAAAAGGTTTCTGATTAGGCTTACTGGGTATAGTGTGCTGAATTATGTTGGTATCATATGTCTTCAAGTTAGAATAGTCCCAAGCAAACACACCAGCAAATGAAGACAACAAACTGATGTATTTGTCTTTCATCTTTTGTGGCAATGCTTTAGACAGTTTTACTATTTTAGGATTAGCAGTTGTTCCGATATTGACCTCTTCAACACCCTTCTCTGTTGGCTGCAATGTTGGTTTGCGGGCTACGTCATCTTGATCAAAGAGTTCTTCCAAAGGTATCAAGCCTTTAGGAATGATGTTATCCTTTAGCTGTAACATGTCCATTTGATTGATCTGCACCTCATCTTTGTCGTCATCATTTTCTTCATCTATTGAGGTCTCTTTGAACTTACCTTTGTTTTGCAGAAAATCATCAATCTCCTCATCATCTTGGAAGACTTGCCAATATCTCTGATTGTCAGGGACAGTCAGACGATGCTTGACATGGATTTAGAATTTATTACTGGAGTTCATCGGAATCTTCAAACCACTGGCTACCTTAGCAAGAGCATCAACAATGTTGTTTTGAACACGAGGCACACATGTCAAGGTATATTCTGAAAATAATTTCAGGATGTCTAGAACTACATTCCGGTAAGCCCGCATCTGAGGATGCTTTGCTTGATATTCGCCTTTGACCTGCTTAATTACCAATTCGGAGTCACCATATACTGCAATCCTCTTAGCATTCAGCTTTCTTAGAATCTTTAGGCCAGCAATCAAAGCTTAATACTCAGCCTCATTGTTAGAACAATCAAAAGCTAATTTGTAGGAGCATACCTGCACATTACTAGGCACCTTGTTCAGGGTGGAGAAAGGACTGCGTACCCAAATGCCAATTCTAGGACCATCATTTCCCACTGCACCGTTGAAATCCATGGTCCACAAACCTTCTTCTTCTCCTTCCAAGTGTTGAAATTCTGCTGGCTCTTTTTTTCCTGCTTGCTGTCCATTACCTTCAGCTAATTTTTCAATGGTGTTTTGTTGTTCTCGTCCTTCTTTCTTCAAAAATTCTCTGAAATTGTCTACTATTTCTAGAATACTTTCTGCTTCTATTAACTGACTATCAATATCATTAAAACTATCTGAATACAAAACAATTGACTCTAGATCTGTATGTACATAATTAATTGGATGATTAATGGGTTTCTCCTTGCTTGTAATCATGTATTTCAATTTTTTTTCCCGATACAGTTTTCTCATCTGGCCAAACACCGGAATTTTTGTATAGGAGAAATCTAGTTGTAGTGTCCCTTTCAATTTTGTTGCCCAAGACTTGGAAAGAAGCATGTCGAACCTGGGAGGAATATCCGCTACAACAATATCCATCAAAACATTCTTCACTGGGATTTGATCCAGACTTACAACCAAGTCTTTGATGAGCCCGATACATCTTACTCTGCTGGAATCAAATGAATAGAGATCATGGTATTTCCAGGTGACGTCCAAACCCAGCTTATCCATGATAGCCTTGGGCATGAGATTGTGAGAAGCTCCGGAATCGAACATGGCATTATGTAACACAAAATCATGCAATCTTAAACTGATATAAAAAGGTGGCACATCATTATCTGGAGACTCACCATTCAATGCTGGCCCAAAAATCATTTCGGGTTTATCATCTTCAACATTCACCATATCAGACATTGGATCACAATTTAAAATTTTAGAAACTTGCCCTCTATAACTGTTGTTCTTCATAATTTCAGTCAATGGAATGGATACCTTCAGTTTAGAAATTTCATTCTGTAAACTAAAGACGGAAGTCTTTTCTACCTCTTTGACCAGGACTTCTTTCCTTTCCTTTTCTCTCGATACAATTTGCTGATTTGATTTTTCTGCTGATGGTGAATTGTTGTTGTCAGGTCCAAGCACCTCTTTGCCTTTCTTTTGTGCAACTGATGAATCATTCTTTGATGCTGAAACTTCCTTCCTCTTCTAAATTGGGTTAACTAGCACATCTCTGTTTCTAAGTGAATATTGCCGCTGTTGAGCGGACAAAGCATTCATATAGCCTCTTTGATACTCCTTTGATTCTTCTTCCAAAACTGTGTCACTTGCTAGAATGAAATCTGCATCTTTGTGTGCAGCTGAACTTTCCGCATACTCCTCCTCTTCAGTAATATAAGGATGTAGATCATCCGGAGTAAAGAAGTGGTTCTCTTCCCTTATTACCTTCCCTTCCTCATCAAACTCTGGTCTGTGCACAAAATTTTGCTGAAGAGTTGTTTGTACTGGCTGTGTGGTGTTTGATCTTTGGCTCGTTGATCTCTCTGCCTTACCCTATAATGTGGCTGCTGCTGGACACAGAAGTTAGGATTTCTAACTTGTGGCTCAAGTTTGTCGATTTTCACCCTTTCAAGCATCTGCTATACCTTCTTGAGTAATTGATCCATAGAGGAAGACTCTTCCTGGACTGTGACCTTCTTTTTTGATTTTTCTCTAGCTCTCTTGGACAACAGATTTGCTTCAACGCTGACCGCGATTTTTTGCATGTCTTCCATTGTGGTCGGCTCTCTCTCTCTCAGTTGATAAGCCATGTCAGCATCAAAACCATCTGGAAATTTCATCATATCTAGTCCCACATGTGGCCTTAGATGATCAGGAATTTCATTATAAACAAAATTGAATCTAATGCAGTAGTCTTGGACTGACTCACCAGCGTTTCGTTTGATCTGCTCATACTCAGCAAGAATTTGAAGAGGATTCTTTTTCACTTCCCAGCGGTCTAAAAATTGTCTTTGCAGTTTGGCCAAGGTAGCGATACGTGCAATTGGAAAACCTCTGAACCATTTCCTAACTTCACTTGCAAATGTTTGTAAAAAGAGTCTCATTGCTACATTTTCTGCATCAATCTCATGAAGGTCATAGAAATCTGCCATTCTGTCCACATGTTGCTAAGCGGTAACGCTGTGAGGGGCACCATCAAACAAAGGGATTTTGCTTTGATAATCTACAGGCATATCATCTAGAACTTGAGGCAGCACAAGAGGTGGAAAATGGGCAGCCATCACTCTTGGTGGGCTTGGTCTTGGAGGTGTTGGATGGGTGTGTGCAGTTTGTAGGGAATTAGAAATTTGAGTTTGAAGTTGTGTCGCAATATAATTATCAATTGACAGGTTAGCCCTTTCAGTTTCTAGGTCTATAAGAAACTGTGGATTGGGGACAGTAGAGTCAACAACCCTTTCGTATTTGGTCTCGAAAAATGATATTTCAAATCGTTCATCAAACTCAAGCTCTTCAAGATACTCAAAAATGTCAGGACATGAATGGGATTTAAACATGGGAGTTATAGAGCTCTCTTGATGAAGGAGTCTTGGATTCAAATTAGGGTTTTTGTAGATATGAGGAGGATCTGGATCTAGATTGGCTATGGTATATTGTCTTGAAGCCAGTGTGCTATTTTCAAAAGAATCAGAAGGACATGAACAACTTACTCAGCCTATCAAATCCTAAACTTATCATCTGGAAGCTTAGAATTATCAGAAGTATGGGGTGTTCGTAGGTTAAGCCTGTTGTTTATGCAATGGAGAAGCCTAAAAAACAAAGAAATTCTAGTTCCCTAGTCGAGTTGCCACTATGTTAGCACCTAAATCTACCTTAGGCTGAAGGAAGGCAAAATTCAGGGTAACCACAAACCATGCTCAGTCTGGTAGCTAGCCCTACCAGAACAGGAGAGGTCTCTCTCTGGGTCACACTCAAGAAAATAAACAATAGGGTCTCAGATGACTCAAAAATGAATACTAATCTTAGGCTAGGTAAATAAATGTGATAGAGGTATTTGGATGAATGACTGAGTTTTCTAGGATGTGTGGGACCAAGGAACAACATGAGCAGAGAATTTAACTCAAAGACGCAGATTATTTCGTGAGGCAAGACAGGCGGAAAGTCTATCAATTAGATTCGAAATAATATGAAGTGAAGAGATTGTTTAAGAGGGTGAAAAGGGCATAAATACATTAATCATTTTCAACAGAAGAAAACATAGAACGTGAAAACTATCCCAAGGCAGAGCAGTGCACTAGATTCTACCTTCTCTTACTTAGAAAGCTTTCACTGGAAATGAATATGAATGAAAATATGAAACATAAAGAAATAAATATGAAACATAAAGAAAATACATTTTCTAAACTCACGCCATGGGAATCTCATGAACCAAAGTTGCAATCTTTCATTAATTCTCTGTCAAAATGTACAATGAGTGACTGGGTTTATCTCCCACAGTTTCCCAGAAATTCCAATCCTTTACAAAATGACTCTTAATACAATAAATAAGCTTTTTCCATGAGAAATTTGATCAACCCAGGAAATGAAGAGCCAACCATCAGCAGTTACATTTAATTTTCTATGAGGACCAATTAGAAAAAAGCAAACATGAGCATAGATTTTTTGGGTGGCTGTTCGCCTTCATTTGGCCACTTGGATAGAAGCCAAAAATGTTTTTTAAACTTTGCCTTTGATGCCGGGAAAAATGTATTGTAAATGAGCGGGCCCACTTGGAGAAAATTGTGAATCTAAATTTCGCGGAGCGGAAGTGATTTTGGCCTTTGGGTCTCTGTGCGTCGCACCAAAACCTATATGCATCATGCCACTTTGGAGCTGGTTTTTAGGCACTTTTTGAAGTCCAAATTGAGCCCCAATGTGCTTGTTGGAAATCCCTTCCTGTCTACTTTCCAACCCAAGTGAAATTTCTGAATTTGGTGCCCATTTGGCCCTCCAAAACTGCAATCTCCCAAAACTGCTTCTTGTGTGTCAAAATAGGGGCAGAGAGGTCACGTTTTGGGTGTTTTTGACCTCCTGAGGACTCAAAACTAGCCTAAACTTCTTGGACATGCACCAACAATAACGATTTTCCATGAAAAATCCAAAACTATAAACGTTTTTTCATTTGGAGCCTCCTATTTTAAGCCCGCGCCACGTGGCGCGGCGCACAGGGAGAAAAACCCTGTTTTTTGCACAAAAATTTCCAAAAATACCAAAAATGCCCCAAATTTCTTGAAATTTGGGCTAGAGCTTTCTTATCAAGTGTTATACTGGGCTAAAGAGGCCTCGGCCAATATATGAAGATGATCGAGCTCCCTCTGCCTCTTTTGCTTCTTGATTTCCTTCCTCAATTTCGCCTTTAAGTTCCTGATTTGGGCCTTGCACACTTTGTTTTGCGCCATGTAGTGGAAAACCATGTGTCTCAGCAATGCATGGTCTTTGCTGGCCTTGTCCAATAGCCTCTCTAGGTGCATGTTAACTCTCTCGAGATTGACCTCCCGATCCTCATTAATCTCTTGCTCCAATGACGTGAGCTCAACTCTTCTCCTTTGCACAGCTTGGTTCTCCCGAATGTTTTGTAGCTCCATGATTACCTGCTAATCTTCAAGCTATTTTTTCCTCTGCTCCAAGTATTTCATGGTCCACTTAGCCCTCTCCAAGTCAAGGGATAAGGCTTCGATCTCTTATTGCTGCTCCTGTATGATCTCTCTAAGTTTGGCGCTTTGTGGACCCATATCTGTATCATCATCATGAAGGAGAATGAAGTCGGTCACTCATTCACCTGATGGCTCACCTGAAGGCCCCTCATCCTGCATTCGCTCCTTTCCTTTGTCCTATTCCTGTGATGCTGATGGAGGAAGTGAAGCCCCTTCCACCCCGGGTGGAGATAACACTCGCTTTACCACAGCAAACAAACGTCTGGTGCCTTTCTGATATGTGATGAAAACTAGCACCACTAGAAGTCTCATGGTGCTCATACTGATGAGAAGGTTCACCCTCATGTTTAACGTCTGATACTCCCCATGAAGCTCTGAAGAAATCACGCGAGATGAAATCATCCCAAGTGATTCCCTGCAATCCAAGTTGATGAACCACCAAAATCTTAACAAGAGCAAAATGATAGACACTGTTAAGTTGCTGCTAAGGTGTTTTGCACTGTATAAAGGTGGTCATCCTCTCTATGTTCCAGCAAATGAAATATGGAATGTTCATCATCTGTACCCTGGTGAAATGCATGAACAACCTGATGTGGTAAGCATAAAGATGAGAGAACCGTCCCTCACAGTTGAAATATTTCATGATCAATCTCATTAGTGGAGCATATTCATCCTTCAGATATCGGAACGAGAACACTCTCTTGAGCTGCCTTAAGAAATTGGTTTTGATGTATGGCTCATAATGCTGTCGGTCAATCTTCTGTTTCTTGTGCCATGGTTCACCAATGTTCGGTATACCGATTTCTAATGAGACAGATTCTGGTGTAAGTGTGAAGGTGACACTAACCAAGATAGCTTGATCTCCGTGCAAGTGCAGCACAAAAAGACGAGCCAACTCATGATGAAATTGGACACTAGCCACCTTTTGACAAAACTCATAGCATGAATGATGCTGAAAACATGACATAGCAAGAGGGTAGGCCTGCAATTCTGTAAGGGTTGTCGGTTCTTCTCTAACATGTCTGCCACTTTTATGAGGTCTCCGGGGTGCCTGTTCTTCCAAGGGAGAGTCACTTTGGGTTTCCACCTCATAGTCTGATGAATGTTCAGATGCCATGACTGCTATACAAAATATCTTGAAGACAAGATGACTGTTGTGTATGAACTTCTCTTTTTGGTGTTGTATTTCAATTTTTGACAACTCCACGCAAGGGATGAGCAATTTGAAAAGATTTGACACAATTTCGGGCTCTGAACTGTGTGCGTCGTGCCAAGAACCCAGTGCGTCGTGCTCTCTATGTGCATCGCGCCCGTTCAAATTAACACTGGGCGGAAATCCCCAGTGCGCCGCGCGCTTCTAGTGTGCTGCGCCACTCCACCTGTGCGCCGCGCTCCAACCTTTAACACAGTCACGGCCTTTCAAACTGCAGTTTGTTCTTCAACCTCCAAATTCGACTTTGCTATAAGATTTCATGAATGTAACTTGGTACAAATGATTTATATACTTGGAGAAATATCTTGCAAGAGTTGGATTTAATTTTTTCTTTCTCCAAAACCCATTTTGTAATGTTTTCACTTTAGCACATTTTCACAATTAATACAACTCTGCTTTTCACACTTCCTTTTGATTTCTTTGACTAAAATGATGAAATTTTTGGCAATTTTCTGCAGGGGTAGCTGACATGGAATTTGGATAAGGAGACCAGGGCTGCACTTGGAGAAATCCATTCAGAAACTTTTGAAAATTAT
Source organism: Pinus tabuliformis (assembly GCA_031772625.1). Taxonomy (NCBI): domain Eukaryota; kingdom Viridiplantae; phylum Streptophyta; class Pinopsida; order Pinales; family Pinaceae; genus Pinus; species Pinus tabuliformis. The sequence goes on from CM062816.1 coordinate 1,503,341,866, forward strand.
TACAAATGACAAACTGTTGACTTTTCTTCAAAACAGAGTTTTGAAGAACAGTCGTAATCTATCAACATGACGATGAAAATCTTTGAATAACAACTTTATAAGAGCCTCCCTCTGGCCTTGTTGGCTTTATTGGACATTGTTTGAAGACCAAATGACTAATCCTTAGACTTAATGACTGAAATGACTCTCGTCCATTAAAAGATAAAACATGGACTGTCATGGACTTTAATACACATTGATGAAAAGACCTTAGCCAATAGGTACAAGACATGAGGGGAATGAATGATAAGGCCCTTCCATCAGATTATGGCATGCTCCTAGTGGAATGCAGCTAAGTGAATGGAGTGAGACACCTAAAAATGAAATGCAGAAAGAGTTTTGATCTCTAATGGAGGACTGACAATACCGACTCTAACACCCTCAACTGTAGCTCTGTAATTTGCAGGTTCAACTCCAAGTAAACCCGCGCCATCTCAATCTAAGTGTCGTGCACCCCTGTGGCCAACTTGCAGATGCGTACCTCAACTGGCTCCTCCTACAGAATGGCAAACTCCAAGACCATTCGGCATGCTTCCTCAAAGACTTGCATAATCTTCTTGCTCTGAACCATTTGTTGGCTTGAGGGGGCTTGAACTAGGTTCAACGTTAAATAGGCAAACAATTCCCTACACTACTGGCCCTTTCGGCATCAACTCGCGGAGCGCGGACTGAAGTATCACCTGAAGCAGTATGGGAAAATGTTGGGACCAAGTTTCCGCACCCTAAGATGGTTGTGATGTCTTTTAATTCCCTCTATCACTATCTTCACACATGTTTATTCGCTCTAGGGCTTGCAAGGTGAGCCCTCTATTCCAGCCTTCAATAACTTTGCGAAAGAGTACAATCAACCTTCACGTAGGCCTAGCTTGCTGCTCAGGTAATTTCGCACTGCTATGACAGCATGCCATGCAGATTCCCCACATAATCTAAGTGACTTACTTATCTTATTATATCATTAATATTAACACTACTTAAACAGATATTCGTAAATGCATTTATTTATTCAATGTAATTTCATTCATTCATGCATCACATAAGCATAATAAAGGAAATTCATACGTAACATATCAAGATGCATCAACAGAACAAAGACAAGTATTGCAAAATATTTCTCTTTATTGATCTTTTCCAAGTGTGTACAAACTTTTTCCACCCTGCGCACATAGTTGCGGGGGCCCGCGCACTCAGCTGCGAACTTCTACCCTATGCCTCTATGCACTTAGCTACAGAGCTTCTACCTAAGCTATGACCCAAGACTTAGACTTCTTAATTCAGAGTTATGACTCTCTTACATCATTCATCATTGTCTGTCTCTCTAAAACTACTTAGAGCTTAACTCCTTTTATACAATCCCATGGTACACAGACCTTGGGAAGATCTCTTACAGCCAACTTTACTTTACAAAACTAAGGGTGGACTACCCTTTATCACACATGACACCTTCACGTTTCGTGACCACAAAATGTGGAGTCTTTATAATTTTATTACAAAATTTGACTCAAATATTGGCTTTTAGCCCCAAAACATTCCTTGGGGGATCGCGCTCCCAAGAAATAGACAAGGCATTTTCTCCTCTACGTAGTCTGCAGTCAACCAGGAGATGAACACAGTAAAGTGGTTGAAAAATGGTGGGATTTGGTAATGTAAACATGAGTCAGCCACCCATAATGGGTCTTCCTCCATGACGTGGCTACCATACAGGGTTAAACACAGGTCTGTGAGATGGTAATAATAGAAGGGACGGTAATTGGTGGCTCCATGTCCATGAAAGGGTTGACACTGGAGGAGGGTTTGGCTTCATAGGCCTTGGGGGTCTTGGGAGTCACCTTCTTCATGTTCTACAAATATTTGGATGACTTACAGGCGGAGAGGATTGATTCGTTACCTGGCTATCATGGAGTGGGTCAAAAACGATGTCGCGAGGAGATTCCTGACTTGTTGAGAGCTTGAACGAAATTCTTGAAGGGAAACTTGTGGGAGAGCTTGCACTGAGAATTGATGGGAATGTTTTAAAATGTGAGGCAACAAGGTTTTGTATAAGTGGAGCAGGTGAAATAGTCACCTAGCTTGTGATGACATCTCGAGAGGGAGTCATGGCTGGGCGATATTGGGTGATGATGGGGGACAGGTGGATGGGAGCGGGCGAAGTCAAGTTACTATTTTCCATTTCAAACTTAAAAATCACTTGAATTGACATCATTGGGTTGGCCCACATGGTGCATGGTCCCCACAATCCTCCGGCAGGTAGGATATAAGGAGGTTGAATCCAATGCTTACCCCTCAGAATGGATTTGGGTCGTCAGATTGGCGGGCGCGTTGATCTATCTTTTTAACTCTGAGGGGGAATCACTTATTTTCTATGCAAGTTACTCCCCTAAACTACTAGTGGGGGTGGTCAGGTAGGGATGAATGATGATCCACCCCTAAATCGCTCAACTTTTAACCAATAACATGCACCAATGTAAAAACTCTTTTTTGCTTAACTGTAGTTTCTCGACGGGGGTCCCTTGAGCGGTTTTCTTAACCCCAAACCTTGTACCATGGCTCTAGGGTCTGGGAATTTCCTTCCCTAACTGATTTAAAGGGAATTTTGAGATAGGAGACTTGGATTTGTTCTCTTAGCTTCTTGAAAGTGATGATGAAGGGCAACACCACCACCAATGTACTCCATGAAATAGGCATTAGTAATAGGATATGACTTGAATACATTTATAAAGGCAAAGTTAATTTTCTACTTTATTTCTAAAAGACATAAGGTTTATATTTAAATGAAACCTATTATCACCACTCTTGAATGCAATTGCAATGGCAAGATGATAATTTAATCCTTGCAAACATGAAAATAAAATAGTTAGGACAGATTCTCCAAATTTTTACCCTCATAAATAAATGTTATAATTAGGCAAGATGGATCCCCAACATATGCTCCATTGTATTTCTATGAATCCATGGCTGGTAGAATTGAAATGCATGTCTAAATTATGCTTAGAAAGAGACTTCATCATAATTTGATTTCTTTTATGTCAAGGTCGATTAATTTTTTTTTTGTCTTACATAGTTTTTGTAAAACACTTCACAGGAAAGGAATACATAAAATACTTTTCATGCATCCTTTGTCTCACTTTTATTTCTTTGACCTCCAATGTTAGAAGAAAGTGCCATTGATAATAACTTTCATGTAAGAGTTTTTCAAATGTTTGATGAATATCCGTTCACACTTTGATACCTATAATCAAACACAAAACCACTAGATCTAATAGTAAGGAGATGCCATGAAATTTAGATTGGTCACATCTTAACCCTAGAAAAAGGTGTCCAAGTATGGAAATTTTTCTCTCTCATAGTGAAAATGTATACCAAGAAATACCAACTTTCGTTCCACTTAAAAGCTACAACTGCGAATGGGTCCTCCAATGCAAAAGGAAACCATAAATTGTGTTCTACAAAATATTTTAGAGGGACCTACTATTATGGGCTATCGATCAAATAATAGAGGAAGAGGAAATAACCTAACCATGAAATCCATGGTACTAAAGATTTATTATAATTTATTATAGTAAAACATTATTATTATCATAACAAGACATATTACATAATAGTCAATAAGGTTCGTCCATTTCTTAACCACCTATTGTCACTACTACAACAACCTCCAAAATATTTCACTATATTTAAATTTTGTAGCCTAACTCATTGATATAATAAGTGTCACCTTGGTCATCAAGTTTCGTTTCAAGTCATGCAATATGTTTCAAGTTTTCTTAATCATTCTTATGTGCTGTCGAATTGATTATGACATATCTACTGGGTTTCATGGTCGTAACACCTTTGTTTACTGTAAAATGAGAATTTTTGTTCGTAGTCACACATGCTTTGTTTCTTTTTACTTGGGGAATGTGTTTAAAGTGATGTTTTGATGTCTATTTATCATTTTTCAAGCTTTCCTAATTTTTCTTGATGATTTGGTTTGTTTCGCACATGATTTTATGTCTAAACTAATTGTGTTCATCCCTTATTTTATCCTCTAGACTTAGAAAAAATGTGTTTGGAAAGTGAACCTATTATGACAAGGAGCACAGAAGAACACAGTTAAGCCTTGATATGGAATCCTTCATTATTTAGATGTGCACCCTAAACCCTCCAAGAGTGCATAGTGCAATCCTAAATCATCATTCACATTTCATTGTTCCAAAATTCCCCCTCAAAGAACCAAGCCTTCCTTTGAGAACAATCCTTCTACTCAAAGAAATGTGTCCTCCTTGAGCGCATGAGCACACCCTGAACAATCAAAGATAACCCCTTCATCATTCAACAAAGCACCCTGCACCCTCCTTGGCCCTTTTGAGGACATGAGTGCACTCTAAAGCCTTGAAGCCTCATCTTTCATCCTCTGACACTATGCCTTGCACCCTCCTTTGCCTTCTTGAGAGTATTAGCACGCCCTAAAGCCTTGAATTCTTTCCCTTCCACCTTCATCTCTACACCCTGCACCCTCCCTGTCTCCCTTGAGTGGACAGTGCACTTGGGAAGCTTAAAGCCTCATCCTTTGTCCTTCAAATATGTGCCCTATGCCCTCCCTTTAGTTTCTCTCTCTCTCCTTGAGTGCATCTTGAAGCCCTAAATCTTTATATCTTCATCTTTTCAACTTTTTGAAGTGCGCCCTTGTGCCCAAAAATCTCCTTGCTCCTCCCAAGCACATTGTTAAGACATGAACATAAAATTTGCATGAAACATGTATGAATAGTAGTTTTTTTACGCTGATGGTTAGTTTCCATGATTGATTACTGTTACATGTATTTCAGGAACAACATGGAAAGCATGCATAAAGAATATCGAGACAAGAAGGAAGACAAAGGAAGCATTAAAGAAAAAAGAACACATTAGAGTCTTGATGATTGAAGCACCCTAAAGACTCCATAATCTTAAAAACCATTTGGATGGTGAATACATTAATGATCAGAGGATGCATTGAAAAGAAAAGACACAAGTGGAAGCCATGTCACCCATTGAATAAAATCCTTGTCATCAGTCACTATGAGTCCCAGTCATCAATGGTAGTGAATTGTCATGTCCTCATTACATGATGATGTGGAAATTATTATGTAATGATGTAAGATTGTAAATACAAAGAAGTGGAATTCCAAGAGCCATGTATGGACAAAAGAGCCATGTATGGAAGTCCAAAAGACATGTAATTCCAAAATTTATTTGGAAGTCCAAAGGTCTTTAGAAGTTGGAAATCCTATAGTTATGAGGATATGAAAATTCATGCCTCAAATTATAAAATTATCCTCATTACTCATGCGAAGGAATTTTGACCTTGGCTTCTCCCATAGGTATTACAGAGATAGAGATAGCAATTTTGGGGATAAAGTAGTGGCTCTAATGCTCCATTATTGGAGCTAGCGGTGTTCATTTTTCTTATGTATCTTGGAACTTTTTCTTAATACTTGAAGCCTTTTTTCCAACACATTTCCATGCATGGATTATGGATGTTTTAATACTATTCTTCTAATCATGTTGATTGTCACATGTACTAGAGTAATTGAACTATTTAGATGAATTTTGTGCTAAACTTGTTGGAAATGTGTTTCAATGATTTTAACGATCGTTGCATTTATGTGAATTATTTCACTTGATGCTTAACAATTCTTTCTTGTTTATGTACACATTTTGTCTCCACTAGATTAGTACTATTACTTATTTTTTAGAGGATCACCTTTTATCCATGTTAGTGAAAGAACCTTGATACATATAAGATTGAATATGTCACAAGGCACATTTTCTTGCTCATTCAAAAGTACATGTTCACTTCTCTCTCATGCTAACTGGATAAGTCAAGGTAGATCTTTAAATAAATGGCAGCCATCTCATATTTGTTGATGGGAATCCTACACAAAAGAATGTGGGTTTTGGGTGGAACCTCATATCGGGGAGATCCCCTATATGTTGGTTGTATCCAACACTGTCAACACCACCTTTATATCGATCTAGATCACAAATACTAAAATGAAAGCTTTTATAGCTAAATTATTACAAAATTATGATAAATATAATATTTCAATTATTGTGATCAGAGATGCTCTCTCACTCAGTATAATAAAGATATTGTAATGTTTAACATTTTGATTGATTCAAAATAAAAAATAAAAAAATTAAATTAAATTAAACATGAAACTAATAAAATAAAATAACAAAACATGAAATCTACCAACCCATGGGTTTTTCTGATGGTATTCTTCTCTAATGTGGCCTATTTAAAGGCTAATAATTAAACCAGCCAAGATCCGTCTTAAGTCCATATCTACCAAGAACCGAAAGGGATCAAATATCTTTCACTCTAGAAGAAGTTTGGAGGTCAAGACACATGTTTGATCCCTTTTAGCACTTGGTAGATCTAGAGTTAAGGTAGATCATCTAGACTGGTAGATGTAATATCCTAACTTGTAAAAAATCATGTAATTACATACTTTCAAAACATTACTAATTTAATATATAACGAAATAAAAAGTGATAATCCAAGTAAAATTTTTCATAAAGGAATGATTAGTTATTTGAATTATAATCAAGAATTAGTTACCAACAACCATTGGCATTCGTTAATCAAAAATAATTATGAAAACAAGATCTAGAGGGAGGGGATATGGGGGTTAAAAAAATATGTTCCACCTCTCACTGTTTATATACATCTTTTGTTTGTTTGTTGCTATTATGAAATATTTAGACAAGTCCTTGTTTCACAGGTTTTTATTTGACAACAATTTCACTTGCATTACATCTCTAGTGTGACATTTTTAGAGAAGGTGTAATTAACTGTTTTTGAATATGTATATCACTGTTGAGAAATGCTAGAAGCCCAAGTGTGAGGGATAAAATTTTATCTCTTGGTAGAAGTGTTTGAAGTTGATTCGTTGTGGTTAGGTTTACACAGTTAGGATGAACTTTTCACAATGACAATAAATACACTCATTGTCTTTGTTTGTGGTTGGGTCTTTATCATCATATGGATCCTTAACATTTTGATGTCTTACATAATGGCCAAAATCCATGAGAATTATTATAGTGGAAAATTACAAGTCCAAGATCGACATTATCCCGATGAGCATCACAATCATGGGCTTAAGTGACCAATGTAAATTGAAATGGTAGAGAGGGATAAGTAACTACATTTTTTTTAAGAATAGGTAGTTCTTGTGGTTTGTTTGAAAAAGAACATGTCACTTTTGTGCTTAGTTATGGTGAAAATAAGTAACTATGTCAATTCTTGGAAAAGGATATGTTTTTATCTTTCTAGTTCTTTAAAATTAATATATGTTTATTTTTCATATAGATAATAGCTATTTTTCTTGAAAAATGACATGTATTCTTATGCATCAAAATGATAGTTATTGCATTATTTTTCTTATTAAATATGACATGTTTACATATAAAAAATAAATAGCTATCAAGATATATTTTTCTTAAAATATATATATGTATTTCATGCACAAAAATAATAGATATTTCACTAGATTTCTTTAAAATGAAATATGTATTTATATGTACAAAAGAACTCATATGAATATCATTTGCATAAAATGATTAGCCACGTCATTTGTTTGGAAAAGAGTACATGGTATAAGTTATTTGTTGTTGAATGTTAGTTTTGTTGTGCTTGTTATCACTGACAAAACTTCAAAGAAAAAAGGTAAGGGAAGAGTTAATTGATCCTGGACATATTCATGCCGATCTTGGTCATGTTCATGCAATAGTCATTTGATACAATTCTTAGTTTGAGCAAACAAGCCCATGGTGAGCAGAAATCAGAAATCTTCATCAAATTCAAGCAAGGCAAGATACATCAGATGGATTAATAATAGGCCCAAACCCAACATCAGAATTATGAAGAGGAAAATCAAGGATTTGAAGATACAACCAAGCCAGTAAAAAGGATTTCCTTAGCTAAGGAAAATCACACAGCAAACAAGGTTAGTCCTAAAGTTTGATCATTTACCTTTTTGAAGTTTTCCTTAAAGAGTGGTTCCTCTACATTCAGTTTTGAACAGTTTTAGGGCACACGAAAATGGATATTTCAAGATAAAGAAGCTCAAGATGGTCAAGTTTTGGCATTAAAACTGCATTTTTGAAATTACACAGCAGTTTCGTAGCACGCTACGAAACTGCTGAAGATGATGCCTAATGCACAGCAGTTTCGTAACGCGCTACGAAACTGTTGTAGCTGCATGTTATAATTCAGTTGATCAATTGAGAGTGACAAAGGGAAAATCATTAACAAAGTATGAGCATCCAGCAAAGTCAAAACAAGCAGAAGAAGGACATATATGAACTCTAAATCTATGTGTTATAAAATGGTCATTATTCATAGCTAGTTTTGTTCATGATGCATCAGGCACCATTAAAGGGTTTGTTTTCACATATACATGGGCCAAGTCTACAGTGTATGTAAAACAAGATAATCCAATGCAATTTTATGAAGAACAACAGGGATAATTGATTTCGAAGATCCTTGTGGAGACCAAAAGCAAAAAAAGGTCAAACTGTCTTCTTGTTTTTACCAGTCAACTTCTAGAAGAAGTTTTGAGCAGTTGAAAACCCATCTCTGAAAAGTGAAAGAGGTTTTCATTCCTAAGATATTGAAGTACAAAAACCTCTTCCACTTTATTCAAATCAATTATGATCTTGGAGAAATGAAAGACTAAACTTGCGCTACGAAACTGCTGTAGGTGCAGTTTTTCAAAAAATCAAAATTTCTTGTTTTACACATCTTCTTCAAGGATCGATTCTGGGCAGCTGGAGTAGTGTTTCAAAAAACCAAAAGAGGTTTTTGTTCAGCATGGATTGGTTCACAAAAGCCTCCTTCAGTTTTTCCAAATACATTTTGTACGAGAAGTTATGAGCTCTGTCCCAAGACCTATTTTTCAGCCAGAACAGAGCAAGGGACAGTCTCCTAGTTTCTAGGAACACCAAAAGGATGAGTCATCAAGGGCCAGCTGGAAGGTTATGGGCTTCATCAAATTCGACTTCATGGAGTTTTGTGTGTCAAAAGGAGTGTTTAATGCTTAGATAAGGTTGTTGTAATCATGATAAGGAGATACACTCCTAGTTGTATTAGGTCTCTAGGACTGCTAGTTAGGTGTCATTTGCATTTAATAGTTAGTTTTGAGTGTCATTAGGTGTCAGGTCAGGTAGAATTCCAATTTTCCTTATCCTAGAAGAGGAATCTAAGTTGTGTAAAGAGCTCTATATATAGCAGAAGAGCTGATGTACAAAGGGTTGGAAATTTTATGAAAAAGCTGGTATTTGGCCTATGTAAGACTCATTTTCAGTAATATACATGCTAGAATTTACTTCTCAGGATTCATGAAGGATTTTTTATGTTCAGAATATGTGATGTTGTCCTTTTCTTAATTCTTACAGTGGTATGGATGTATAATCACTCAGAATTCACTGAATGTGCTCTGACTTCCTGTATACATTTATAAACTGTGTGGTCCCATATGAGTTTATGTTCTGAATGTTTAAATGCTGAATGCCCTGACTTCCATGTAAGGTTGAGTTCATTGTAATATTGAGGTGTTGTTGACTCCATAAGCCCAATGGATAGTTTTGTTTAATGTGTTTCCACCATTCATATTTTTCACAGTTGTTCTATAAGAGTTAGCCATCTTATCTTTAATCAAAATCATTAATCCATCAAGAGAGAGCCCTCTCAGGTTGAGGAGGCTAAGCCTCAGCCTAAAGTAGGTTGAAATAGTTACTTAGAGTCAACCTGACCAGCAGCCTATCAGGATCTGATTTTGAGATAACAGTGCTAATTTCAACTTCAAAATTAAAAACAATTGCTCATCATTTTCTTTATGTGGATAGGATTCCTTTATGGTGTTTGTGAATGTAACAGGGAAATTTGTCAAGTTTTATGTCAAATTCATGAGCAAAATAACATGTAAATAAAGTGTTGAACATCAACAATAAAATATACAACAAATCATCAAAATTAACACTTAACACAGTGTTTTGATGAAGGCATTCACCCCTCCAGAGCTACATCTCCTTGGGCCAACTTTGATGGCTTGGGCCTTTGTATTTGTTCAAAATGGAGAAGCGTTCTATTTACAAGGCTCTACTACTCCTGAAAACTTCTTTCATGTGTTCATAAAATCAAAATCATCTAGACTTTTTATGAGCCCAAATTGGTCAAAAAATGCAAAAGTGGTGGCCTCTTCAGTTTCCCTTAGGAAAACTCCACCAAAACTAGAGAACTCCAGTTAATCCTGCCAAATTTGGAGAAAATCCTGAATTTATCAAACTACCAAAAATACCACCAAGTTAATACCACAATTAATTAAATGATAAGCATAGGTTAATTAAGGGTTAATCCCACTTAGCACATTTAATGGCGTGGTTAGTGCCTAAACACCAACCTTCGGTTATGGCTTTAGTCACATGTGGAAAGGGCACTGGCCCTCTCCTCCCTGTTATAGACAAATTTGTGCCTTACAGCAACAAGCATGAATTGTCAATAATCCAAGGGATACAAAGTTCCCTAAACATGATGTTCCTACCCCTAGAGGAACAAGGTCAGCAAACCAACAGCTCTCAGATCAGTTCTCCACCTGAAAACACTCAAAAACAAGCAATCCTGAAATCAAAGCAGGTGCTCCACTAGGTTTCTGCGCTGAAACTCAGTTGCTCCATGGTGTACCTGCGTTGCAAAGCAAGTGGAACAAAGGCCACCTGCGCTGAGCGAGATGGGACAAGTGGCACACTGAGTCATTGCTCTGGAATCTTCCAAAAATGACACTTGGATCAGGTATTTCGCCTTGTGATGAGTCAGAGGCTCTGTTTCTCCAAGTGGAAGCAAGGTTCTCCAAGTGGACTCAAGAACTGAAGATCAACTAAAGATTAACTGAAGAGAGAGAGGACACAAGGCAGCTACACATCAGTTGCAAGCTGACTCATCCTTTCTCAATTCATCTATATATTGAGCTCTCTCCTATGAGCTCAGGAGGCTGGAATTTTGTGCAAAGTAATGATATGCTGTTGGTTTCACTATTGAGCTATTGGGTGATTGTTTGAGAGAGGTGAAGAGGAGAAATTCTTTCTGCTGGGAGGTGTTGCTGGGTTGGAGCCTTCAATGGTTGTAATACTCTCAGAACCTTTACTTCTTCATTAATAAAAGCTATTGAGGTTCTTCTATGTGCTCTTGTTTCAATAATATATTGTGATGATTGCATGTTTGGTTTACACTAATCCATGAACCAGTTATGATTGCATGCCTCTTGTAGTTTCCTTCTTTGTTATTTTGCAGGATCTCAATGTAGCTGGGCAAGCAAAAGAACAAGGAGCTAGGAGCAAGCGGCCAAAGAGAAGAGTTTGGATTCGACATTAAGCGCAAGGCAACGGTTAGTGCATTTCTCCATTCTCTTTTGCTTTCATAAAGAAGTAAACCTTAAGTAGTTTGTTTTACAGTTGTTGCTAAGGAACTATCACCCTTAGAGTGGGATAGGGTCATCCGAGTCGGATACTTTTCCCTACAACAAACTGGCGACTCCGCTGGGGATTGTATCCGTTTGATTGTGTTTGTAGTATTTTGCTATTCATTTCCTGAACAAAAAAGTACCAAATCGAAAAGCTTTTGACTATATCAAAAGCGAAGTAGAGGGCAGCTACTCTAGCTCATTTCTGAGCAAGTTCATGATTTGAAGAGCTGATCTACAAGGATCCTTGTAAGCTCTTAGTGATAGCTTTTCACCTTCCTAATCATCCCTTTGAGTGTGCTTGACTGATTGCTTCTGATTTGAGCAAAAACTGTGTATTTTTGAGAAAATTGTGACCCGGAAACTGAGAAAACGCAACTTTCATTTTCCAAAGCAGGTAGTACATAGGCTACCTGCTTTGCAATGCAGGTCCCGAAGGGGCTACCTGCGCTGAGAGCCAGACTGGCTGTGCAGCACCTGCGTTGGCCCAATTTTGCCTAGTGCAGTTGGGGTTTCCTCCTTTTTCCTTGCCTGTTTTCACTATTGATTTGGCTGCCAGTTACCAGTCTTGCACCTGTTCTGAAACCAATATTACTTGCCATCATTCTGCCTCTGTTATATAACGAAATTGTACTTTTTCTTTGTATTTCTTACTCATTTACAATTTCCCATAACGAAGAGTAAACTAGTCTTGCTTTTGGCCTCTTAGATCTGAACCTGTGTTAGGCATTTTGCTGGTCTAAAGAGTTAGCTTGTTTGTTGTCCATAGCTGATTAGTCATTTACTTTCGTCATTATGGTTTGATTTCATGCATTTCCAGTGATTAAGCAAGTGAATCTTAAGGTGTCTTTTGATTTTGGACAAGCTTGTTTACTTTCGCTTTAAATCGAAATCAAAGTTATATAACAACTTTCTTTTTGTAACCCATCCACATTAAGAAAGGGAAAAGAAAATACATGCATTGTGCATTTTGCATTTGACTGTTTGCTTGACGATTTAGAAAAAAATTGCATTTAGTGTGTGCTCTATGATCTGTGTGAAAAGATTTGCCTTTCTTTTCCCTCAGTAGTTAAGATTTTCAAAGTTGAAAGATTGAAAAGTTTGCTTCTCATCTTAGACTGCATTCAGGAATTTGTTACATACATCTCGTGGTGATCCTTAAAGGCAAACTGCTAAGCAAGATCAACATTAAAATAAATCCAATTTACATAACAACGCTTTGTAACATAACGCAAACAAATAGAGGTCTAGGTAGAGACGTGTTCCGGCGTCGTTAAACATAGTGACTGTCGATCTCTACGAAGGTGGGTGATTCCTCCTGAGAGTCGGTGGCACTAATATGGACTTGTGCTCCCACGTACCGTCGCGTATATATTGGGAGACCCCTATAGGCAATTATCCTTTATCCATAGGAAGCCGTGTCGGCCGCCCTACTGATCGCGATGCAGTGAACACAGCATTCACGAAGATCGACCACCCGTACCGTAAAACGTATTTCGTGGTTTCGCGAAAAGTTTGGCACACCCTCTGCCTAGAACTCCAGAGAAGTTTCTTTTGGCCTTTTTCAAACTCTATAACTGAAAAAGTCCATCCGAGCATTTGTCACTTCGGGCTCGTTAATACATCGAAGGAGACTAGAGTCATCTTTAGCTTTTTCTCGACTCTTAAAACATGAAAAAGCAAGTTTGTGTCTAAAAGCGTCGTTAATGAAATTTATTTTAAACGGAACATAATCACCTGTTATTCCCACGTTGATCTTTCAGTTGAAAAGTATGGAGCCCACCAACCAAGGAAGTAACCTTGGTGGAAGTCCAAATCCCTTCTCCTCTTGGGGAGATGTTGGTGCGCCTCATATGGCCACATTGTCACTTCCAGGATTGACAATTGGCCTACCTGTATGGCTCTTTTCAACTAATGTAGTTCAAATCGCCACTAATCCTGAGCAGTCGAATCAACAGTCAGACCAGTCTAGAACTACCCACCAGCCTTCCACTTCTTACGATTCTTCCTCTGATCCTTCATCTTCACAAGGTAGAGCCGGCAAAAGTCAGCCTCCCATGGAGAAGAAGGAAAAGAAGAAAAGAGAAAAGAAGCAGAAGGGGCCTATGGCGAAGGCGACTGGGGGCAAGCAAAAGACATCTGACAAAAATCCACACACTGCACCGACCGGGCCTAAATCGCCATGTGTCATCTGCAAAGGGACCCACTTCCATCGTGATTGTCCTTGTATTCCCTGGATACTAAGGGACCGGTCCCCCAGGTTGCACAATCCGGTAGCATCAACCTCTGGTAGTCATGTTGATTGCAGTCCATCAACTAGCGAGAGTGAAGGAAGAAAAGGGAGACCAAGATCACCCTGTATGTTGTGTGAAGGCGATCACGCCATCCACCGATGTCCATTCTTAGATGAGGCGAAGAGAGTTTTGGAAGATCGTCCGGTATCACCGTTACGACTTCCTCCTGGATACCAAAAACTCGTACCTAATCCCTCGATAGTTGAAAATCCAGCTGGCCCGCTCAAGTGGTCAGCTGAAGTGTCGGTCATTGAGAATGAACCAACTGAATCCAGACCAGACGAAAGTCTAAAGGTCGAAACGGCAGTTGACCCGGTTCTTCCTTCAGAGGTTTCATCCTCAAATGACACCGTCGTTGAAGATTCATCTTCAAATGACACCCTCACTGAAGAGAATAAGGATGACACCGTCCAGATTCTTTTCATCAACACAGACTCTGATGAGCATCAGGGCAATGCGCCCATTCCTTTATCGCAGGAAGGAACATCGTCAGGGTCGTATCCGGCCGTGTATTCGGTCCCACCACCAAGCAACCTAGTTGTATCCTTTGATTGGAGTCAACTAGGCAGACCCCGGTTACCAGCCAGTATACCATTCAGAATCATTGTCCAAATCTATAGAATGGTAATGGCTGGAACCATCATTGATGAAAGGGCATCTGTGAGTATCCTTTCCTCTATTGCTTGTAAAGCACTGGGTTCCCCGGCGCTTTTACCTGAGATGAGAAATCTATCAGGTTTTGATAAAGGAACCAGTCGCCCATTAGGGATTCTCCCCAATGTTCCCATTACATTGAGGAAGAAGACAGTTCATATGAATGTCATGGTCATCCAAGGACCCTTGGATTATAACCTACTCCTTGGACGGGACTATATATATTGCATAGGAGCTATAGTCTCCTCACTCTTTAGAGTAATGTGTTTTCCACACGAAGGAAAGACGGTCAAGCTCGTAGACCAACTTTCATTTCCGGGATCTCGCATCGCAAATAGTCAAATACCAACCCTAAACGGCTTATTCACTCAAGAAATGCCTCCACCCCCGGTTCTACTTCCCGATGAATGCGAGTGATTCGGAAAGATATAACTGGGACCCAGGGGGCATGCACCCTGGCCTGCCTTGGGCAGAGGAAACCTTGGGTATAAAGTTAATTTCCGCAGAAGAATGGACTAGTCCGTACCCCGTCCAAAGAAGGAAGAGAGGGTTGTTCTAGGAAAGTTCTTTTGTCAAAGTTATGTGAGTGAGATAATCAGCTTCTCGCTCCCCTTGTCTAGATAATAAGGATACCGAGGAAGGGGACCATTTGCGGTAGCAAGTAGTAACCATCTTTGGAGACAAGCCTCACCCATTAAAACATATGTTTTGAAGGATAAGTAGGGGAAGCCTCCAAAGAAAGAGATTCTATTGCGGCAACAAGTGATCACCATCTTTAGTAACCTAATGATAGACACCGCCGAAAAGAGAGTTTAGTTTGCGGCAGCAAACAAAACCATTTTTCGGATAATAAGTAAAAGGGCCTCCCTCCGTAACGCCAACGTTTTATCTGTTGCGATCTTGCAAAACCTAAAAGTGAACTGATGGGAAGACAAGTACCGTCGGCACCGAAAAATAACGAGAAGACAAGTATCGTTAAAAATATAGCAAGACGACAAGTAGAAAAACAGAGGTGGGACGGAGGAGGGGTAGCCTTGAAATTATATTTTATACCTGGGGGCATGCAAACCTTTTGGAGTGCAAGCTAAGAGCGGTTATTTATCTGTTTTTTGGATTAGTCGTTTCCGAACTAGCATGAAAAAAGGATGTGGGGCAAAAGTTAAAACTTGCCAAATTGGAGTAGCTAGTGAGGTATAGCTCCTTAAATAAGAATACCTCACCTGAGGCGTTTCTTGTATTATGACTGGTATGATCGAGCAGTTTTAGCACACAGTTCATGCTCGTTAAAAAATAAACGCAAGATCCGAGCAGTTTTAGCACATAGTTCATGCTCGTTAAAAAATAAACATAAGTTGTGAGCAATCTTCCCCTAGAGTTCAAGCTCACCCAGAAAAAATGAACCGGTAAATAACCTTGGTAAATGTAACCTTTGACAGCCATATTAAAGCCCTTGGTCGTGTTCTTGCAGTCTCACCTCCATCCGTTCATTTGGCCAATCGTTCATCTCCATATGTTTGTTTACCCGTTTTGAGGAACAGCTGCGAAGAGTGATTTCACTAAGCCATCCTTGTGACACTGCCGTGATTGGAATATTCCAACCTGTACCTGGAATCTGCTGCTGCCCTGTTAATCACTCGTTCCTCGAAAGACGAGTCGTCTTTAAGCTCTTTTCACTGACTCGTAAAATATGAAAAGATTGCCGAGTTTTGGCCTTCCAGCTCGTTAAAGCGACCGGAAAGCTATCCCTCCTCTAGATTTTAATCTTTTTGGACCCGAGGGATTGTTGCACAAAAAGATCGAGGGCTTGTTTTGTTCGGCTCGTTAAAGAAATCGAAAATTCATCCCTTCTGTATTGTTTTATACTTTTTCGGACTTAAGGGATTAGAAGACGAAAAAGGAATTTTGGAGTTAACTTTCCGTACCTTTTCAGACTCTCTAAAAATGAAAAGGACCGAGTTTTCCTTGTCGTTAGACTCGTTAAAATGATTAAATAGCGACAAACTTGTCTTTAGACGAGAACGAGTTTCCCTATCGCTAGGCTCGTTAAAACATAGCGATGGGCTTGCCCGAAGGGCAGGTTATAGAACAAGCATATGTTATCCTCCTCAAGCTTGACAAAAATAAAGAGGTACTGGTCAGCAATGACTGGGGAAAAATTGGGAGAACCTCACAGCATTAATGGTAGCAAGTCGCTCTTGAACATGACACTTTGTCCTCCGTATCACATCGGGTTGGGTTGTTTCATTCACCGGTCTCATAACCATGGTCCTCGCCACACCATCCACAATTGGGGTAATGCTACCGATCCATCACATCAGTGTCGTTATATGTTCAAGAGATGTGGTTCTGCAAAGAGTCAACCGTGTCCCATCCACTGCCATACGTTATCCTTCATCCACTTCATGACCGCCACCCTGAATCATACATCACAGTTTGTTTTCACCTCATCACAATCACTAGCTCCGTTCCGTGTCACTGATGTGGGATTCATTAAGGCCCTCCTTTGACGGATCGCTCCTTGTCGACATCAGCTCATTATCCAAGGAGTTGATCTAGGAACAACCCCTTCAGTACTTTGAAGCTTGCATGCCTCAATGGCAAGTTTCTCACTTCCGGCGACAGGTATACATCAATGACCTTCGACCAGAGGATTTTGCATGGTGGTCGACGCCAAGTCCTTTATTCCCACCATGTGAATTGTACTGCTGTACCTTGAGGGTCATCATCCTTATCGGTGATTCTTCTCGCGCTTGTTAACGGTTTACATCATTGGCCGGTAATCAAGCGATGTCTTTCCATGTTCGACTTCAAGAAATTCTCACATGGATCGACTTGTACATCGAGTGAAGATCGGAAGAGATTGAAGACCCCGGATCTAGTTTCATCCATCCGGGCTGCGATATATATTCAGGATATAAAGACATTTGATATGTACATCATTGCAGCAGATGATCATCCTTCTCAAAGGATGATAATTTCAGCAGAGAATTATCAGTCTACAATCAAACGATCATCTGTTCTATGTACCAAAATGTATTTATAAAGCTGAGCATGGGAATGCCCGCCTCAGCTAGATCATGAAAATGTATGAAAAATAATGTATCGTATTGTATCTTATTACAGGACACTTCTCAGCAGATTGAATGAACTTCGGATCCTCTCAATAAAGCATTTCACCCGATAAACGACCTCATACTTTAGGGGGCATCTGTTATAGACAAATTTGTGCCTTACAGCAACAAGCATGAATTGTCAATAATCCAAGGGATCCAAAGTTCCCTAAACATGATGTTCCTACCCCTAGAGGAACAAGGTCAGCAAACCAACAGCTCTCAGATCAGTTCTCCACCTGAAAACACTCAAAAACAAGCAATCCTGAAATCAAAGCAGGTGCTCCACTAGGTTTCTGCGCTGAAACTCAGTTGCTCCATGGTGTACCTGCGTTGCAAAGCAAGTGGAACAAAGGCCACCTGCGCTGAGCGAGATGGGACAAGTGGCACACTGAGTCATTGCTCTGGAATCTTCCAAAAATGACACTTGGATCAGGTATTTCACCTTGTGATGAGTCAGAGGCTCTGTTTCTCCAAGTGGAAGCAAGGTTCTCCAAGTGGACTCAAGAACTGAAGATCAACTAAAGATTAACTGAAGAGAGAGAGGACACAAGGCAGCTACACATCAGTTGCAAGCTGACTCATCCTTTCTCAATTCATCTATATATTGAGCTCTCTCCTATGAGCTCAGGAGGCTGGAATTTTGTGCAAAGTAATGATATGCTGTTGGTTTCACTATTGAGCTATTGGGTGATTGTTTGAGAGAGGTGAAGAGGAGAAATTCTTTCTGCTGGGAGGTGTTGCTGGGTTGGAGCCTTCAATGGTTGTAATACTCTCAGAACCTTTACTTCTTCATTAATAAAAGCTATTGAGGTTCTTCTATGTGCTCTTGTTTCAATAATATATTGTGATGATTGCATGTTTGGTTTACACTAATCCATGAACTAGTTATGATTGCATGCCTCTTGTAGTTTCCTTCTTTGTTATTTTGCAGGATCTCATTGTAGCTGGGCAAGCAAAAGAACAAGGAGCTAGGAGCAAGCAGCCAAAGAGAAGAGTTTGGATTCGACATTAAGCGCAAGGCAATGGTTAGTGCATTTCTCCATTCTCTTTTGCTTTCATAAAGAAGTAAACCTTAAGTAGTTTGTTTTACAGTTGTTGCTAAGGAACTATCACCCTTAGAGTGGGATAGGGTCATCCGAGTCGGATACTTTTCCCTACAACACTCCCCCAACCTTTGACACTTTAAAATTCAAATAGTAATTGTGCCTATTACATGTTAAATGACATGGTGGTGGTATAATGGTAAGACTCCGAATTTGTGTGGGCAAGGTCGAGGGTTCGACTCTGTCGACTAGCCCATAAAATCTTACAATGTGCTAATGTTGATAGGCCATTGGGGAGGGACATGTGGTAGCCTCTAGGATTGCCACATGTCTCCTTCTCATTAGTCCTCCTTTGTCTAATTAAATCAACCAAACTCATAAAACTGTAGACCAACTGAATTGTGCCACTTGGCATGACCTCACTGGTCATTAACCAAACCTTTGACCTACACAGTCACATGCCCTGCAGACTGTGCAGTGACTGTATTTATTTTTTTACAAAATTCCTTTATTTGGCAAAGCAGACAAAATGTGATATCTTTCTCATATGGGCTCCATTTTGAGTGAAACAAGTTTAGTTGGGATTGTATATCTGAGACGAATGCATTAGTTTAGGTTTTGAGTGATTCTGAGCAGTTTTAGTTTTGAGCTAAATATTGATCCCTTGATCATTCCTCCCCATTGGAAGCCTTTTGGACCCTAAAATATACTATCAATTGTTCAGTAGGTGAGTGTAAAACTCCCTCACCTTCTCAATCTACATCCATTTGGCCTTATAAGGAGCTTGTCCCTTGAGTCCCTGTTGAAGGTATTCGACGTTCCCTCTCTTTGAAGTTCTGGTTATTCCATCAAGTATGAGATCTTGCTATTGTTCATCAAGATATTCTGGCGATAAATCATCTATTGATGGCAGTTAAACATGTTCTCCTTGATCATCAATCAAAGGAGGCTCAAACAATATCAAATTCCCAACATTAACAACAGATTATATTTGCATATAAGGAGGAAATCTAGCTGAAATGCATTGTTACCAATCTTTCCCAGAATTTTGAAATAATCGTAACAGATTGGCTTTAGATTTTTACCTTCCTCTTGAAGTCTGTATTTGCTAATATATAACCGAACTTCATCTCCAACTTCAAATTTATGAGCGACACGATGTTTTTCATGCCTTTCCTTGTAGCTTCTTTAACTCTTTTCAAGTTGTTCTTTCATTGTGTGATGTATCAACTAAATTTTCTCAATGAACTTCCTTACCTTATTTATGTTGCTATGACCATCTATACCGACATCTTTCTCAAATATGAAGTCCAATGGTGGTCTTGGAAAGTACCCAAAACATGCCTCAAATGGCGATGTGTTTGTGGAAGAATGCTTTTCCCTGTTGTATGCATGTTGTATGTAATGAAACTATCCATCCCACAACTTGGGATGTTTTTTGTAATATCCTCTAAGAATATGAATGAATGTCTTGTTGACGACCTCGTTTCTTCCATTTGTTTTCAGATGAAAGGTTGTACTCTTCTTCAACTTAGTGTCCATCATGTCCCAGAAAGTTGACCAAAAATTCCCAACAAATTGAGAATCACAATCACTTACAATGGACATAGGAAGACAAAAATGAACGCAAACATTTTGAAAGAAAAGATGAGTTCTTTGTTCAGCTGTAATTTTCTTTTTACATGGCATTAAACTACACATCTTGTTGAACCTATCTGCAACTACATACAAGTAATCATGACCTTTCCTGGACAATGGAAGACATTCTACAAAATCCATTGAGATATTCTCCCATGGACGTGAAGGTACCATAAGTGGAGTGTACAATCCTATTTTCCTATTGCTAGGCTTACTTATTGCACACAGAGAACATACTCTAATGAAACGAGATACATTATCAAACATGCATGGCCAATAACAATACCTTTGGATATTTGCTACTGTCTTGCCTAAACCAAAATGTCCAGCAATAAATGAAGTGTACGACTCACTTATGGTATTGTTTATTTCTCCCTGTGGAATACATAACATGCCTATGAATACAAAAAACTGTTATGTACATGGTAATCTAATTCTTCAATTTGGTTTCCTTGCCTCAAGCTTGCAAACACATATTGAAAGTCATTATCCTATGCATATTTCTCAATGTAACTTTCATGTAAAATAGAATTGTGCTTGAGTATAATAGAAGAATTTACAATAGGCCTAGAAAGAATATTAGCTACCTTATTGTAGATTCCCTTTTTTTATTTGATAACCAAATTAAACTATTGTAGAAAACCTATCCATTTGAAGTGTCATGATTGTTGCAACTTTGACTGTGACTGTAACTACTGCAATGGTTGATGGTCAGTATGGATAATGGTCTCCTTCCCCATCAAGTAGTGTTTCCATTTTTTAACTCTTTTTACCAATGCATAAATTTCTTTGTCATAAGTGGGATAGTTAGTCACAACACCATTAAAAATTTCATAATGAAATGAAATGGGCTTACCATGCTACATGAGAACTTCTCCCATGGCATAATCACTAGCATCCCTTTGAATCTCAAATGGTTGTCTAAGATCAAGAAGAGCCAATAATGATGTTGAACTTATCTTTTGTTTTAAAGCATCAAATGATTTTTGTTGTACATCTCCCCAATGGAACACTTTCTTGAGACTAGTCAACACATGTAGTGGAGATGCAAAGGAAGAAAAATTAGCAAAAAATTTCCTCCAATATTATGCTGCCCGTAGAAGGCTTCTTACTTCTGTAACTGTATTGGGCTTGGAATAATTCACAAATACCTCAACCTTATAGAGTTATACCTTTATCTCACCTCCTCCAAAAAAGTTCCCCAAACACACTAAAGAAGTCTTGCCAAATTCACTTTGACATCTTTAAAATAACTGTTTTTTCTCAAGACATCAAGTACTTTGTTTACCTGCATGACATGTTCATCCCAAGATTTTTTGAATATGAGAATGTCATCTAAGTAAACAATGAAAAAATCATCTGTAAATGATCTCAATACATCATTCATAACCCTCATGAAAGTAGCTGGACCATTTGTAAGACCGAAAGGCAAAACAAGCCACTCAAACAATCCTTGTTTAATTTTAAATACGGTTTTCCAAATGTCCTCTTCAGTTATTGTCACTTGATGATAACCACTTCATAAGTTTAACTTAGTGAAATACTTTTGATACCTCAAGTGTGTTGGCATTATGATGCATGTGTTGTACTTGATGGCAAACAACTCATAGAAGATCAACTCACTTATATATATCTAGATGAATCTACAGAAGAGATATCAGATGACAATTCTCAGTATGACAAGTCCAAAGGGGGAGATTGTTGGCATTATGAGACAAGTGTTGTACTTGATGGCAAATCACACAAATGATAAATTATAGTGCAGCAAATTTATTTGATAAATTATAGTGCAACAAAGTTTCCTTCATGTAGAGAAAAGTTCACGCACTTTTATGCAGAGAAAAGTTTATTCCATGTAGAGAAAAGTTCACGCACTTTTATGCAGAGAAAAGTTTATTCCATGTAGAGAAAAGTTCACGCACTTTAATGCAGAGAAAAGTTTATTCCATGTAGAGAAAAGTTCACGCACTTTTATGCAGAGAAAAGTTTATTTCATGTAGAGAAAAGTTCACGCACTTTTATGCAGAGAAGAGTTTATTTCATGTAGAGAAAAGTTCACGCACTTTTATGCAGAGAAGAGTTTATTTCATGTAGAGAAATGTTCACACACTTTTATGCAAAGAAAAGTTTATTTCATGTAGAGAAAAGTTTACGCACTTTCATGCAGAGAAAATTTCCCTTCATGCAAGAGAAAAGTTCACACACTTTCATAGTTGGTTCATGGTATTAGTCCGACAGTTTTTGATCCTATGGTTTTGGTCCGTGGTATTGCATCCAAAAGTGTTGATCTCACGCACTTTCATGGTTGGTTCATGGTATTAGTCTAACAATTTTTGATCCTATGGTTTTGGTCCGTGGTATTGCATCCAAAAGTGTTGATCTCACGCACTTTCATGATTGGTTCATGGTATTAGTCCAACAGTTTTTTTGATCCTATGGTTTTGGACCGTGGTATTGAGAAAGGACTAAGGCTATAAAAGAGGAAGGAGATCATTTGGCAAAGCATCATCTGAATTATTGAATATCTAATAAAGTGCTAGATCTGGAATACTGTGATTGGGTTATGGTACAGATCTGGATCTTAGCTAAAGAGGTATCTCACCGGTTGATGGAAAACAAGATCTAAGGATAGATCGGGATCAAATGGTTCGAAATGAACTATCTCTATATATTTGATTATGCTTAATCTAGATTTGTATACTGACGCTTGTAATGATCTGAGCTGGGTATAACTTGAGTTTGAAATCGCTGCAACTCATGTTTGAATATTTATAGATCTGTACACGGGTTGGCTTTGGTGTAAGCGCGTATGTATGCAGGTTTGGTTCATTGTAGTAGCGTATACAATTTGAGCTATGATATTTGAAGTCACGGGTGGTTCTGGTTGTTGATGGGTTCTGATGACAGTTTAAAGGTGTCAGTATTCTGCATATCCTGTTTGGTTGATTGTGTTTAACTTCAGTATTGATGGATGAGAACTAATATTGGATCAGGATCATAATGACTCATATTTATGTGATCTGATGGACTAGATCTGGGTGCTAACACATATATTATCCTTGTATATGTATTGATCTAGTGTTTGGGTGATTCAAAAGATTAATTGATTATGTGCTTCAATGATATTAATGGGTCCAGTATGAAAATTGGATGAAACGTGGCCTTTCAGATTATGTGTTGTGCTTCAGGAGTATCCAGTATGAAAATGTATGAAACGTGGTACCTGGAGGAGAGAAGATTGTAGGCTGGCGCCTACGTACTAGTATCTTAGCTAGTACAAGAGCTAAGGGGGTGGTAGCTCCCTTCCAGTAGCAGTTGAAAACTTTGGAGCATTGTAGCAGGTAGCAGCCTGCGTACTAGTAAATGGATCGGCTAGTACAAGAACTATGGGGGTTGTAGCTCCCTTCCAGGAAAGACTGGAGAACGAGAGAGGGTTGTAGCTCTCTACAGGTAGAAGCATGCATACTGGTATAAGACTGAACCAGTACAGAAATATTGTAAAAGGATTTTCTTATTAAGAAGAAGATTGAGATGACTTGCAGCAGGTGGTTTTCTCCCACATTGGGTTTCCACCTTATATCATGGTGTTCATGTGTGTGGCTTATGTGTGATGACCTGTTCTATTTTACTGCACCTGTTTACTATTAATATGGTTGATAATGTTCTAATGCACTCATTAAGGATCAACTAACTGAATCATACGAAGTTGTGGAAGTAGCATATATGAATCTGAATATGGAAATGAAAAAGTTTTATTGATGTGATAATACTGATTCACCCCCCCCTCTCAGTATTATTTCCAACAATTGGTATCAGAGCAGGTCCTTTGGTAGAAGCTTGATCGCTTGAAGGAGATCCATGGAACTATGGGAAAGAAGCTTAAGAAGAAAGCACCTAAGAAGAAGAAGACATCTCAGAAGAACTATGACAGTGGGAGAATCGATTGGGGATTAGGTATAAGAAGCTCTTCAGATTCAGATTCAGATTCGGAATCATTTCAGAATAAAGATGAACTATCAGGTATGAATTTGCTATCCTCTGATGTTCCGGCTATCTATCCATTTGGAAAAGATGGAAGTGATAACGAAACAACTGAATGTGCTCTTATGGGTGAGGAAGAAGGATATCAAATAGAGGCAGAATTTAACAGGCTGACAAACAAAATTAGTGAACAAGAAAGACTTCTGAACATAAAGAGTGGTGCCCTCAAAGAAGCTGTTACTAGACAAAAGGTTCAATGAGAGTTATTCAAGGACAAATATCAAAAGTTGCAGGATGAAGTAACATCTCTAAGAAATGAAGTCAATGAAAGAAGCACAACCATCAAGAAACTCAGAGATAGATCCAGTTACTATGAAAGTCTTGAAGCCACAATCCGCTCGCTAAAGGAAGATCTTGAAGAATCAAGGAAGCAGAATAAAGATCTACTCCAAGCAAATGAAAAACAGGTAAACGAAGTTATCAGGTTAAAATCTCATCTAGAATGTGCCTTCAGAATTCGTCAAATGCAACAGGATCTGAATGAAGAACAAGAAAAGGAGATTCTCAAACTAAGGCATCAGTTGGAAGAAGGAAGGAAAGCTGAAGAAGACATGAAGAAGAAATATCTTGAAAAGGAAGAACAACTTCAAGTTGAGGTAAATATCTTGAAAGGTAAATTAGACGAAAAGGATAAATTGTTGCGATTTCAAGATAGTACTAAAGTCTTGGATGATATTCTTAATAGTCAAAGGTCTCCTGCTATCAAAACTGGTCTTGGTTTTCATGAATCTATTGAAGGTGAATCTAGTTCACAAAATAAGACAAGGGACTCGACTACAAAATCTGAAATGCTCAATAAGGAGATGAAAGGTCAATCTCATCATCAACCAAGGAAAGAAATTCTTCAAAGAAAATCTTTTACTCCTCCTATGAATAATGTTGAATGTTATGTATGTCATAATCTTGGACATGTTGTAGCCAGATGTAGAAGAAGAAGGTTTCAAGACCATCATGCAGAAATATCATCGCATTCAAGGTACTTTAATGGATATTGCTTTGCTTGCAATATGTTTGGTCACAGAGCTGTTGATTGCTATAGAAGAAATATGAGACATGTAAGATGTTACACATGTAACAAGCTTGGACATATAGCTAAGGAATGCAGGAACAAATTATGGGCACCATACCAAAAGGAGAAAACATCATCATCACACCTGAAGATGTGGAAGAAGAAATAAGTACAGTCAGAAAGAGGCGGGATAGCACAACATACAGACATAACAGAATCAGAGGGAGCTGGAAGTGTAAAACTTCAGTGTCCTAAATCTCATATGCAAGTTTCTTAAAGAGAAGTCACGTATATACGTGAGTTGGTTATGGAATAGTCGCATATATGATTGTTTGAGGAAATGCAGAAGGGACAGGTTCAGGAAAAGGATCAGTTATGATTCGGTTTATTATTTTCGTTGTTTGATAATGGTTACAATTGCTAATGATGTGTGGAAATGACTTGATGGTTAGAAGTGTTTTGTTTCTAACTTGATAATGATGATGTCTTGATACTTCTTGCTGATATGCATGATCAGATCTGACAGTAACCAAGATGGCACAGGTTTAGGGGGATAATATGCTTTTAATGAATTGTTGGCATTATGGTTAATAGTCCTTGGTGATGATGCGTATATGGATAAATGATTCATTTTGCTATGATTATGAGTTGTTCAGATGATTCTTGGGGTTACATAGTTGATATTTAGATCAGATTTGTGGTTGATTCTCTAATGGTGCTTACATGGTGATCTTCATAAGGATAAGGAGAAGTACATAGCTTGATTTCACATCTTCTTTACTTGATGATGAGTCACTCATATGCTGTTGTCGTCATATGCATAAATATCATATATTATGATTGTTCTTGGCACATATATGGATGAGGATTGTTGGCTAGATACATGGATGATTATTCAAAGTTGCATTGTTGGAGACATGATGATGATGAGTTCTTACCTATATGATAGGTTGTTTCGTACATATGTTGATTAATGCAGATATTCCCAATTGATGATACTTGGTTCATGCAGATCTGGATGGCTATGGTGTTTCTCACATATGATAGAATGTGAATGATTCTGTATATACAAAATTCTATTCAAAAGGATGAGTTGATATGGACATACCTTGATGATTCATGCACTAATACAAGTTGTTGGTCTAGTTGTTGTTGACATATGCTATGGAGCAGATCATACAGTGTCATTGTTGATGTTTATCATGATCTTATTTAGGTGTTTGGTCTCTGTTATAAATGTCATGTATATCATTCGATGTAAAGGTCATATCAAGACTCATGATGTAATAGTGTGTCTCTATATATTGTAGTCATTTGATGAAATATTTCAGTCATATCAAGGTCATGTAACGGCCTATTTTGGTTTCCCCACTATGCCTGGGATGAATGATGTAATGTACTTGGTTGTCATTTTCTGGTATATCCCCACTTGGTTGGGAGATGTGTTATAGGCATTTTTGTGCCTTACAGCTATAAGCATGAAATGTCCATAAACCAAGGGATCCTAAGTCCCTAAAAGTGTTGTTCCAGCTCCTAAAGAAACAAGGTCAACAAATTACAGCTTCTCCCAGAAGTTCTCCACCAGAAACTGCTCAAAACTAGTCAAAACAGGATCATTTCAAGTGCTCCACTAGCTGACTGCGTTGCAAAGCACCCAAATACACTGGCTAGGTGCGTTGCAACGCACTTGAATGCACTACCAGGGTGCGTTGAGCGGGAAATGACAAGTGGCAGAGTCATTCAACGAGGTGGAGGGACAATGGAAGCTTCCAGAATCTTCTCCAATGACACTTGCCTCACTGAATTCGACCAGTGATGAGTAAGAGGCTCTCAGTCTCCAAGTGGAAGCAAGAACTGACAGAGAGAAGCCACTAATCAATTCAAGAGCTGACTCATCCTCTTTGCATACATCTATATATGGATCCCTCACCAAGGGATCCAGAGGCTGGAATTTTGTACACTGCAGAGAATTGCTGTTGGTTTTGTGATAGATATCAGAGTATTGGGTGATTTATGCTTTGTTGGAGGTGAAGAAGGGATTCTATGCTGGGAGGTTGATGCTGGATCAGGAATCATCGGTTGTAACTCCTCCTGGATCTTCTTGTTTTATCAATAAAACTACTTGAGTTTCTCCTACATGCTTGTATATCTGATGTGTGTTATATTTGTATGTTTAGCTTAAATCTGATCCTAAGCTTTTTATGAACATAAATCTATGTCTTTGTGTAGTCTCTCTCTTCTGTGAACTTGCAGGAACTTGGTGACGCTGGGCAAGTGAGGGAGAAGATCGGTGGAAGCTGGCAAAGAGGAGATAGATTGGATCGAACAACTAGCGCAAGACACAGGTCGGTTCATCTTAATCATCTTCGTTTATTGTTTATAAAGGAGAATACAAGAGTAGTTTTCCCTGTTTGTTTCTGAGGTCTCTGTCACAACCCAGTGGGATAGGGTCATTCTGAATAGACACTTTTCCCGAAAACAAGATGGATGTATGTACGAGTATTTGGTGCTAGGAAGGTCACGTATGATGTATAGAGTCATGTTCTTGGAGAACATCTTTTGCAGATCTTTCCTACAGTTAGGGGGAGCATGAACAGCACAATTCAGAAAGAGCAGAGCTTTCAGCATGTAGCATGAACAGATTGGTACACCTTGGCATATACAAAGGGGGAGCTCATTCAGAGATTTCAACAGGTACTCAGGGGGAGTATGAACAGCGGAATGCCTTTCTAGGAAAGAGAATATCTTGGTTCGCCCTTTGCCCTTGATGTCAAAGGGGGAGAGTGATTTGGTATTGTTGCCATCAATTCCAAAGGGGGATATTGTTGGCATTATGATGCATGTGTTGTACTTGATGGCAAACAACTCATAGAAGATCAACTCACTTATATATATCTAGATGAATCTACGGAAGAGATATCAGATGACAATTCTCAGTATTACAAGTCCAAAGGGGGAGATTGTTGGCATTATGAGACAAGTGTTGTACTTGATGGCAAATCACACAAATGATAAATTATAGTGCACCAAATTTATTTGATAAATTATAGTGCAACAAAGTTTCCTTCATGTAGAGAAAAGTTCACGCACTTTTATGCAGAGAAAATTTTATTCCATGCAGAGAAACATTCACGCACTTTTATGCAGAGAAAAGTTTATTCCATGTAGAGAAAAGTTCACGCACTTTTATGCAAAGAAAAGTTTATTCCATGTAGAGAAAAGTTCACGCACTTTTATGCAGAGAAAAGTTTATTTCATGTATAGAAAAGTTCACGCACTTTTATGCAAAGAAGAGTTTATTTCATGTAGAGAAATGTTCACGCACTTTTATGCAGAGAAAAGTTTATTTCATGTAGAGAAAGGTTTACACACTTTCATGCAGAGAAAAGTTCCCTTCATGCAAGAGAAAAGTTCACACACTTTCATGGTTGGTTCATGGTATTAATCCGACAATTTTTGATCCTATGGTTTTGGTCCGTGGTATTGCATCCAAAAGTGTTGATCTCACGCACTTTCATGGTTGGTTCATGGTATTAGTCTGACAGTTTTTGATCCTATGGTTTTGGTCCGTGGTATTGCATCCAAAATTGTTGATCTCACGCACTTTCATGATTGGTTCATGGTATTAGTCCAACAATTTTTTTGATCCTATGGTTTTGGACCGTGGTATTGAGAAAGGACTAAGGCTATAAAAGAGGAAGGAGATCATTTGGCAAAGCATCATCTGAATTATTGAATATCTAATAAAGTGTTAGATCTGGAATACTGTGATTGGGTTATGGTGCAGATCTGGATCTGAGCTAAAGAGGGATCTCACCGGTTGATGGAAAACAAGATCTAAGGATAGATCGAGATCAAATGGTTTGAAATGAACTATCTCTATATATTTGATTATGCTTATTCTAGATCTGTATACTGACACTTGTAATGATCTAAACTGGGTATAACTTGAGTTTGAAATCACTGCAAGTCATGTTTGAATATTTATAGATCTATACACAGGTTGGCTTTGGTGTAAGCGCGTATGTATGCAGGTTTGGTTCATTATAGTAGCGTATACAATTTGAGCTATGATATTTGAAGTCACAGGTGGTTCTGGTTGTTGATGGGTTCTGATGACAGTTTAAAGGTGTCAGTATTCTGCATATCCTGTTTGGTTGATTGTGTTTAACTTCAGTATTGATGGATGAGAACTAATATTGGATCAGGATCATAATGACTCATATTTATGTGATCTGATGGACTAGATCTGGGTGCTAACACATATATTATCCTTGTATATGTATTGATCTAGTGTTTGGGTGATTCAGAAGATTAATTGATTATGTGCTTCAATGATATTAATGGGTCCAGTATGAAAATTGGATGAAACGTGGCCTTTCAGATTATGTGTTGTGCTTCAGGAGTATCCAGTATGAAAATGTATGAAACATGGTACCTGGAGGAGAGAAGATTGTAGGCCGACACCTACGTACTAGTATCTTAGCTAGTACAAGAGCCAAGGGGGTGGCAGCTCCCTTCCAGTAGCAGTTGAAAACTTTGGAGCATTGTAGCAGGTAGCAGCCTGCGTACTAGTAAATGGATCGGCTAGTACAAGAACTATGGGGGTTGTAGCTCCCTTCTAGGAAAGACTGGAAACGAGAGAGGGTTATAGCTCTCTGCAGGTAGAAGCCTGCGTACTGGTATAAGACTGCACCAGTACAGAAATATTGTAAAAGGATTTTCTTATTAAGAAGAAGATTGAGATGACTTGCAGCAGGTGGTTTTCTCCCACATTGGGTTTCCACCTTATATCCTGGTGTTCATGTGTGTGGCTTATGTGTGATGATCTGTTCTATTTTACTGCACCTGTTTACTGTTAATATGGTTGATAATGTTCTAATGCACTCATTAAGGATCAACTAACCGAATCATAAGAAGTTGTGGAAGTAGCATATATGAATCTGAATATGGAAATGAAAAAGTTTTATTGATGTGATAATACTGATTCACCCCCCCCACCCTCAGTATTATTTCCAACAAAGTGATCAAGAAAATCATGAATTCTTTGGAGTGGATAACAATTCTTTACCATTATCTTATTTAGTGCAGGAAAATCCACATACATGTGCGAAGTCTCATTCTTCTTTGGCACCAAGACAATTGGTGAACCACATGGCGAAGTAGAGTGATGTATTATACCTTTGTTAAGCAAGTATTGAATTTTCTTTTTGATTTCCATACTCTCCATGATTGGCATGTGATACATGCCAATGTTTGTAAGTGGAACATTGTGTGGCAGTTGTATCTCATTCTGAATTCCCCACTTGGGTGGTAACCCCTTTGGCTCCTAAAACATCTTGCCATGCTTGCTTACCACATCAAACAAATTAGATTTAACTTATCAACACAACCTTCAAAAGATTCGTAATCTATATCATTATTTTTCTTGATCATGAGAAGCACAAAAAATTTACTTGCATTTACTAGTCTCTTCATCTACCCTGCATTAAGCAAAGAAATGTTTAACTTTTTTCAATGGGCTCTCACAATATACTCCACTCCATCATTGAGAAATGGATATTTTTTCTCATGGTGATAAAAACCTCTTTCCTATCATACAAATATGGGCTTCCCAAAATAATTCTTGAGATGTCAAGTGGAACTACATCTAACTCAACTTCATCAATGAATTTTTCAGTAATGGAAAACCTAAATAAGAATTTCCTTGTAACCTATAAATTTTCATTATTTAAAATCCAACCCAAAAGGTATCGATTGTGATGAGGCATACTTTAAAGCCTAAGAGTTTTGACCAAGTCTTCTAAAATTAAGTTCGATTGTGACCACTATCAAATAATGCATTAAACTTTTATGATTTGAGATTACCCTTACATGGAACAACTCTATCCTTGATTCTTCATTTGGAGTGTTGTCGTGACTATGTGAGGAACTAATGCTTGCTATAGCTCTTTTACCTTTGTGACCATGGCTCAAATCTTGGTCTCATCACCAGAATTGGATCCAAGATCATGTTGTGTGGTAGCGGTTGTCTTTTGTTTCCCCTTATTTTTTTGGTTTCTTAGGCCCTAGTTTGGGATGTAGCTTCGAACAATGGGTTTCATCATGCCTCGCTTTCTAACAATGCTTGCATATAGTTTTATCCCCTTATTTATTTACAATTGAATTATTCTTTGCTTTCCATTTTCCACCCTTCTCTTTCTCCTTACCCTTGAATGGATTCTTTTTGCTACCCTCTTCCTGAATGTTCTTTCCTCTCACTTCAAGGTGCGTGGCTTGCACACATACCTAATATAAATTGCTTGGATTGAACATAAGGATAGTGTGTTTAAAGTACGAATGTGAACCCCCAATATATTTCAAGAGAGTATCTTGGGAATTCAAGTTTACTCCTAACAACAAATCCCTTTTCCTAAACTCCTGGTTATAGTCTTGAACTGTTTGGCCCTTGAGTTGCCTAAATTTTTGCAAACTCATAATGGAAATTTGCATGTAGGTTAAAGGATAAAGCTGTATTTTAATTGAAGAACAAATTCAACCAAAGAAAAGGATATCTTACTATGAATTCACATTTCCTCTTGAGTCTTTGCTTCCCACCAAACTAGTGCTGCTCCTTCTAGCCTTAATGAAGCCAACTGGATCTTTATGTCACTTATGGAAGGTTATAAATCATGCAATAAAATTCCAATTGTCAAATCCAATTGTCTAACTTCTCTGCATTTTCCTCACCATTGTACATGAGAAGTTCAAACTTAATGTCCAATTTTAGTAAGGGAGTTTTTTATTTTGGGGTTTTTGAATGCGTATGAACAGTTTTTGTGGTGGAAGTGAAAGATGATGTTGTTTGTGATGATGAGGATGATGAAGATGATGAGGAAGATGATGAATATGGTGGATATGGAGGAGGATTTCCTCCATTACCCTTTGAATCATTCTTTTCATATTTTTTTATCTTCTGAGCTTCCCTTTGCATGTAGGGACTTAGAAAACTCTCCAACCATTCTAGTATTCCTCTCTTCATAGAGGACTCTAACCATGTCAATTAAATCATAGAAAGATTATTTTATGATTCCTCTTCTAAAATAACTTTAGTCTCTCTTGCTCCAAACATGATGGCTTTGGATTCAAGATCAGCTTTTGGTACTACTTGTACCTCCTAAATCTTAACTAAAGGTAAAACTTGAGGTGCTTCAAGTGCATCCGGCATTGAAATTTTGGGTGGAGATTGTGGCCTTGTGGATCTCCTTCTTCTCAAAATTATCTCAGGATTTGCAGCCAATAGTTTCCCTTATCCTCTCTGTAACTTTAACCTTGTAAGCATCACAAATTTGCTACCATTAAAGCCCTACTTGCACAAAACTCAAGAAATCAAGAAAAAAACCTTTGATCTAATACCAACATGAACTATTGTTGAATGTTAGTTTTGATGTGATAATTTCAACTTCATAATTAAAAACAATTTCTCATCATTTTCTTTATGTGCATAGGTTTCCTTTATGGTGTTTGTGAATGTAACAGGTAAATTTGTCAAGTTTTATGTCAAATTCATGAGAAAAATAGCATGTAAATAAAGTGTTGAACAACAATAATCAAATATACATCAAACCATAAAAATTAACACTTAACACAGTGTTTTGAAGAAGGATCTCTTCGGCTACATCTCCTTGGTCCAACTTCCATGGCTTGGGCCTCTATATTAACTCAAAATGGCAAAAAGTGTTGTTTACAATGCTCTAATGATCCAGAAACCTACTTCAATGTGTTCAGATCATCAAAATCATTTAGGATTGACTTTTTTTGAGCCCAAATTGGTCAAAAATTGCAAAAGTTATGGCCTCTTTAGTTTCCCTACGAAAACTCCACCAAAACTGGATAACTTTAGTTAATCATGCCAAATTTGGAGAGGGGGTTGGGCCATAGGGCTAACCCTCTCCTCCGCCAACCTTCGGTGCTTTAAACTTCAAATAACAATTGTTCCTGTTACATGTTAAGTGACATGGTGGTGGTATAATGATAAGACTCCGGATTTGTGTGGGAGAGGTCGTGGGTTCGGCTCTGCCAAACTACCCATAAAATTTTGCAATGTGCCAATGTTGATAGGCCATTGGGGAGGGACACGTGGCAGCCTCCGGGCTTACCACATGTCTCCTTCTCGTTGGTCCACCTTTGTCCAATGAAATCAAGGAAACTCATCAAAATGTATACCAACCAAAATGTGCCACTTGGCATGACCTCACTAGTCATTAACCAAACCTTTGACTTACTCAGTCACCTACTATGTCAGCAGTATGAACTGCTGACTCTGTAGTGACTATGCCTTTTTTTGCAAAATTCCTTTGTTGGCCAAGGAAGACAAAACACAATATATTTCTCATACGAGCTCTATTTTGAGTGAAATTATTTGTGTTTGGATAGCATTGTCGAGATGGACATGATCATTCAGGTTTTGAGTGATTATGAGAACTTTGATTTTTGAGCTAAATATTGATCACTTAATCAATAAGGTAAATTAACTATGCTAATCTTGTGCAAAGGAAGCCATATGAATTAATTTCCATGAAATGATAAGAGTGATGGTCATTTTATTTAAAAATTTCATACAAATTCTTTCAGCTTGAAGTGGTACGAATCAAGGTTATTTTCTTAAAAGTTGCATATGGATCTTGTAAATATAAGGAAAATAACCTATGCTAGTTTTCTTAAAAAGGTTATATGTTGGTACAGACAGAAGTAAAGGTTATTATGTTATATTACTTGAGAAATAATATGTGGTTACATGTGCCACGATAATAGTTGTTAGGTTAATTTCCTTTGGAAAAAGTATATGAATTTACATGCACAAAGATCATAAATAATGTGTTAGTTCCTAAAAAACACAGTAGTTGCGGTGGTTTCTCTTTTGAAAAGGAATATGTCTTATGCAAAGAAATAATAGTTAGTGTGGTTTTTATCTTTAAAAACATTCCCCTCTTCATGTTCAAAGATATGGTGATAACCATGGAGATTCTTTTAAATATTACCATGTTCTTGGGGACAAAAGTAGAATGTAACTATTTTCCTTTTCTCATGATATAAGTGAAGTAGGGATAAATGAGCATACTGATACTTGGATAGATATATATGTGTCATATTCATACACATGTAGATATAAATAGACATGTTCTGGTAGTTATGGGTTTTTAATTAATGCATGTGCAGTGTCAATAAAAGAGGCATGTCTCGATACCTTTTATATGTTTTACTTACACACATGAAAAAAAATGAATACCCTCATTGTATTTTCTTGTGGTTATGTCCTTATCATCATGTGGATCCTTAACATTTTTATGTCTTCCATCATGGCCAAAATCCAAGACAAGTATTACAATGGAAAATTGCAAGGGAAAAATCAAAATTATCCCGATGAGCGTTGAGATCGTGGGATTAAGTGGCCAATGTGAATTAAAATGGTAGAGAGGGATAAGTAACTATGAATTTTTTTTAGAATAGGTAGTTATTTTGGTTTCTTTGAAAAGTAACATGTCACTTTTATGTGTAGTTAGGGTGAAAAAATAAGTAACTATGCAAATTCTTGGAAAAGGATATGTGTTTATTTGCTAGTTCTTGAAAATGAATATGTTTTTCTTGCATATAGAATATAGTTATTTTTCTTGAGAAAGGAAATGGATTCATATGCATAGAAACAATATATATTGCATTAATTTTCTTAGTAAATAGAACGTGTTTACATATACAAAAGAAATAGCTATTTGGTTATATTTTTTCTTAAAATAGAAATATGTATTTTATGCACAAAAATAATAGCTATTTTGGTAGATTTCTTGAAAAAGAAATATGTATTTATATGCAAAAAATAAGGCGTATGAGTATGATTTTCATAAAATGGTTAGCCACGTTATTTTCTTGGAAAATACTACATGGTATAAGGTAGATTAACTATGCTAATCTTGTAGAAAGGAAAGCATACGAATTCTTATGCATGAAATGATAAGAGTGAAGGTTATTTTCTTGAAAGTTGCATATGAATCTTGTGCATACAAGGATAAGAACCCATGCTAGTTTAATTAAAAAAGTTATGTGTTGGTAAACACAAAAGTAATGTCTATTATTTTAGATTTCTTAACAAATAATATGTGGTTACATGTGCCAAGATAACAATTGTTAGGATAATTTCATTTGGAAAAATAATATGAATTTACATGCACAAATATAATAAATAATGTGCTAGTTCCTTTAAAATATGGGGAATTTCAGTGGTTGTTCTATTGAAAAAGAATGTGTCTTCTGCAAAGAAACACTAGTTATTGTGGTGCTTATCTTTGTAAAGATTCCCCACTTCATGTGCAAAGACATGGTGATAACCATGGAGATTATTTTAGATATTACCCTATTCTTGGGGGTAGAAGTAGAATGTAAATATTTTCCTTTTGTCATGATATATGTGAAGTAGGGATAAATGAGCATGTCTTCATTAAATTTATGTATTTTACTGTATGCATGTGACATTTGGATGGATAGGCATGTGTCATAATCATACACATGTCAAGATAAATATAAATGTTTTGGTAGTTATGGGTTTTTAATTAATGCATGTGAAGTCTCAATAAAAGAGGCATGTCTCGATACTTTGTATATGTTTTACTTACGCAACATGAAAAGATGTTTAGAGCATAACTAGTAAAGATTTATTATTTGGGTTTGATAAAGATTTTGTATAATCATGATGTCAAATTTTGTTGATGGTATAAATTGCAAGAAAGGATTGTGAGTTACGCCAATGATGGATAATATTTGACATTATGATAGATAATGAACTAATGCTTCATGCAAATTGAGGGATTGCTAGCTATAAGATAATCCACTTCAGGGAAAAACCAAAGCCATAATTCTCGAGGAATAGTGGGGTAAAGTGTAAATGATATCAATATTAATGTAATGGCATCTAGCTTTTTATGCTTGAATTTAAGATTTTATTTATTTGTACAAGTTTTAACAATGGTCAACAGATGGACTCCCTTACGACCATTGAGTGAGGGGTGAACACCCTCACGAAACATTTAATAAAATAAATGTTTGTTGGTATGATTAAGCAGGGGTAGCTTAATGGAAACATAGTGGTGTCACTAAGGTTCTAGTAACATGGAATATAAGAACTAGTGAAAGGTAAAACATTACAATGTGATTTTCAATTGAAAACATGAAGGCATAATATTTATCATTATGATATGTAAGATTATGCATAGAAAATATAGTAGTGTTTTTTCTAAATTACATGTTCATTATTATGTGGAAATTTTGAAATGAATACCACCTGTATGACATGAGATGTAAGTCATGATTTCCTTTCAAATTTACTTTTACATATTATGGTACCAATGCTAAGGATCAAATATGAACACATGATAAATGTTCTTTCTACTTCAATGTTAATGTTCATATGGTTAGTTATGTAAATTACAGTGGGGAAAGGTGCTAAAACATAATTTCACATCCCATATAGTTATAGGACAGTTAGGAAAATCCCAAGGAGGGGCATGGGTAGAGGTAGTTTCTTGTTTGGATTTCCTCTCCCTAGTGATAGATGATCTGTCCCAAATCAACTTTTGATCACTAATTTATTTTTTTCGAAAGAAATTGTACCATGTTATAGAATTTTATTTCTAGTTCTCTCTAATATATATATAATAATTTGTATATTTCGCAACTTGTAATTCTTTATCTACAAATTTCACCATGTAACATTTCCCCATGGTTTTGAACATGTTCTTAATCTCTTAAAAGATCCTTGCACTAAGAAAATTGGCGCTAATTTACAGTCGTAATAATGTCATTCCACATACATTGATTGCTTTGATATAAATACTATTCAATGGTAAGGAGCCTAGAAAACTAAGCCTTATATCCCTTTTTTAATAGTGCACACCATATATATATATATATATATATATATATATGTATATACATATATATATATGTATATACATATATATATATGTATATACATACATACATACATATATATATATATATGTATATATATATAAATATAAATATAAATATATATATATATATATCTATATATATATATATATATATATATATATATATATATATATATATATATATATATATATATATATATATATATATATATATACATATATACATATATATATTTATTTATTTATTTTACCAGAATGAGTAGATTTTTTATATAAATATAGCACGCCCATTCGCAAACACAATCGAGATTTACAAAGTCTTTTCAAGCCTACTAAGGAATGATGATACATCATTTGGTTTTCATTTATATCGTATAAGTTTTAGTTGTAATGCTCACAAAAATGCCCCATTCCAGAGCTGCAATAACTATCAATTTGACAAAATTGTAGCATTAAATATTTACATTTGCATTAGGTCCATTTAATAACAACAGAAAGTATTATAAAGATTAAATATCAATTTGTTTTGGAGAATTTGGAATCTACGGATAAATAATAGTTCCCTAGATAAGTAGCCATATCTAGAACAACAGTTTAAAGCACTTGAGCCTTTTCCTATAAGCAATAGATAAGGCAAAGAAGATGAGAAGACCTACTTGTAGTTCCGCTTTCCTCTTGTCTCCTTTGTATCGATCTTGTCGCTCCTTCCCATACTTAACACACTTGATAAGTACCTGTAAACACAAAGAGAAGACAAAGAACCAATCAAAGCAAAAGATCTACTGAATACAAGTAAATGGAATCATATGCATTCACACATATAAGCATCATATAACAATAAAAACATATGGGAAAAAGGTTCAAATACTTTATTGAATAGAAGAAGGAATTACAACCATCATGTGTGATTCGAAGTCACTCCTCCAGCTTGGATCCCATCCACATCACATCAAAAGCATGACAAACTTGTAGCATAATAATACTTGTCTCAAAGCCAATTCTCATAGCAACATTATCTCCTTACAATTCTTCATAGTCCAGCCCCTATAACATAGATGAGTGTTCAATTTATAGGAGGATGAAGGAGGTTATGTCATAAATGGGGGTATTGAATGGCTTTCCATACTTAGAATTAGTTCCATGGAGGAAGGGATGAGAAGATAGGATGCATCTTAACTAATTCCTCATCCATTTTCAAGCTCATACGAGTTGATAAGTGAGGGAAACTTCTAGATGACTCCAAGAGATAAGAACATTCCCCAAACCCTATGTGAATTATTCTCAATCTTGCCTGGCGCAGGTGAAATAGGGCCTAAGTGCTCTGTAGATCACCCTGGCATGGACTCAATGGCTCTACAACACACCCTTACATGGGCCTACCTGCGCTAGTCCCTCTAGAAGTAATTTCAGGATGTCTTCAAGTCATGGAACTATTTGGGAAGGAGGCATTCAAAAGGGTGACTTGTTTAGGGAATTTAGCAACTGAAGTTAGGGTTTTATGGCCCTAAAACATTGATCTAGATGATGGGAGTGATGTGCCCGAATGGATCTGTAGCAGCAACCTCCTAAAGCATGAAGTCGAAAAATTCAAATGTCGAATGAAATGCTTTACGATGTGATGAGGAGGTTTCGAAGTGGAAGGTGACCTACATCAATTACAATACACATATCATGATATTTTGATTTTAAACGAATTGTTGAGGGAAGGCATACCCATTCTCAGCATATAAGCTTTCATTACATGTACATAGACAGTCGTCTACAAATATAAACCCATAAATGGATGACCATTAGTGTAAGCCCATTTACATATGATTTAGTACTCCTGAAATCATAGCTCGGATAGATGAAACTAGATTTGGGGTCTTCTATCTTGTTCAATGATTCGCTTAAGTATGAGTCTAACCATGTGAATATGTGATTTGAAGTCGAACATGGGAAGAAACCATTTGATTACTAGCCAATGATGTAAGCTCTTAGCAGATGTGAGAGAAATCACCGATAATCATAATGATCCACAAGGTGTTGTAATACATTATGCATGGTGTTAATGAAAGCTTTGATGTCGAACACCATACAAAGTTTTTCGTTTGAAGGCCATTGATGTCAACCTATCGCCAGAAGCAATAAAACTGCCATTGATGTATGCAAGCCTCAAGGTACTAGAAGGGTGTTTCTAAGTCAACTTCTTGGATAATGTGTTGATGTTGACAAGAAGCAACTCATCACAGGAGGGCCTTGATGTATCCCACATCAATGACACGAAACGAGTGTAGTGATTTTGGAGATGGAATTTGACTGATGACACAAGGTTCAGGAATGGAAGTCATGAAAATGAAGGTTTATGGTATTTCAAAGGATGAATTTTAACTACATGAATTCTCTTGAACATGTCGACAACATTGAAATTAATTGGTAGCATTGACCCAAAACAAAGTGATGGATGGTATGATAGACCAACGGTATGATACCATCAAGCTGATAACCCAACCTAAGTAGTCACAATGATAGAATGAAAGTATCATGTTGAAGAGCAACCTACTACCATAAAGTGGTTTTCTCCTTTTTCCCATTTTATCATTGCTGACAAATACCTCTCTATTTTTTATCATGCTTGAGGAGGATAACATATGGTTGTTGTATAATTGCACCCTTCGGGTGAATCCATCACTATGTGATTTTTTAATGAGTCTAGTGAAGGTGAAACTTGGTCTTGTCTAGATGGACAAGTTTGTTGCTATTTGATGTTTTAACGAGTTTAATGACAAAGATAACTCGTTCCTTTTCATGTTTAGAGAGTTTGAAAAGGGACAAAAAGAAAACTCCACAAGTTATTTTTCGTAGACTTGTCTCTCAATCCCAAAAAATCCTAAAACAATATGAGAGAGAACCTATTGACCATGTTTGGTCAACGTATTCCTTTTTCATAGTTAATCTATCTTAGCCCGAAAAAGGGTTAAACTTATACTGAGTATATTTCGTTTCCAATTTGTTAATTAGCTGAAAAGGACAAGCGCTTGACAATCTTTCCATGTTTAGAGAGTCTGAAAAAGAGCTTAAGGAGGACTCCAAGGGGGTTCCTTTTTTGTTATTTAATAGAGCTTGAAAAAGAGATAAAAGTGTGCTTTGTGGTCAAAGGTACAATTTACAATCGATCACGTCAAATTCTGTAAGTTAGATGTAAAACCTATTCAAAACATCACCAAATGGATTAAAAATACTTGTTTCATAGGTAAAAATAGGCAAATACTAATGTTTACTTGATTAATGAACATGAAATAAACATAAAACAAGTTTTTACCATGAAATTTTTACCATTTGAGACTTACCATTCAGTTTTGTGCTTTGGGCTAGTTTTTTTACCTCAAACTTCATTAGCTGATTGTGAGAGATTCTATGGACCATTTCTCATGCCATCTAGACCAGATATGACATATACCTCTCTTCTTTCTTTTCAGGTCATTCTTTTACTATTTCATGCAAGTTTTAGGGTTTTTTGGGGCCTTTGGGGTTTGATTTTCTCACCTTGGGATCAATGCAGGCTTTCACATCAAATATTGCATCGAAGAGCACCCTGGTAGAAGGTTTACTGCTCTATAGTGCACTGTCTCTATGCCTGGGCTGTAGAGGGTGAGTTTCCCAACTTTGATTTAGTTGTTTGCTCCAAAATTTGACCTGTTTTTTGCATGGAAAGGATCCTAACAAAACTTATGATTGGTTTTCAGGATTTTCATCATATCAATATGTCAATTACATGGCGAGAAAGTGATCATGAAGAAAAAGACATGGTTGCCCTAAACAATCCAGGGTACAGGTGGGGCCCTCAAAAACTGTGGGTGACTCAAATACTTCAAGCTGTCCAGAATGAGGCAAAAAATAGAGCTATTGTAGTTCCTTATTCATGCATGGGATTCGATAGATCAAACTTTTCACATAAGGGACAAGATGGTCCCCATTACCATTGATGATATTTACTTTCTTACTAGACTATCAAGGCGAGGTGCCCCCATCTCACTTTCTAGATTTGCCCATGGAGGTGAATCGATGAGAGATTACATTCGACAATTTTGTCGGCCAAGTACACAGCCTAGCAAGGATGGGAAAATAAACATCAGGGATGTAGGTGATTTTCCTTTGAGAACGATCCTCTTCACAATCACAAAGTTGGCTAGTAGTGTGACACTTTATTTGGCGAACAGATCATATATGCAGTATGCACTTGAGTGTCTAGAGCCAAAAGTATCCAACTGGTGTGAGATCATGCTTTCTTCACTAAAAGAACAAATTACCAAGGTAAAAATTCATAATATGAATAATTTCTTCTATGGTTCAATTTTAATCACTTTTATCTTAGAGCGAATTCCATTGATGCAACCACAACATGTATCACTAGGTGTAGTTGGTCCTAGAGATCCATGTACGCAGAGGTGGGTCGAATTGATGGCTTGAAATGTAGGTCAGTCAACAATCATTTTTTCCACTGCTTTTTTTTGTTGGCTCGATCAACAACATCTCATAATCGAGGAGCATCCATACTCAGGGATGGATTTCCATGGAAATACAAACTTGATTCTACCAGTTGGAGCACAATGGGGAGCTATAGGTAAGTTTTTTGACCAAAGTGTTTTTTGATTTTTCAAGTTTCTACATGTTTTTGTGTTTTTAATGTTTCCAAGACTAAAGTAAAATCATTCACATGCATGTAGATGTGGGTATTATTTGACCTATGCGACAACAACAAGGTGCAAGTGGGCCAGCGCGGAGAAACATTGGGAAAGAAATTCTCGAGGAATTGGATTTGGCTAAGACTTTGGCAAAGTTACAGGATCACATAGAGGGATTTACCCTTGGTATTCTAGATGTCTAGATCCAGGAGTTACCTATGAGGCTACAGAACCACACTATTGGTGTTCCTAGTTATTGGATGAGGCTTTTGTGCATGATAGTACAAGCTGTGACCTGTTATCATGAGCATCACTAGGTCTCCTTAGGATGTTTTTTGCATGTATTTTGTGTTTTTTGGTTAGATGACGAAATGTTTCTTGGACACAAATTTTGTAAAAACTTTTAAAACACCTATCTATTTTACTTTCAAAGATTTCTATGGTTATGTGCAATCCTATTCAACTAATGATGTGGAAATTTTACTTTTACATGTGTCACAAAGGTCTATTTAACATATAATTCACTAGAGAATTAGTTAATGTGTTAACATATCTAGAAATATGTTGATATTGAATGTATTCAAAATGCCTTTCGAAAATACGAACTCTAAGGAACATACGAAGCGTTGTTGGATTTCAAACGATATACACACTTGTAAGTTTTAGTACAATGAGTTGTGAGTCTAGCCTAATGATGATTCGGTGAATGCCAAGTGAAATGGCATCAGAGAGAAGTTCGATCAACATGTTATACTCAACAACGTTGTTCATCGATCAACCAATACAAATCCCTTGAAAAATCACTAACTCACCACTTGGAGCGAAAGTAGCCCATGACGCAGAAGATAGGTTTTGTGTACTACGACTAACACCATCGATGTAACCAAAAGATGGTTCCAAAGACTCTGACATCTACAAAAAATGCAAAGTGGATTACTAACCAAATATAAAACTCTAAAAGACACACACACATGTAATGAAAGCATATATATAGTGAGTTTTTACTACACTCAATTAAGCATAGTAACGTTTGAGGTACAGCTCATTTCGGGGCTATGACAATGGAATCCCATCATAATCTACTAAGTCATAGGCACTTTTTGCCAAAACATGCTTGACAATATAAGGACCCATCCACATTGGTTCGAATTTCCCTGCTCCAATTTTATCAGCTTCCTTATCGTAAAGCAAGACCAGGTCTCCTTCTAAGAAGATATGAGGCTTGACATTTCTATCATATTGCGCCTTGATTCATTTCTTATGCACTTCGTTAGCTAATGCGGCATCACATCAAGTTT
The DNA here is from genome assembly GCA_031772625.1 of Pinus tabuliformis. NCBI lineage: Eukaryota > Viridiplantae > Streptophyta > Pinopsida > Pinales > Pinaceae > Pinus > Pinus tabuliformis. The sequence goes on from CM062816.1 coordinate 1,503,385,078, forward strand.
TATCCAAATGGATAAGTTCCAAGAAATGTGCTTCTTCCTCAGAAGTATCAAGTAACAGGTCAATCCCGAGTTTGAGAGATGAAATTTCACATTGTATCGGTAAGATTGCTTCCAAACCATACACCAACTGAAAGGGTGTGAATCTAATTTCATTTCTCACCGAGGTTCGATATTCCCACAAGGCAGAGTACAAAATTAAATTCCAATTTCATTTATGAACCCCTATCATTTTTTGCAACATCTGCTTCAGCACTTTGTTGGTGGCCTCAACATGTCCATTTGCTAGCGGGTAATAAGGGGTAGAACTATCATGTGACAGTCCTAGCTTATCATTCAACTCAGCCATCATGTTATTATGAAAATGTGACCCATGATCTGTAACTATGGCTTGTGGTACACCAAACCCAACAACCACATGGTTAAAAAATAAAAGAGCAGTCGTTTTGCCACTATTGTTTAATGTTGGCATCACCTCGGCCCATTTGGTAAAATAGTCAATGACGACTATAATATACCCATGCCCCCCGACTGAGGTGGGGTTACATGTCATGAAGTCAATGCCCCATTTGGCGAATGGTCCAATAGCAACGATTAGATGCAATGGTGTAGGTGGTAATCTAGTTTTGTGGTCATAGATCTAGCATGTGTGACAACTTCTGATGGTAATAATACAATCTTTGAATATAGTTGACCAAAATTAACCGAAATGGAGAATCCTCTCTGCAGTAGCATATCCAGACAAGTTTCCACCACAAGCACCTAAATGGAAATCATTCAATGCTTTCTTGGCTTCCTCATGTGTGAGGCACCTCTGTAAAATCGTATCGATACCACAACGGCAAAGAGTGTCACCAATGATCAAATAATGTTTGGCTTGGTATCGAATATGTCATTGTTGCAAGCAAGAGGTATCAGGCCGAAAAGTTGGGTCTAGAGATAGATCATTATATCTCCATACCACGGGTTATATGATGATATCAAGAACATAGACTCATCCAAAATCGATGGTTTAGATGTTGAATCAATGGTGGTCAAGGGAAGGTCGCAAAGTAGCTCGACAAAAACGAGAGATCTCTTTGATTTGGACTTGATGAATTCCATATCAAACTCCTACAAAATTATATTCCATTTTAAGTATTTTCCCCCCATCAATTGACATGAAATTATATATTTCATAGGGTTGCAATACAAAATGACCATGGTCTTTCGAAGCAGGATGTAGTGGCAAAAACTTTGAACAGATTGCACAGCTGTCAAAGATAGTTTCTCAACATAAGAGTACTTACTTTCTGTATCATTGAGATTGCAACTCAAATAATATATTGGATGTTCAATCCCATTCTCCTCTTAGCCTAAAACCATGCTAATGTTTGTATATGTAGTGGCGAGATATAGGTAATAGTCGTTTTGATAATTCAGAGAATACATTAATGACCCTAATCAGGGTATCTTTAAGAGCATCAAAGGAAGCTTACGCAACCTAATCCCAATGGAAGGGTATCCCCTTTTTCAAAAGAGGTGTAAAACTTTTAGCCATTTCAGCGTAATTGGGAATGAACCTCCTTAGAAATTTAGCCTTCCCTTGGATTCTTTGAACTATAAAAGATTTGAAGGTGGAGGAAAATCAAGAATTTCCTGAACCTTTAATGGATTGAGTCGAATTCCATCTCTAGAGACTAAAAATCCAAGCAATCGACTAGAATCAACACAAAACACATATTTGTGTGGATTGAGTCGTATCTTGTAGTGTCAAAACCATAAAAAGATAGCTCTCAAATGTTGCGGGTGATCAGTCTTCTTTCGTGAATAAGCAGGTAAATCGTCAAGGTAAGGTTGGAAAATGTGCTTGATTTCATGGAAGGCATAGTTCATTGCCCTTTGAAATGTGGCCTCTGCACTCTTCAAACCAAAAGGGAGTTTCCTATACACGAATGTGCCCCATGGACAAATAAAAGTTGTTTTAGATTGGTCATGTGGGCAAATATTGATTTGATTGTAGCTGGAAAATCCATCCATAAATGAGAATATTTCGCATCTGGCACATTCATCGATAATCTGGTCAATGAAAGGAGTAGGATAATTGTCCTTTGGACAGGCCTGTTTTACATCCCTATAATCAACGCACAATCGAATTGTCCTTTGTTTTTTTATGACAATAAAAATGTTGGAAACCCAATCAGTAAGAGATACATGGTAAATGAAACTAGCATGCAAAATATTTTCAAATTCTTCTTTAATGGAAATGAATTTATTTAGATGAAGAGGTTGAAGCTTCTATCGTATTGATTTTACATTAGGATACATTTTGATTTCATGTTCAACACTACTAGAGTCAATTCCTAGCATCTCCTCGTATGACCATGCAAATATATCTCGAAATTCATGGAGAGTATGGTAATTATCAAGTTCAAATGGAGAACAATATTTGCCAACATGAATATTTTCTACATCATTAGGTTTGGTTGAAATATTAATAGAAATCGTTTCTTCAATATTTGATAAGTTTTGCTTGGAATCTATTATGTCTAGGAAAACAGAATTTGAAAGGAAATCAATAACTAAAGGGTGGTTAAGTTCATTTCAATAGTCTTCGATGTCATCTAGAAGATGGGAATGATGATGATAATATTCCCAAGGTTCTTCTCCTATCATCACTGATTGGACAATTCCTTCATTCATAGAAAATATACATGAAAAAGGATTCGAAGAAGTACCATATTCTAATGAACAATCTACCCATACAATTGGCGAAAGTGGATTTGGGTTTGCCGCACAAGCCAGAAAATTTGATTGCTATGCAAGCTCAATGGGGCTTAGCGACATAACTTCAATATTACTATCAACTTCAGAATCGTTGATAATCCTCCTTAAATCAGATGAGGTGGAGGAAATCATGTTGCAAGTCTCTACTCTTGCCACTTTTGCCAAATAAGATGGTGACGGTAGTGTAAAAGTACCCATTAGGGAAGGATCTTTAAAGAGACCTACACCAATAGTTTGAAGTGATAGCAGGAGTCCGTGTACCGACAAAATGCTTCTTGTAGCCTGAGAAATAGATGCAAAGAAGGAAAGATGATTGATAACTATGATTCCACATATATGAGGGAATGCAACCATATGAAAGTAAATGAAAACCACAACAACCATAGCAAATACCCATGGCCTTCCCAGTAAAATGTTGTAGTCAACCTCAACAGTAACTATTTTCCCCCCTAGTTCAATTTGTAGGTTACTCAAAATCCCACAAGGTGTATATGTGCATCCGTCGAAAGATTTTAATGTTGTTGGTGATCATGACAATGGTGGTGAACCAAGTGTTTTCCAGTAGTTCATTAACATAATTCAAGTAGATTCCACTCGTCAGAATAGTTCAGTGAACATTCTTATTGAGAGCCTTTACTTGAATTAGAAAAGATAATTGTGTCAGTAACTGTGGTGTATATCTCGCATGGTTAAAAACAACAATATTGGAATCCATAGGGTCTATTCCACCAATTGCTAATAGTAAAGACTGCTATTTGGAGGGACAGTTTGTAACACCTCAAGCATCGACATAGCACAAGGTGATTGAGAAAGGTCTTCTACTATGTTGTAGTTCTGAGCTGCTCAAGCTCGAGGGTTAAATGTCGATTTATGCACAACTCCCTTTGGTGGTTTTATTATCAATTCTGGCACAATGGGTGGTGGAATATTTTCAATTGAAATCAAAGTTGAAGAATTAGGTTGATCAATGGCCTGATTATTCGACGATGACGGCAGATTTCCATAAGCTTTGTTTTGTTTTGACACCAAAACTTCATTTTGAGGCTTTGTAATGGATAACATAAGTACTAGGGATGTGGAAGCATGGTCTATCGCAACCAAATGTGTCTCTGGGTTTGGAAATGGATTAGTCAACACTGCAGATGTGTTAGAAGTGTTTAGAAGTTTAGAGACTTCTGAGCAGTGTGGAAAATCTCTTGTAAAATGCTTTTCATTACAGATTAGACATGGATAATGAGGTTTCCTTGCCGAAGTAGAGGAATCAAATGATTTCTCTTGTGGGGGATTATCTTGTTTCTTCTTCTTTTTCCCCTTCTTGCCTCCTGGTTGCTTTTGATTTTTGCCTTTGTCAGATGATGCGGCATTGACATCAGAAGCAAGAGTGTTTTCTTATGCTTTGGAAGTTTGATTGGAAATGGCAAGTGTTTGACCATATGGTCTACCTACTATTTGTGTCCCTAAAGAACCAATCACATCATCGTCGGCATGAGAGTCCTTACTCGATTGTCAAGGAGGAGGAACAGTGAAAGTTGGTTGGGGTGCATTCAGAATCTTGTCATAGAGCATGTCAAATTGTGTATAAATCAAATCCAAATATTGGGCACAAGAAATTACTTTCTCTTTTGTGACAACTCCACCTTTTTCCACATCCTCGGTGATTGATGGAAACAAGGATTTTATGAACCACTCAACCAAAAGATGACTGGGAACATAATTCTTAACCATTTGACGACGATGCTACCACTCATGAATATGATCTGGTAACTAGAAGTGGGTCAAAAATGCAGTGGCTAAAGTCATAAAGTTATTGAAACAAGCTCATGGTAACTCAATGTACCACTTAGCAGCTGGACCAATAAGCATTCTTTCGAAAAGATGGAGTCTAACTAAGTCAGCATTTAAAGAGTTTGATGAACACCACAAATCAAAAGTCATGACATGATTTGATGGGTCTTCTCCAAGATTTCCATTGAATTTCAGAATGTCAAAAGGTAAATTATGTGGAATTACCGGCCACCAAAGTGCATATAAGATTGGATCATTAGTGAGCTGGTTTAAATCTAGTAATTCAAGAGTTTATATAAATGGCAACTGTCGATTCAAGTCGGGTTAGGCATATCCAGGATGTGATGAAATTTCCTGAGCAATAGGTCTTTGCATACCAACATAGGGCATCTACATTTGGTAACCTTGATATGGTGGTTGTTGAAAAAATCTGGAATAAGGTGGTTGTTGATAACCAGGTTGAATTTGCGGTTGTCCATAACTAGCAAAGCCTTGTTGACTAAGATGTTGGTAAGCTTGATATTGTCCAAATCCAGGTTGAGCTTGTTGGGCAAGTCTAAATTGTGGTTGGAATTTCTAGAATTGAGGTTGTTGATATTGGAGTTGTCATGGTTGTTGAATCAACTGTTGTTGATTTAATGGTTGTTATTTCCCAGCAATGTAAGGTTGACCAGGTTGTGAATAAAATATACTAGTGTAAGCTCGAGTCATTCCAAATAAAGGTACATTAACTTGAGGTTGTTGGACCCCAGACACAAGTAGTTGTTGTATTATAGCATGAGAAACTTGGGCCTCTTGACCCGAAACTTGTGGTTGCGAGGTAGAAGGACCAGTTTGTACAGGTTGAGACACAACTATTTTAACTTGTGACTGTGGTATAGTGGTAACAATAGGTGTAGTAGAAATAGCTGACACAGTTTGCATTGGTTGTGTTGGATACACAAGCCTTGGTTGAACTGGCATTGTTGGCTTCCATCAACAGACTTACATTCCAGGCTAACCTGAATACTGCGGGATACTACCATATGATGGTCCTCCAGGATATGGAGGATAAGGTGAATAAGCATATTGCTCTCCATATGGTGGCAATCTAGTATGTAATGGATACATAGGTCATTGTTGACTAGATTTCCCAGTTTGATATTGATATGTTGGATCAAAATATTGAGTTCTCATTAATGAAGAACCAGATAGAATTCTAGATGAGGACATGGGTGATGTTGGGTCCCTATAATACTAGTGATTACCCCATTACTATTGTAGTTATACCCCTTATTTATATTGTTGTGCCCCTATTACCCCCATATTGTTATTTCTGTGCCCCATAGAATCCCTCTATTGTTATTTTTGTGGCTTTATATTATTATTGTTAGGTTGGCTGGATTATATTGTGACTCCTTAGACTCCTATATATAAAAAGGAGTTTTTGTCATTTGAATCATCAGAGAATTGTTCATTCATGTAATGTAAAGGAGGCTTCCCCCTTGAAGACGCTGAATTATAAGGCGTTGATCTATCTTATCTATCTTTTCTTGAGCTGGTTTCATAACATTTGGTATCAGAGCTTTGGATTCTAGGGTTTCGCTGCTCCAAACAGGTCATCATGGAATTTTTTCTATAACTTTTTTCTGTGACGTTTCAGAATTCGAAAAAAAAGCCCATTTGAGAAGAAATAGTTTTGAACCTTGGGTCTAAATTTCATATCATTTCGCACTATATTTTCGGACATATGATCTGAGGAAGTTGGTCTTTTTGCAGACTCCTGAATTACATTCTAAACGGGTGACCTGGGGAAAATTGTCATAACTTCTCTCTGAAGATAGGATTGAAATTTCGTAAGAAGGTACAGAAAGAGAACGGACTGTTGTTTCTTGTATGCATTTTTCAGATCCATAGGTCGAAACAGTGACTTGTGGCATGTTGTACAAGTTTGCTCTACTGAATTAGTCTAAAATCAAGTCACTCTTGGAGATTTCGCATAACTCTTCCTTGGAGAATCCAATTTGGGTCAGACTTGTGGCATTGGAAAGAGGACGCAGAGGGATACTACAGGTTGCAATTTCAGAACTAGATGATCTGAAATTACAGAGATACATCAGATTCAATATCAGGGTTCTGCAAAGGGAAAAGAGGTGTGTAGGTTTTTTTTAAATTTTTGCGTAAGCTTGGTTTGAAGGAATTCAAAGGGCATAGTAAAGCATTATTATCGGTTACTGATGCCCCGAGGAAAGAAAATGCAAACACCGAGTAAAGAACCTGAAAGCTCTAGCATGACTCATGAAGAAAAGGAAGAAATGCTACATGATATATCAAAATTACAAGAACAAGTGCAACAAATGTCACACTCACAAAAGCTAACAGAAGCTAAGATAAATGGCGTGGAATATAAGATAAAGGGCATGGAAGCTAAGATGGATGATTCGAACATAGATTTGAAGAGAGACATGGCAGATTTGAAGACAGATTTGAAGACAAACATGGACGAATTGAAGATAAATATGAATAAGTTGCTACAAGAAATGGGCACTGAGGATGAAAGGGTACTAAAGGAAACTCATGATGAGAATAAAAGAAATGTTAATCATGATTCCATAGATGCTAATGTTGGATCGAAGACTCACCATATTCCAAAGATCAATATGAGGAAGTTTGATGGCAAGGATCCTGCCACATGGATATTACAGATGGAGCAATTTTTCGATCTCAATAATGTGCAAAACACACAAAAGGTACGTATGGCAACTGTATATTTGGAACCAAATCAGTTTGTATGATATCAATGGCTTTGCTCTCATAAACAATTTATCACTTGGGAAATTTTTACGGAAGAATTGATAGCACATTATGAGGATACAAAAAGCAACACTTTTTTTAGCCAATTGATAAGTCTCAAACGGAAGGGTTCAATAATGGAGCACATTGAGGAGTTCTAAAAATTGAACATAAGGGTAAAAAATATTCCAGAGGAGCATAGGGTTGATGTGCTCATAGGGTCTTTAAAGGATAATATCCAACATGATGTTCGCCTTTGGGAACCTGATTCATTAGAGAAGGCATTCAGGTTAGCAAGAAAAATGGAAAGCAAAATTATGGCAACCAAGAAGCATACCACTCACAACTATAAAGATGGAAGTGTTGTTGCCCCTAGTCTTCCACAACCTATAAGGTTGACACCACAAAAATTGGAAGAAAAAAGAGCAAAAGGTCTTTGTTATAGTTTTGATAACAAATACACTAAAGGTCATAAGTGTGCTGAGAAGAAATTATTCTACATAGATTGTGAAGAGGAAGAAGAAAAGGAGCAAGAAAGGTCAAAAGAAGAGGATATACTCCAGGAACAAAGCCTAGATGAAGAACAATTAAATCCGACCATATCTTGTAATGCATTGGTGGGAATTACCACTCCTCAAACCATAAAGATAGAAGGACAAATCAAGAAGAAAAAGGTAATAGTGTTGATTGATTCAGGAAGCACCCACAATTTTATTCATTGTAGGGTAGCAAAATAATTGAATTGCTTCCTATATCCAGCACCAGAGTGTCAAGTGATGATTGCAAATGGAGGAACAATAAATTGCTCTGGAAGGTGCCATAATATCAAGCTATCCATGGGAGAATATGTATTGACTAGCCCAATGCTTTCCATTCCAATGGGAGGTGTTGATGTTGTACTAGGAGTCCAATGGCTACAATCCTTGGGTACAATAGCTTTTAATTTTCAAAAACTTTTCATCAAATTTTCTACAGAAGGAAAGGAAGTTGAAATAAGGGGTATTGTAGGGAAACCAAGGAAGATAATAAGCTCTAATGGTATGACAAAGCTTCTAAAAAAGGAACAAAGAGGTGTAATTGCACAATTATGTCCGCTAGATGTTTCCACATCGGAATCATCTATTTCTCCAGATCTCCAAAAAGTCCTGGACAATCATTCCAAGGTATTTGAGACTCCCAAAGGTCTCCCACCTATGCATGATCATGGTCATGATATTCATCTGATTCCTTGAAGTGTTCCTCCAAACATCAGGCCGTACAGATATCCCTATGTCCAAAAAAGTGAAATTGAACATATGGTTGCAAAAATGCTAGAGGCTGGTATAATTCAACCGAGTCAAAGTTCTTTCTCTACTCCAGTGGTATTGGTGCACAAGAAGGATGGATCATGGTGCATGTGTCCAGATTATAGGGAGCTCAACAAGCTCACAATTAAAGATAAGTTCCCCATTCCTGTCATTGATGAATTACTGGATGAATTGCATGGATCAATTTACTTCACCAAGTTGGATCTTCGTTTGGGATATCATCAAGTCAGAATGAATATTGAAGACATTCCAAAAACAGCGTTTAGAACTCATGAGGGTCATTATGAATTTTTGGTCATGCCTTTTGGCCTTACCAATGCACCTTCGACATTTCAAGGTTTGATGAATTCAATTTTCAGACCATTCCTTGGAAAATTTGTGTTGGTATTATTTGATGATATACTAATCTACAGCAAGTCTTGGAAGGATCATGTTGAACATGTTGACACGATGCTACAACTATTGGAGGAGAAACAATTATATGCAAAAAGATCCAAATGTATCTTTGGAGTCCAGGAGGTGGAATATTTGGGTCATATCGTATCTCATGAAGGAGTTAAGGTAGACCCTAGCAAAATTAAAGCCATTAAGTAATGGAAAATCCCCACATCCATAAAGCATCTGCGAGGATTTCTTGGGTTGACAGGGTATTATCGTAAGTTTGTTAAGAGTTATGGGAGAATAGCAGCACCTCTAACAACATTATTGAAGAAAGATGCATTTTCATGGACTCTGGAAGCAACAAAGGCCTTTGAACATCTTAAAGAGGCAATGTGCCAAGCACCGGTCTTAGCTACACCGGACTTCACAAAAACCTTTATTGTGGAATGTGATGCTTCAGGAAATGGAATTGGTGCTGTTCTAATGCAAGATGAAAGACCCATTGCTTTTGAAAGTCGTCCAATCAAGGGAAAGTTTTTAAGCAAAGCTATTTATGAGAAGGAAATGTTGGCAATACTCCATGCACTTAAGAAATGGCGACCCTACCTAATGGGAAGACACTTCAAGGTAAAAACGGATCATGATAGCCTTAAATACTTTTTAGAACAAAGATTATCCTCTGAAGAGCAACAAAAGTGGCTCACAAAGATGTTGGGTTATGACTTTGAAATCATCTACAAAAAAAGGAAGAAAAATGTGGTGGCAGATGCACTCTCAAGAAAGGATGAGGATGTGGAAGCATTGTTGTGCACCATTTCTATTATCCAACCATATTGGATAAATGAATGGAATGGAAGAATGATGAAGAAGTTTGGGCACTTATTCAAAAGCTACAACAAGATTCCAGTACGTCTGATACATTTTAGCTGGAAAAATGATTCATTATGGTACAAAGATTGCTTATACCTCTGTAAGAATTCCCAGCTAAAACAAAAGATTCTTATGGAATTGCACACTTCTCCCTTAGGAGGGCACTCAGGATTTTTAAAAACTTACCACAGGGTTAAGAAGGAATTTTTTTGGGATGGCCTTAAATCAAATATTCAAAAGTTTGTTTCGGAATGTTTGGTTTGCCAACAAAATAAAGTTGAAACAATTAAGACACCGGGTCTACTACAACCTTTATCCATTCCAAGCCAACGTTGGGAGGAGGTTTCAATGGATTTTATCACAGGTTTACCCAAGTCTGAGGGAAAAAGTGTCATCATGGTGGTAGTTGATAGACTTACCAAGTATGCACACTTTTGTGCATTATCACATCCATTTAAATCCAGTACAGTTTCTACTGCATTTATGGAAACAATTCAAAAGCTACATGGAAACCCAAAGATTATTGTAAGTGACAGAGATCCCATTTTCACTGGAAATTTTGGACAGAATTATTTTCTTGTCTTGATACTCAGTTAGCTCATAGCTCATCTTATCATCCTCAATCTGATGGGAAAACTGAGATAGTAAACAAATGTTTGGAAGGATATCTTCGTTGCTTTGTATCTGATAAACAAACACAATGGGTCAAATGGTTACCTCTGGCTGAGTGGTGGTATAACACTTCCTTCCATACAGCAACAAAAATGACCCCATTTATGGCACTTTATGGGTATCAACCACCATCCATCACATCATATTTAAGAGAAAATTCTAAGGTTTAGGCAGTGGAACATCACATCGAACATCAACAACAAGTCCTCCAACTCTTAAAGGATAACCTCGTGTTGGCACAAAATAGAATGAAACAACAGGTAGATCAACATCGCAGTGAAAGAAGTTTTGATGTAGGTGATTGGGTATTCCTACGGCTACAACCATATAAGCAAATGTACCTAAAGTAAGCTAAGAAGGATAATAAATTATCACCAAAGTATTATGGTCCGTACAAGGTGTTGCAAAATATTGGTACTATGGCATACAAATTGGAGCTTCTTGCAGCTTCTCAATTGCACCCAGTTTTTCATGTTTCATGTTTAAATAAGGTTATAGGCGACAAGATCCCAGTTCAAACAATATTGCTAGAACTTGACGAGGAAGGAAAAATTATATTGGAACCGGAAGCAGTCACAGAAACAAGAACTCGACAGCTACGAAATCGATCAATTTCAGAGTATCTTATCAAGTGGAAGAACTTATCCGCTAAAGATTCCACATGGGAGGATGAGAATTTTATGCAGAAGTATCCAGAACTACTCAAGCGTTGAGGACAACACTTTTTTGAAGGAGAGGGGCATGTTGGGTCCCTATAATACTAGTGATTACCCCATTACTATTGTAGTTATACCCCTTATTTATATTGTTGTGCCCCTATTACCCCCATATTGTTATTTTTGTGCCCCATAGAATCCCTCTATTGTTATTTTTGTGGCTTTATATTATTACTGTTAGGTCGGCTGGATTATATTGTGACTTCTTAGACTCCTATATATAAAAAGGAGGTTTTTTCATTTGAATCATCAGAGAATTGTTCATTCATGTAATGTAAAGGAGGTTGCCCCCTTGAAGAGGCTGAATTCTAAGGCGTTGATCTATCTTTTCTATCTTTTCTTGAGCTGGTTTCATAACAGGTGATGACCATGGTGTAGAAGAAACCCCTGAGTGGGTTCTAGATAAAGATTGGTAACCAACCAGGAAACACGATTCACCATATAGGTGTGACTCAGGAGTAGTAGAAAACATTGAAGAGGTTGCAACAAAATATTCTATCGCAACTGCATCAGATGATACAATCTGCGATGTTGATGGTTGTTCAGTCATAGTTAACCGACCCAATAGATGTCTTAAAGAATCAATGGGTACTTCAAAAGGAGCAGTAAAATGAGGAGTATGAGGGTGAAGATAAAGTCGGGTTCCAAAATGGAATGGGGTTACTTGTGTGGTATCTTCTTCAAATTCTTCCTCAACAAAAATTAAACCAGGTGGAAGAACTTCACCGTCTGGTCTGTAATAGACTTCTGGTGTTGATAAAGTGGAAGTTTCAGTAGTTACTAATGTTTGAGGGTTAATCGGTTGATCATCTTCTGGTAAAGTAACAACTTTTGAATTTTCAAATTCAAAGTCTAGATGTTCTGGTAAAAGAACAATAGTTTCAGGGAGAGGTTCCTGAAAGACTTCAGGTTTAGAAGTAATTTCCGATTTAACTATGATAGGTTCTAGACTAACTTGTGGTTGAACTGATTCAAGTTTAGAAGTAATTTCTTATTGAGCAACTTCAATTTTAGGATCAACTTGTTGTTGGAAAATTTCTTTACTATTTCACTAATACCAGTGATAATGTCCCCAAGTAGTTTTGAAACTTCTTCTTCGAAAACGGATGTTCCAGGAATAGTTGGAGTAACTAGAGTCTTAGTACTTACCAAAATGGATGATTATGGTAATTCAGATGAAGAACCAGGAGTTCTTGATGTACTTGACTCAGTTAAGCGAGACTACTTTGATCGAATAGGTGTAGCTTTGAGCAGCAAAGGCAGTTTACTCGCTGTTCTCTGTGAAAGGCGGGTAAGGGTTGATGCTCCTCCACAATTGCTAATTAATTTTATTACAAAAAATAAATAAACAAAGGGGTAATCTAGGCAAAAGGTTTACCAAGCAACTGTGAACTACAAAATACCTCATGGCAAACCAAGAAGTACGAGCAAGAAATCTCCCTGAATGCTATGTTCGGTGTATCATAATGTACAAGGCAACTGACTCGGTTCCCTGAGGATGGATAATAGCCTAGTGTTGTCCTCCCATATATACCCGAAAGTACGTGGAGGCTCAGTGCATATAAGCATTGTCTAATGCAAAACTGCATAGTGAGAGCATTCCCATATACTTTACGTACTGTAACATCGCCCTATATACCCAAAGGTACATGGACGAGATACGATATACTCACGTACATGGAATGAGGTATCACACTCGGGATGTATTGCAGACAACTTAGAACCAACTTCTTTATTTTGTGATGCCAAGACACATCTCTAGCCTAGAACCAATAAATCTTTTTTGTTAATGAGATTGCTCCATTAGGTAAATTGGAGTTAATTTTAAGTTGATCTTTATTATGAATTTTCCTTTCAAGTTCACCATGTGATGTATTCTGAAATTCCTAGGAATGCAACTATTATGATAAGTATTCTTTCCGTTCAATTAAATAATGAAAATCCTAGCTACTAGGGATAGAGCAATCAGATTTCTTTCGATCAAAGAGAAAAGAACACAATCTAATGCAATTTCCCTAAACTATTCCTATGAGCGCACACAAACTTTTTCAATGCAACATGCATGTATTTATTTTCTATTTCCTTAATGTGAATATGAAAAAAAATGGAAAACTAATGCACATACAATTAATTAATCTTTAACAAGAATGAAGACTTTACAACAGTTCTATTTCGAAGGAAAATAAGACTTTTACGTCACATTATTTTGAACAAATATTAATAAACTATATTCTAAATTTGACTATAGATCGATAATGACAAAGAAAACATTTAAGAAACATTAATCAACCAAGTCAAAATAGGGCTAGAAAAGGAGATATAAACTTTTTTTCTAAGACATCACATTCATTGATCAATGAACAATCAATCAAAAAGAGGAAATTTGTCAAAAAAACTCAATCTAGAGGTGGGAAACTGACCCTAGGAGGATTAGCGTAACCCTAAATAGGAGACAGTGCACTTCAGAGAACTGTCCCTAAGCTAAGGGTGATTTACAACATACTGTGTCCCTCACAAGCTTGCACTCGTGATAGTAAACCATTTCAAGGGGCAATTTGACACAGTTTTTGACCAAAATTCAATGAAAAAGAGCTGAAATACAGTCAATGAACACAAGTAGGGTCTGCACGAGTGTCCTAGGAGGTGGATAAGCTACTAGGAAGTATGATCTTCCCCAGTGGAGTTGTCAATTTATTTTGGAGGATTTGGTATCTATAGATAAATACTAATTACCTAGATAAGTAGACATATCTAGAACAATAGTCTAAAGCACTTTACCCTTTTCCTATAAGCAATAGATAAGACAAAGAAGATGAGAAGACCTACTTGTAGTTACACTTTCTTCTTGTCTCCTTTGTATCGATCCCATCGCTCCTTCTCGTACATAACACATTTGAGAAGTACATGTAAACACAAACAGAATACAAAGAACTGATCAAAGCAAAAGATCTATTGAATACAAGTAAATGGAATCAAATACATTCACACATATAAGCATCATATAACAATACAAGCATATAGGAAAGAGGTTCAAATACTTTATTGAATAGAAGAAGGAACTACAACCATCATGTCTGATTCAAAGTCACTCCTCTAGCTTGGATCCCATCCAGATCACATCAAATGCATGAAAAACTTGTAGCATAACAATACTTGTCTCAAAACCAATTCTCATAGCAACATTATCTCCTTACAATTCAGCATAGTCCAACCCCTGATCACTTAGAAGAGTGTTCAATTTATAGGAGGATGAAGGAGGTTATGTCATAAATGGAGGTATTGAATGGCCTTTCATACATAGAATTAGTTCCATGGAGGAAGGGATGAGAGGATAGGATGCATCTTAACTCATTCCTCATCAATTTTTGACCTCATAGGAGTTGATAAGGGAGGGAAACTTCTAGATGACTCCAAGAGATAAGAATATTCCCCAAACCCTATGTGAATTTCTCTCAATCTCACCCAATGCAGGTGAAAGAGGGCCTAAGTGCTTTGTAGAGCACTCTGGCATGGACTGAACTGCTTTTCAGTGCACCCTTACATGGGCCTACCTACACTGGTCCCTCTAGAGGTCATTTCAGGATGTCTTCAAGTCATGAAATTGTCTGGGAAGGAGGCATTCAAAAGGGTGACTTGTTTAGGGCATGTGGAAATTAAACTTAGGGTTTGATGAGCCCTATAACACTAATATGGATGATGGGAGTTATGTGCCCAAATGGATCTGTAACACCATTGGCACTCTATTGGTCAAGTCCACACTAGTGGACACTTCTTTGATACCCTTGTTTAGGTCCATCTCAGTGGAGTCCTCCTCATTTCTCTTACTACTCTCTGCCACCTTGAGCTTCAACTGCTCAATTTGTTGCCACAGTGCATCCACTTCATCCTCTAGTTGGCAAATATGCTCCCTCTTTTCTAGTTGTTTCTCTTGCATAATCATATTCTCTTTCTTCTGTCGGTGTATGCTATGCTGCAAAACAACCAGACCTTCCCTTAATTCCAAGTGTTCTTGCACACAATTGATGTAGGTTAACTAATTTTTCATATCTTCCAGAGAATTTACCACCCATGGCCCCCTTGACCTTGGCCTGCGACTGCCCCAAGAGCCCAACCGGGAACTATCAGCTGCACTCTGCACACTTAAGTCCATCCTCAGACCTTTGAGAATGTCACAGACCCTTTTTCACTCCCGCTCAAGTCTAGGATGCTTTTGACACACCACCAGAGGAGCCAACCATCCACCACCCTATCCACCTCACTAGCGCTAATGAAGCCTCAAGATTCTGACCCCAAGCACCCTCATAGTCCAAAAGTTTAAAAACCTTCTTACCAATAACTATCTTCAATTCGATCATATTCAAACAAACATCCCTCAATAGGTCTATTCTCAAATTTTCACTTTTGGTACGAAAACCCCTCCCAATTCACCAAAATAACAACACCCAACCTAGTAAAAACACTCATACCATCAACAATACTTAAACCCATGCCCCCTAAAGCTTCTCACTCGTAAACACAGGCACACCCGATGCCTTGAGATTCTTCCCTTCAACCCAAACCCAACAAATGACTCAGAACAACCTCAGATTTAGCCACCAGGCCTTCATAGAGGTGAACTAAGCCAAAAAAAACATTAAACCATAAAAATTGAACACACCATTATTCCTTAAGTAGCAACTATAGGACTGTTTGATGATGTAGTATCGTGTGAAGAAATTGATGGAGCTAATATCCCAATGTACTTCCATAAATTCCCAAAATTTTGCCATTATTTCCCTACTCTGTTGTTGGTCCGTCATTCGCATCCTCATCTTCCTCCCACAAGTGATCAAGTCGATTATGTGCTCAGGAATTAAATGCTACTCTGAATTCCCCATTATCCTGCAGTCACTCGAGGTGGTGTGCCTACCTTTGCATCATGATCCAGGGTGTGGGAACTTAATACACACACAAAGATCCCTACCATGCATAAGTGTAGAGCTAGGGTGATGATCACAGACACATTGTGGCTTCAAGCGGAGGACACTCCTGTCACGAGGCTCTAGAATAGGTTAGGGCTCACATGGTGTGATGCGACAGGGACCAAGGGGCAAGGGAGTGAGGAGCACATAGGGGGTGTAAATGATGGTAAGGAGGGGAGTTGGGACAGAATGGAAGAGGGGAACAATGGGGAAAGTCATATGAGAATTGAAAAGGAAAGGGATGGGGTGATAAATAGGGAAGAGGGGAAATGAAGGGGTTGGGGGGGGGGAGGAAAGTGGGAGGGCGAAGGGGAGGGAGGAAAGGCCAATTAGCCAACCTAAGAAATCTAAAAGAAAAATCCCAAATTCTAATGTTTGTTAACTTCCTTGCAAGGCTAAGAGAAACCTTTACAATCCAGAATTTGAACCTCATCAAATCACTTAGGGAATGCTAGTCATGCCCATGACTTGATTCACGATGCTCATCTCTTCTCTCAACTGGCATGCATGGTTAGCCTATTTGTTTGATTCTTGGTTACATACTCTGAGAATATGGAAGAAAGAAACCAATTCGAAGGAGGGGATCATCCCTTGGGATCTCTTGATAATTTGGTTTAAGATATTCTTTTTAGTTGATGAAGGATAAACCATATGCCTAATGATTATCATGGATTCCCCTAATACTTGTAATGTTTTTATGCCCTTCTTTTGAGACAAAGTGAGGGTTGGGAACAATTTATATGGTTATCCTTGGTTGTTAGCGTTCCATCCAAGCTCCCAATCATATGTATATTCAATGATTCCTTCGAGATTAATGAGAATCGCTTCCCCTCCTGCCACTCCATTGTGCACACGATATATTAAAGCCTACATTGGAAATACTTAAATTCTTGGTGATAATATGATTATGGTGGAGCATCATGGTGGTAAATGTTGGTTTAAATCATATGTTGACATAATGAAGATGATGATGGTCCCCTAACCCGTGAGGAGGTGCCTTTTATGATCTTATATGTGGTGAGTGAACTACCAGTTGAAGCATGGACCCTTTCCATGTGAACATCACATGGGTTTTCAATCTTCCTCGCTTTAACTATGCAAATTAACTTGGCTAATCAAACAGTAATGAAATTTTTTTCAACCCTAACCTTATCAATTCATAAGGTTTCAATTCACAAGGTTTCTCTTTCCTTAATTATTTTCACTTAGTGTGTTACCTATTCCACTAAATTCCATGATGAGGGTTACCAAAATCTTAGTCATTGGAAATTACCTGAAATCATGGTAGCACCTCCCCTTCGACTGCAAGGTGCTTTTCCTATAAAATGTTGTTGATGGTTCTCACTTTCCCTTTGGTGTGTCCAATGGGCCCCAAAAATGGGTAATTATATGGGCTCATTTTGCCTCTTACTTCAACTAAATCCACCATTCTCATTAGTTTATTGCATGTTTTTGAATATAGAGTGAATTGGGTTAATCACTTTGCCATGTAGTCTCATGTGTGTTTTATGTAGATTTTTTGGCCAATTTTGGACAATGTCAAGGGATTTATGAGCAAATGGTAGCCAAAACTCAAGGAAAATAGGGAAGAGGATTTGTAGGGGGGTTTCTCCTTCATTTATGACCCCTTTCCTTGAATCCTCCATCAGCAACTCGAAGCACAAAGGTCCACATTGATGATTCCAAGGGGCAGCTAAGCAAGTAAAAGAAGGACTGTTGTTTATCTCCAGTCCTAGGAAGCTGAGTTCCTTGATTTTAAGAGGGATGTTTAAGGAATCCATTTGTATAAATAAGGAGGCTTAGATCCTTAGTAAATTAGCCAGTTATTAGTAGATTTTCGCACTTTTGTGCAGCATTGTGTTCAGCTCATTTTCGAGTTCCTTTTTTAGAACAATTTATGTAATGTGATTGCTATTTTTGATAATGAAGATGAAACAGTTTTTGATCCAGCAATGATCTCTTTCATAGGGCTGAAGCTCTTGGGTTAGGGCCCAACCTAAGCTGCCTAGCACCTCCTATTGTGCACTTATATGTTTTTGCTTCAGTTCATGAGTTAATTTCTATTGCACAGATTCATTTTACTTTGTTAGATTAGGTTGCTTTTGAAGGTTAGCATAGTTTTTTTTTGTTTCAATCAAGTAGGTTATTGCAGTGATAGAATAAGATTCAAAAAGGCCAACAACAGGCCCTGATTTCCTTTCTCCCTTCTTGGGACTATGATTTGAGGTCAAGGCACTTCTGCTACAACCAAAAACACAGTTTTTGCTCTTCCATGCATTTGTTGGTGTGATAACTTGATTTGAAAAGATTGATATATTGGTTCAGATTCAGTTTCTTATATTATTTCTTGTTCTTCTACCATAGATCTCTCTACATTATTTTCTATTCATAGGTTACTATTCAACATTTTCTGTGTTCAGGTCAGGAATTACGTTAACAAGTGATATTTCTATTTTCATAGTACAGTTAGTTCTTTCTTTGATCAGTTTTGATAAGTAAATGTGAAAATATCTTGTAGGCCATCTCAGCTCACCAGCCATCCATAAAACAGTGAGCACCAGCTCACTTCTCATAGATTTCCCAAGTCATTCGCAACATTTTTCCAATATGCCCTAATTTTTGCTTTTTTCTCCGTAAACTTCTTGCTTGCCATTTGAACAAATTCAACCATCACGTTTTTTCTTGACCTTCCTTGACAAGTCCTAGACACCTCAACACCTTCATCTAGCCTTCATTTCCCCTTTCCAATCATTTTTCCACCTTCAAAACTCCAAAAATAGCTCTCAGCCTCCTCCTGTAGAATTTCCTGTGAGTGATTTTTTGAAGTCTGATCGCTATGAAAGTCTTCAGAAGGGTACTAGAGGCTTCTTAGGACCTCTCCACACCTTACTCCACCTTTAAAAAAGCCAACTCCATCTCCCTTCGCCACCAAACCTCTTCACAATCACAACTAGATAGATCACAGGCACAATAATTTCACATAAAAACACTCAAAAGAACAAAAAGATGTTTTCTTCTCATTTTTTTCAGAAGTAATTTACCTTTTCAGTAGTCAATGGCACTCCTTTCATCAGTTTTCATCTCTTTTCCTGCAAAAGTAGGGTTAGTGGGTAAACTATGGTTTGCTAGGGTTTGCTAAGGTTTGCGTTACATTTCAGTTTTCCTTCTCTTTCTGGAAGTAGAATAGTCCTTGTAGAGTTAGCTTTCTTTCATCACAATTAAAAGCTTCTTCTGAGAATCCATAGAAGTTGGCTTAAACTCCTAGTGACCTTGCGCCAGCTGACAAAGTGGTAGCCTGTAGTAAGAGCTAGTACTTGTGCATACAGCACCGTCGCTTCCAAGTTTGTTATGAACTACCTGGTTGATAAAAGTAAAGTAGGGAACCCTAGGACTTGCAGCATTATTACTGCAATACTGGTGCTCACCATCTTTTTGGTGCCATTGCCAGGGAAGCGTCAGAGTATTTTGTGATTACTACTTTTCTTCTATTTTCTACTGCAACATTCTGCTAAGTAGTTTATTTCAGCAAAAGTAGAGTAATTGTTTCATTTCAATTCTGCAATTTCAATTCTGCAAGAGTAGAATAGGCATTTCTCACTTTCATTTCAATTCTGCAATTTCCATTTCTGCAAAAGTAGATTAGGAATTTTCCTACTTTCATTTCAATTATGCAATTTCCATTTCAACAAGAGTAGATTAGTCATTTCCTGCTTTCATTTCAATTCTGCAATTTCCATTTCAGCAAGAGTAGATTAGTCATTTCCTGTTTTCATTTCAATTCTGCAATTTCCATTTCAGCAAGAGTAGATTAGTCATTTCTTGCTTTCATTTCAATTCTACAATTTCCATTCTAGCAAAGTAGATTAGTCATTTCCTTGCTTTCATTTCAATTATGCAATTTCATTTCAGCAAGTTCATTTCAGTTAGTTGCAATTTGTTGTTCAATCCATTTCAGTTTTGTAGGTACAAGTAGAAAAAAAAACAAAAGTCACCCAAAAAAGAGATTTCCTTTTATACCTCATAGGAACAGAGACAATTTAGGAAAATTCCTACCCAACACCCCCACCACATCAGTAAGTCACCCTTCTCTCTTCTTCGGTAGCAGTGATCCAAAAGAACCTATAGGTGAACCACTAGAAATATATGAAGATCCTATATTAGAAGAAGAGCAAGAAACCATTTCTCCTGAGATCATGGCTAAAAACAAAAACGTTAGAGGAAACGAGGAGAGAGTAGAGGGTCCCTTTCCTATTTGAGAGACCAATGGGGACAGTAAATTGCAAAACATAAGTCCTTCAGACTTACCCCACTTCCATGGATTGACTACTGAAGATCCTGATACCTTCTTGTTTGAATTTGTTTTTCTCTGTCGAACCTATGACTACGCAGAAGATGAGAAGAAGTTGAAACTGTTTCCTTCTACCCTCAAGGATGCAACATTGTGCTGGTTCATGGGGTTACCTGGCAACAACATCACAACTTGGGCTCAGATGCAACAAGCCTTTAACAACAAATACTGGGACTACTATAGGTCAAAGGATACCAAGGAAGAGATTTTTCGAATGACCATGGGAAGTGATGAATCCTTAGAAGACTATAAAGAGAGGTTTAAGCTTAGTTATAAAAAGGCCAAGTCCACACTTGACCTCGAATCTCTAAATTTGTCCTCCTTAGACGGGTCCCAGAAGACCTTCTAGACACCCTCCATTTGATGGCTGGGGGAGACATCTACCAACTACCTTATGATGACATAAAGACTGTGTTTAGAAACCATTCTAGGGAAGCCAAAGAGAGGGGTAGGGGAAGTCAACCTTTATCCAGTACATCCTCATCTATTTCATCTATTAGAAGTGAATTTTAGAATCGGCTGGAAGATTTCAAGAGTGAGATGAGGCAAACTCTTGCCATGCAAATGGATACCTTGCATATCAAAAGAAAACAAGAGGAAGCAGAGAGGGCTTTGGCCATTTTTTGTCCTAGGTGCACTATAAGGCATCCTAGGAATGAATGTTTATTGAATGCTATAGAAGTGTGTTCAGTCTGTGAAGAAGACCATTCTACAAATCAGTGCCTTTCTTTGCTCGGACTTAAAGCTGCATAACAAGGGATTGAAGGAACCACTGAGCCACTCTATTTCATCAACCAAAGGAGGCCACATGGGCCTAGACCTTACCATCAAGGAATGCAAGGGACATCCTAGACATATTACAAC
Source organism: Pinus tabuliformis (assembly GCA_031772625.1). Lineage (NCBI taxonomy): Eukaryota > Viridiplantae > Streptophyta > Pinopsida > Pinales > Pinaceae > Pinus > Pinus tabuliformis. Next base: position 1,503,406,517 of record CM062816.1, read on the forward strand.
CCCAATCAAGCCACTTACATGCCTTCTTGGGGCCCCCTGCTCATCCTTCTTGGTCCAGACCCCCTCCTTGGTCATATCCATCTAAATACCATGCTTAATGAGTTGCTTATTCATTTCACTCTTATGCTCAGCCACAACCTTAGTGGAATGCACCTCATTAGGGGTGGAGGCCCCAATACAACTATCCTCTTGCTCCTTTGCTTCCACCACCTAATCAACCATAACCATTGCCTCCTACTCCACCAAGGCATCCTCAAATCCCTGCTCAACCAAACCCAAACCCCAATAAAAGATAGGCCTAGCAGGTATATAGTGGGGAAACATCATGCCTGACCTATGCTGTGGAGATTTAGGAGATCAAACTACGATCTGGGAAGGTTCTCCCAGTTAACCAACCTCCCCCTAAGGAGGATGAGGAAGAAAAAAAAGAGAGTGAACCGAAGGCCATTCCCCCCTTTCTTGAGAGATTAACTGGAACCACACAACCGACCCAGAAGAAACTGCACTTCTGGGATAACTAAAATAGTTATGTGTAAAGATAACACTTATCCAAGCCATAAATTATTTGCCTATATATAACAAAATGATCAAGGAGTAGTGCTTTAGGCAGCGAGGCAGGTGCAAGAGAGATGCCCCAACTATCAATGTCATAGGACAGCTATCCGATCTTATGTTGGGGTAGGTAATCTGTCCGAAATATCTAGACCCTGGAAGTCTTGTAGTCAATGTCCACATCAATGGCACTGTAATCCCCCATACCCTTATTGATCTAGGGGCTACCATTAATGTGATGACCAAGGACACTATGCTCAAGCTTAACCTTCAGGGCTCCCTGAGAACTACCACAACAGTACTACAATTAGTAGATCGCTCCATTGTGACCCCTAAAGAGATTGTGGAAGATGTAATGGTCTCTATCGATTCTTGGGAGTACCCTGCTAATGTCCTAGTTCTCCAACCAAAAGAAAAGCTTATTGGTTATCCTCTCATCTTGGGAAGACCCTCGTTGGCTACTTTAGATGACTACATCAGTTGTCGAGTAGGGAACTGACAATCAAGAATGGGCATATGTCTAAGTAGATAGTCCTATATCCTCATGCCCAACCTTTGTTAGAATATGATTTACCTCTCTGATTGGAGGAGGAAGATGAGGATGAAGTCTATTCTGCACCACTGTGTGTAGTAGAAGCTACCATGGGGAGGCCCACAAATTGAGGTTGATCTCATTGAAAACTTGATTCAGAATCCACCCCCCAGTGTGTTTCCATTAGAAGAGCTGGTGGAAGAAACCCAAGCCAATCCTTTAGTTGATCTCTGTGTGGCAGATCAGACCTCTCTCCGATTTAAGAATGTGGAATTTAGCCTAGAAAGACTCTTGAAGATCAAATCATCACTATCTACCTCTCAGGAGGAAGAACTGTGTAGCTTATTGAGAAACCACTTGGATGCTTTTGCTTGGAGCTATAAGGAGATGAAGGGAGTCCACTTCAATCTATACTCATCACATTTAAATTAAGGAAGATTGAAAACCAATCAAGTAGCCTCAAAGGAGGATGAATCTAGCCCTTAAGGACATTTTCAAAGAAGAACAACAAAAATTTGCTGAATGCAGGTTTCATCTACCCTATCTCTGACAGCAAATGGGTCTCTCCTTTGGTGCTAGTGCCAACTAAAAATGGGAAGTGGAGAATCTGTGCAGATTATCGAGAACTAAACAAGGCCACCAAGAAGGACCATTTTCCTTTGCCTTTCATAGATCAAGTGTTAGATGGCCTGGCAGGGAAGAAGTTCTTCTCCTTCCTAGATGGGTTTAGTGGGTACAACCAGATCCAAATCAGCTCGGAAGGCCAAGATAAGACCACTTTCACTTGTCCTTGGGGTACCTTTGCATACCGGGTCCTTCCTTTTGGGTTGTGCAATGCTCTCGCCACCTTCCAGAGAGCAGTATTGAGTATATTTTCTGAACTGGTTCATGATTCAGTGGAAATCTATATGGATGACGTTACCCCTTATGGTTCTAACCTCCAGGAAGCTTTATCTAACCTAGGAAAGGTTTTGAACAAGTGTATTGAAATGAACTTGTCCCTCAGTCCTAAAAAATGTGAATTCTTGATGACTGAAGGGACCATGCTAGGTCATGCAATTTCTCAGCAAGGATTACAAGTGGACCCCAACAAAATTTCCATCATCCAAAGGGTCACACCTCCTCAAAAGGTAAGAGATGTTCAAAGTTTCCTAGGTTTAGCAGGGTATTATAGAAGATTCATTAAGGATTTCAGTAAGCTAGCCTCTCCATTGTTTTGTCTTTTGGGAAAAGATGTTGAGTTCATATGGATTGAAAACTATCAAGAGGCTCTAGATACCTTGAAAAGTAACATGGTGACTGCCCCAATTTTGAGAGGTCCAAACTGGGCCCTACCTTTCCACATTCATACAGATGCCTCTAACAAAATGATAGGAGCAGCCTTAGGGCAAGTTGATGAGAAGCTACGTTATGCCATATATTTTGTAAGTAAAAACTTGTCCAAGGCAGAATTGAACTACACTGTAACTGAAAAGGAGCTCCTAGCTGTAGTCCATTCCCTAAATAAGTTCAGACACTACATCACTGGCTATCAAACATTCGTACACACTGATCATTCTGCAATTAGGTATTTAATGAACAAATAAGATGTAAATGCTCGTATTATTAGATCATGATTACTTTTATTGCAGCAATTTTATTTGACAATTGTTGATAAGCCAGGTAAGGAAAATGTTGTTGCTGATTTTTTGTCTAGAATAGATTTACCTGCAGGTAAAGAAGGAATGGTGGATGATCAAATGCTCAATGAACACGTATTTGCTATCTCAGTACTCTCTCTGTGGTTTGTTGATATAGCAAATTACTTGGTTTCAGCATAGTTCCCGCCACACCTATCCTCAAAAGAGAAGAGCAAGATCGTGAGGAAAAGTGCCCCATTCACTTGGATTGGGGGCAATCTCTTCAAACCTGGACCAGATCAGATTTTGAGGAGATGTGTCAGGGAGGAGGAAGTTTTTGACATTCTCCTAACCTATCTTAATGGGCCCTGTGGGGGGCATTTTGTAGCAAAGAGGACTGCCTTAAAATCCTGCAAGTAGGTTACTATTGGCCCACTCTTCATCAAGATGTAACGATATATATCAACCAATGTGACCGATGTCAAAGGATGGTGAAACCTACTCCAAGGGATGAGATGCCGCTGTAACCTCAAGTGACTTTCGAGCCATTTGAGAAGTGCGGCATGGACTTTGTGGGTCCTATCAACCCTCCTTCAAAACATAAATCTTACATCATTGTGTGCACTAATTATCTGAAAAAATGGGCAGAAACAAAGGTGATCAAGGCAACAATAGAAGAAAAAGTAGTTGAGCTTTTGAGAGAGAATATCTTCTACAAGTTTGGTTATCCAAGAGAATTAGTCACAGATCAAGGGAGTCAGTTTACCTCCAATCTGATTGAATACTTGCTCACACATCACTAAATTAAGCACAGAACTTCCACCCTTTATCATCTGCAAGCAAATTGATAGGTGGAAGTCACTAACAGAGCTTTGGAAGGAATTTTGACTAAGGTAGTGAGTAGCAGCATAAAAGATTGGGCAAATCGATTCGTTGAGGCCACTTTGGCCTATAACACCACCTGGAAAACCACCACATGGTTCACACCCTATGAGCTGGTCTATGGGAAGAAGGCTTTGCTGTCAATAGAATTTGAATATAACACACTAAGGATGGTAACTCAGCTAGACCTAGATATCAGCCATGCAGAAAAGGAAAGGTTACTCCAGCTAAATGGATTGGATAAACAGATATTGCAAGCCCTCCTCCACTCAAAGGCAGTCTAGCTTCAAAGGAAAATATGGCATGATAGACACCTCAAATAAAAAAAAATTCTAGGAAGGAGATTCGGCGCTGCTATATGATTCAAGGTATAAAGATTTCAAGGGAAAATTGAGGACAAGATGGCTGGGACTGTACATAGTAGAAAAGTGCAATGACAATGGTTCAGTTCTGATCCGGACCATTGATGAAGAAGCCATTCCCATGCTTGTCAATGGGAATATGTTGAAGATCTACAGGAAGTCCCTATCCAAGCAAGAATTCATTGAGGATCTGAGTAAAACAATGTTGGTAGTAGAGCAAGTCTCTTCCTCCACTCCACCCACACCCTAAAAAATAAAAAATAAAAGTAAAGAAAGAAAAAAAAAACAAGAAAAAACCAGAAAAGAAAAAATAAAAGGTCCCTGGGTGAAAAACTCCCCTTGGAGGAATCCAGGGTAGGCAGTCAGGGTGAAAATCTCCTGGAGGCACCCCAACTATCTCAAAAAAAAAGAGAGAGAGAGAGAGAGAGAGAGAAAGAAAAAAACAGAGAAAAAACAGAAACAGAAAATTAAATTTTTTTTTTGAAAGCTTTGCAAATGGAAGGAGGGCCACAGAGAGAAAATGGACATGGCTGGGCTAAATACACCCTTGATAGATCATTTCTCCATCGCCATTGTCTTTCCCCAGTCCCTGATCTCACTTATTCTAGAAATTATGCATCCTACAGGAAGCTCTGTGCATTCTATAGGAGGATCCTATAGAAATCACAGAGAGCTCGAAATCAAGTTCATAAAAGGATTAGAGGGCTACAAATTTGTTTAGAAGGCCTGTGGACCTCCCTTCCACCATTCATCCTCCTAACTCTCCATTCCATACTTGCACCACTGCATTTCCACTCACTTCTTTCCTCCCTGCATAGAAAATACAGAATCATGTTTCTTTTGTTTTAAAAAAAATGAAGAATAAATGAGTAGCACCCTGAACTTAACGCTTACCTAGTGCATGCCAATCACTTTTCCTTCTCCCTCAGAAACTTCCTCAGCTATCTCTCTAGTCCTTGCTCAAGCCTCAGCCAAAGTTTTAGAGGGAGAAGCAATTACAGGAAATCCTGCAAGATTCCTGTAACAGCTGATCCCCTTAAAAATCAAGCTCCAGAGGCAGGGTCAATGTAGCCACAGATGATAAAACATGCAAGGAACCAGTCCTGATAAAAGATCACCGGCATGAGGTAGCCAAGCCACCAGTTCAAAAGCCACAAGGGCCAACAACAGTAGCAATCCATGAACATAGTGCCACATTCTGACATGCAACAACACAGTAGCGACTAACAGCTAAGTGACGAAACCCGTTCCTCTGTTGCATGAGTATAATTTAGAAATTTCCTGAACCATTGAGATGGTCACGATTAAATGAAATCGGTGGCCAGCTAATTGGCCACCCTCATCTAGTTCAAACAGAACCCCTCATCCAGTTCAAACCAAATAATGTTCAGTGGGTGAAATCCGCATGTGTGTTCAGTCAACTCAGGAAGAAAAACTCAAAACAAGTAGTGGTGGTGGCATATAATGGGAATGATGGAAAGGATTGTGGGCAGGTGGCCTTAGGTATAATAATGGCACTGGAGTAGGGACCAACGGTCCAGATGAAGGCAACGTACCCTTCCTTCCACCTCACCTCATCACCGCAAAACACGCTCGTAAGCTCCCGTAAGTTTAAGTACGTTGTAGTCGACGCCTTCATCACCTTTGCTTTCATTTGCATCGTCGTGCTCTTGACTGCAACAACCTACCTACCACCTTCAGAACCTCGAAGCAATCTCTCTGTCAGTTTCAAAACCCTTCTGCTTATCGGGCTTCTACAGGAGCATTATCGCACTCTACAGGAGCAGAAAACATAGTCCTACAAAAGCCCTTCTACAGGAGAGCCAGTGAGTAGCATCGCAGAGGAAAATTCGGGATTTTTTATGCCAAATTTGAGCTCGAAAAGGTAGGCTCAGTAAAACCCACTCTGCATTTCATATATCTACAAAAGGTGGTGGATTTGAAGCAAGGTACTGAGTTAAAAAGAAAGGAAAAGTGAGAACAAAAGTCTGCCTGTGTTTTTTAGAAATATATACAGTTTCTCCATTTACTCTCTGAGCCGAAATTCTATCTCTTTCTCCTCCGTGGTATTCTGCTGTGTAAAGAAAGGATGCAACCATAGGAAATTAAGCCTGTAAAACAATGAATTTGCATTGGGTGGTCTGCTTACTTTGTGAAAAGAAAAAACACTGTCTTGTATACTCTCTACTTTTTAAAAGATATTGTTTCCCTCAAACAGACCATGAAGTAAATTAAGTTTGAAGGGAAGGAAAATTGCAAATTACTTTTGTTAAAAAGGAAGAACACAAAAAATTCTCTCTTTGGTTCCAAAAATAAAACCTCAGCTTTTCCTTTGTTTTTGGATTTGAAAATTTGTTGCCTTCTTCCTCACCTGAAACATTCCAGTAGTGTCTGAACAACATGATAGGGGGTTTTATGAGGAAGGAGCCTTTGAATTCCACCAAACTACATGAACACCTAGAAGTGGTAGCCCTCTTTACCAAGGCAAATTGGATGCGTTTCCTTGAGAAATTTCATGGGTATGATGAGGAAGTCATAGAGGAATTTTTATTGTCTTTAAAACCCCACTCAAAAACCCATGCTACAGTCAGTTTCAGGGGTCTAACCATAGAACTTACACCAGAGTTCATTAGCAGAATTACAAGTCTCCCACTTGGGCTCCCCTGGAGCAAAGAAGAAAAACCACTAGGACAGGTTGCTAAAAAGACCTTTTTCCAGCCTGATGAACATCCTGTGGAGGATAAGAATGGGATCAGAAGGACAAGTATACCTTATCCATGGGGTGAGGTTAGCTATCAAATCATGAAGTATACCTCCTATGAAGGATACAACATTGTTTTTGGTTATCATTTCAGAATATTACATGAACTAAGATATGACATGGACCTGCCTGCATCTAGAAAACTCAATATTCCATATTTTATCCTCCAATCCTTGATAGAGTGTAGCACCAAATTGAATGCCAGGGTTCCAGACAAACTGGCTCAACATGGGCTCATTAAATTTCTGGTGGAAGATGCCCTCCACACTTACACAATCCCTATAGCCTAGGATATTTTCAGGAACGTGACTAAAGAAGATGACATAAAAACCCTCACTGATGACCTTAGTCCGTCTAGAAGTGAAGAGGAGGAACAAACAGAGGAAGCTGAGAAGGACATCCATGAAGAAGAATAGAAAATTTAATTGGAAGAAGGAAAAGAACAAAAAAGGAGAGGAGAGGAGAAACATGATACCACCATAAATGAACCTAAAGCATAGAAGAAAGCAACATCAAAAGCAAAAAAAGGGAAAACAATAGCAGAGAAAAAGAATAGGACAAGAACTGAAAAGAAGAAACCCAAGACAGCTTAGAAAAATGTTGCCACAGGAAAGGCAGAAACTCAGCAAGTGATGAGCCCCAATTTTTGGTAACAATTTGGGCTCATTTGGCCTACTCACCTTGCTCAACCCTTCATCTTTTATCACTTATGCATTCATTTCTTAGTATATTCGTGTTATTTGTAGGAAGAAGGGCAGGCATTATATCTATGTGGCTAATACATGATGATTTCATGTTTTTGGGCATTAAAGGGAGCAAAGAACACACAAATGGAGACAAGGAGACAGCCAAGGTGGCATTGCGGGTTTATAGGGAGGTTTTCCACAATCTTGATGACCTTCCTCGTGATTTCCACCTTAACTCCGAGCTCCAACAGCTCTCCCCACCGAGCTTAAAGGCAGCCAACGGATTCTATAGGAACAGCAGTTTAACTTTCAGTTGGACAGCCAAGCTCCACGAATTGAGGAAGCCATCTTGATCTTCATCATGTATAAATATGAAGGTCGTAGCCTTTGATAGAAGCTTTTTTGAACTTTTGAATTACTGTTGCAATTTCTAAGCACGAGCTACAGCTCGGTTTTTGCTTTTTGTAAGCCAGTTTTGGCATGATGTTAGACTCATGATTATTCAATAAAGGCAGGCAGCTTTGGATTCAATTCTGAGTTTTTAAGGGAGCTATAGCTCTCAGGTTAGGGCCCAACCTGAGAGCAATAGACCTCCTTCTCCTTGTATTGTTACTTGTTTTTCCTTTCAGCGCTTTATTTCTTTGCTTTGACATGCATTTGAAAAAACACAGTCTGCTGATTTAATTTCTTTAATGTGATTGAATAGGATTAGTTTATGGTTAAAGTGCGTTTAGTTACTTAGATTAGAGTAGGAGGATTGTAATTCATTAGAGCTCCAAAAAAGGTTGATAGTGCACTCGCTGCCATCTCTGTTTAGAGATCGGGGTGTGGGCTGTACCAACCACCAAAAAAAACGCAGTCTTATACTTTCATGCAAGCTGCAACACAATCATTTCAATTGTAGATCCATCCATGCATTCTGATCTTGAGCAATACTTCTTTGTTCCAACACCATGCATGATTTTTCTCCACAGTTTACATTGCTATTCATTGGTTTAATAACACAGTTAGAATAGGTTGATGGAATTCTTGGTTTCGTGCAAGACATAGAGGATTTGTTTCTTTTACACTGCAAAGCATCACTTGATTGTGTTCTTCTTCTTCTCGACCGCGCCTTAAGCCACCTACTCATCCTCTGTCCAGCTCGTTAGCCTTCCAACCCTTCTACTTCTCACGTAGCTCCACCTTTTCAACTTTTCCTTGCTTCCACTCTTCTATCCACCAACCAACTGTACCCACTCTTTCCTCATCTCATATCCCTGTCCCTGAGCCATCACAAGCTCCCTGTCCATCCTACCTATCCACCCATACAACTCCTTCACTCCTCCATCACCCAAAACTCCAACTGTCGAACATCCTGTAGAAGTTAGCAGACTTCCTGTAGAAATCCCGAGCTTCCTATAGGATCCCCTGCAGACATCCTGTAGAAGCCTGCAAACTCGGTTGCTGAAGCATCTGAACGTTGTGGACTCCTATGGAATGATGTTACAGATCCCCTGGAACCTCTCCTAGCCCTCCTGACCTTTCCCAAGCTTTCTTTCCCTTCACACTACCCCTGCACAGTCAAAACCTAGTAAGAAGCACAATCACAATAACTCCAACCACTTAAGCAAAAATACAAAAATGAGTTCTTTTCAATGAAAGTAGTTTAAATTCATGCATCTCATCTCATTAGAAGTAATGGCATCATTTCTAGACATTTGCACTCCCACCATTGCATCATAGAGATTAAGCTAGTCAGATTAGGGTTTACTAGGGTTTCCATGTTTTGGTTGGCTTCCAGTTCATTCTTGAAAAGTAGGTTAATTTCCTTTGAGATCGCCTTCGTCCATCATTTAGAAAGCTTCTTCTGAGAGCATATAGAAGTTGGCTTGAGCCCTAGCGGACTTGTGCCAGCTGACCAAGTGACAGCTGCGACAAGAGCTAGTACTTGTGCATACAGCACCGTCGCTTCCAAGTTTGTTACGAACTACCGGGTTGATAAAATTAGAGATAGGAAGCTCCAGGAGTTGTAGCATTATTGCTACAATACTGGAGCCCACCATCTTTTTGGCACCGTTGCCGGGGAAGCGTCAAAGTATTAGTAATTGTTGCTTTTCTTCTATTTTCTTACTCTTGCCTTCTGCCAAGTAGTTTATTTCATTTCCATTCTGCAAAAGTAGCATAGACATTTCCTGCTTTCCTAGATTAGCCTTTCAATTCCGCAATTTCAATTCTGCAAGCGTAGATTAGCATTTCAATTTTGCAAGCATAGATTAGTATTTCAATTCTGCAAGCGTAGACTAGCATTTCCATTCCTGCAATTTCATTTGAGCAAAGTAGATTAGTTCTTTCCTGCTTTCAATTCAATTCTGCATCTTTATTTCAGTAAGATAGTTAGTTGTAGATCAATCTGTTTCAGTTTTGCAGGTACCAAAGAAAAAAGAACAAAAGCAATCAAAAAAGTCTTTCCATTTCATGCCTCGTAGGAACCGAGATAAAACAGGCAAATTCCTACCCAATACCCCCACCACATCACTGAGTCACCCTTCTCTCTTCTTAGGTGGCAGTGATCCAGAAGAACCTATAGGTGAACCTCCTGAGATATACGAAGATCCTATAGCAGAAGAAGAATTAGAGACCATCCCATCTGAAGCTATGGCTGACAATAGAAGAGAATATGAGAGAATAGAAGGTGCCTTCCCCATCCGAGAGACCAATGGAGAGATGAAAATGAAGAACATTAGCCCCTCCGCTTTACCTCACTTCCATGGGTTGACTACTGAAGATCCTGATACCTTCCTGTTTGAGTTTGCTAACATTTGTAGAACCTATGACTGTACTGAAGATGAGCAGAAGCTGAAACTCTTCCCTTCCACTCTTAAGGATGCAGCATTACGCTGGTTCATGGGCTTACCTGGGAATAGTATCACCACTTGGGCTCAGATGCAGCAAGCTTTCAATACCAAGTACCGGGATTACTGTAGGTCCAAGGAAACCAAGGGAGAAATCTTTCGGATGACCATGGGAAATGATGAGTCCTTAGAGGATTATGAGGAGAGGTTCCAACTTAGCTATAAGCGGGCCAGGTGCACACTTGACCCTGAATCCCTCAAGTTGGTCCTGCTCTGAGGAGTCCCTGAAGACCTCTTAGATACCCTTCACATGTTAGCTGGGGGAGATATCTACCAGCTGCCTTATGAGGACATCAAGACTGTGTCCAGAAACCACTCTAGGGCAGCCTGGAAACGAGGTAGAGGCAACCCTCTCTCAGCTGGTATTCCTTTCTCCAAGCATGAGTTTGCAAATCAGTTAGAAGATCTTAAGAGTAAGGTGAGATAGACCATTGCCATGCAACTGGACACATTCAGGATCCAGCAGAAGAAGGAAGAAGCTGAGAGAGGCTTGGCTATCTTCTGCCCTAGATGTACAAGGAGACACCCTAAGAACGAATGTCCATTGCATTCGGTTGAAGTGTGTTTCGTTTGTGAGGAGGACCATCCCACAAACCAATGTCCAACCTTACCTGGATTCAAAGCCATGTTCCAAGGGACAGAAGCTTCCACTGAACCTCTTTATTTCATCAACCAAAGGAGGCCACAAGGACCTAGACCTTACCAGCAGGGGATGCAAGGGGCACCTCAAGCTTATTACAGCCCCAACCAATCGACTCCTATGCCTTCCTGGGGTCCCCCTGCTCATCCTTCCTGGTCTATGCCTCCTCCATGGTCTTATCCACCTCATTACCCTACTCAACCTACTTCTCATTCATATCATTCACATGCCCAGCCTCAGCCTCAGTGGAATGCACCTCAGTCGGGGTGGAGGCCCCAGTACAACACTCCTCCTGCCATTTTGCCTCCACCACCAGTTCAACCTCAGCCATTACCTCCTGCTCCTCCAAGGCAACCTCAAATGCCTGCTCAACCGAACCCGAACCCCAACAATAGACAGGCCCAGCAGGTATACACTAGGGAAACATCATGTCCTACCTATGTTGTGGAGATCCAGGAGATTAATCTTCGATCTGGAAAGACTCTTCCTGATCGCCAACCTCCTCCCCCAGAGGATGAGGAAGATAAACAGGAAAGTGAACCAAAGGCTATTCCACCTTTTCCTAAGAGACTAACAGCCACCACACAACGTAACCCAGAGGAGGATGAGCTTCTGGGTGAGCTCAAGCAGTTGTGTGTGAAAATACCACTTCTCCAAGCCATCAAGGATGTGCCAATATACAACAAATTGGTTAAGGAAAAGTGTTTCAAACACCCAGGTAGGCGAAAGAGAGATGCTTCAACCATCAATGTCTTGGGCCAACTGTCTGACCTTATGTTAGGACAAGTCATCTGCCAAAAGTATCTAGATCCTGGGAGTCCTGTAGTAGATGTCCACATCAATGGCACCATCATACCACACACCTTGATTGATCTGGGGGCTGCCATTAATGTGATGACCAGGGATACCATGCTTAAACTCAATCTTCAGGGTTCCTTGAGGAAGACCTCGACAGTACTGCAACTAGCAGATCGCTCCACTGTGACTCCTGAAGGGATTGTGGAGGATGTCTTGGTCTCTATCGACTCTTGGGAATACCCTGCAGATTTCTTGGTTCTGCAACCCAAGGCAAAGCTTACTGGATATCCTCTCATTTTGGGAAGGCCTTGGTTAGCCACTGCAGATGCTTACATAAGTTGTCGTGCAGGAAACATGACCATCAAAAATGGTCCTATGTCCAAGCAGCTAGTCCTATACCCTCCTGCCCAACCCTCCTTAGAGAATGACTTACCATTGTGGTTGGAGGAAGGGGAAGAGGATGAGGTGTACTCAGCACCTTTGTGCACCCTAGATATCACTAGAAGAGACCCCCCAACCGAGGATGACTTGATTGAGACCTTGATCCAGAATCCACCTTCTAGTGCACTATCCTTAGAGAAATTGGTGGAGGATGCCCAAGCCAGCACCTTAGTGGATCTTTGTACAACCAACCCTGTCACTCCCAGAGTCAAAAATGTGGAGTTCGGCCCTGAGAGAACGTTAAAGATCGGCTCCTCCCTATCTCCTTCCCAGGAAAAGGAGCTGTGTAGCCTGTTGGCCAGTCACCTAGATGCTTTTGCTTGGAGCTATAAGGAGATGAAAGGAGTCCATCCTTCTGTCTGTACCGATCACATATACATCAAAGGGGATTGTAAGCTGGTTAGGCAACCTCAGAGGAGAATGAATCCAGCCCTTAAGGACATTGTCAAGGAAGAATTGCAAAAACTGTTGGATGCCGGATTCATTTACCCCATCTCAGATAGTGAATGGGTGTCCCCTCTGGTATTGGTTCCCAAGAAAAATGGGAAGTGGAGAATCTATGTGGACTACCGAGAACTGAACAAAGCTACCAAGAAAGACCATTTCCCTCTACCTTTCATAGATCAAGTGTTGGATGGACTGGCATGAAAGAAGTTCTTCTCTTTCCTGGATGGGTTTAGCGGGTACAACCAGATCCAAATCAGCCCGGAAGACCAAGATAAGACCACCTTCACTTGTCCTTGGGGTACCTTTGCCTACCGTGTTCTTCCCTTTGGGCTATGAAATGCTCCTGCTACCTTCCAGAGAGCTGTCTTGAGCATCTTCTCGGAGCTGGTCCATGATGCAATGGAAATCTATATGGATGCCTTCACTCCTTATGGGGCCAACTTCCAGGAAGCATTGTCCAATCTGGGAAAGGTCCTAACCAAATGCATTGAGATGAACTTGTCCCTTAGTCCTGAAAAATGTGAATTCCTAATGACTGAAGGGACCGTGCTAGGCCATACCATTTCTTGCCAAGGGTTACAGGTGGATCCTAACAAAATTGCTCTCATCAAGAAGGTTCCACCTCCTCAAAAGGTAAGGGATGTTCGGAGTTTCTTAGGATTAGCAGGGTATTACCAGAGATTCATTAAAGACTTCAGCAAGCTAGCCTCGCCATTGTTTGGCCTGTTGGCAAAAGATGTGGAGTTTAAATGGACTGACGATTGTCAGAGGGCTTTGAATGAATTGAAGGACAAGTTGGTGTCAGCCCCAATCCTGAGAGGTCCAAACTGGGCCCTACCTTTCCACATCCACACTGATGCCTCGAACAAAGCCATAGGTGCAGCTTTAGGACAAGTTGAGCAAAAACTTCCATATGCCATTTACTTTGTTAGCGAAAACTTGTCCAAAGCTGAGCTGAATTACACTGTAACCGAGAAAGAATTCTTGGCTATGGTCCATGCACTGAACAAGCTCCGACATTATATCACTGGCTATCAAACATTTGTACATACAGACCATGCTACAATTAGATATTTAATGAATAAACCAGATGTGAATGCTCGTATTATTAGATGGTTACTTTTATTGCAGCAGTTTGATTTGACCATTGTTGACAAACCAGGTAAAGAAAATGTTGTTGCTGACTTTTTATCTAGATTGGATTTGTCTGCAGATGAGGATGGAACAGTGGATGACCAGATGCCCGATGAACATCTGTTTTCTATCTCAGTACTCTCTCCATGGTTTGCTGATATAGCAAACTACCTTGTTTCAGCATAGTTCCCTCTGCACCTATCTTCAAGAGAGAAGAGCAGAATCATCAGAAAAAGTGCCTCATTTACTTGAATTGGGGGCAATCTGTTCAAGCTTGGCCCTGATCAGATCTTAAGGCGTTGTGTAAGGGAGGAGGAAGTCTTTGATATCCTCCTCACCTGTCATGATGGGCCTTGTGGAGGACATTTTGCAGCAAAGAGGACTGCCTTCAAAATCCTGCAGGTAGGCTACTACTGGCCCACACTTCATCAAGATGTCAGAAGATATATCAGCCAATGTGACCAATGCCAAAGAATGGGGAAACCGACTCAAAGGGATGAGATGCCTCTCCAACCTTAAGTGACTCTTGAGCCATTTGAGAAGTGGGGTATGGACTTTGTGGGTCCAATCAACCCTCCTTCGAGGCAAAGGTCTTACATCATTGTGTGCACTGACTACCTAACAAAGTGGGCAGAGACCAAAGCAATCAAAGCAGCAACAGAAGAAAAGGTGGCTGAGTTCTTAAGAGAAAACATCTTCTACAAGTTTGGCTACCCAAGAGAGTTGGTCACCGATCAAGGGAGCCAGTTCACATCCAACCTGGTTGAAGACTTACTAGCTCATCACAAGATCAAGCATAGGACTTCCACCCCCTATCACCCTCAAGCAAATGGGCAGGTGGAAGTCACCAATAGAGCATTGGAAGGGATCTTGACTAAGGTGGTGAGCAGCAGCAGAAAGGACTGGGCAGATCGCCTGGTTGAGGCCACATGGGCTTACAACACCACTTGGAAGACCACCACCGGCTTCACACCTTATGAGCTGGTCTATGGGAAGAAAGCTTTCCTGTCCATTGAATTTGAATACAACACTTTGAGGATGGCAGCTCAGCTGGACCTAGATCTCAGCCATGCACAACAAGAAAGGTTATTGCAGCTGAATGGACTGGATGAGCACCGAATGTAGGCTCTCCTTCACTCGGAAGTGGTTCAACTTCAGAGAAAGGTGTGGCCTGACCAACACCTCCATGACAAGCAATTCCCGCCGGGAGATTGGGCATTGTTGTATGACTCCAGATACAAAGATTTCAAGGGGAAGCTGAGAACCAGATGGCTAGGGCCATATACAGTGGAAAAATGTCATGACAATGGATCTGTTCTTATTCGGACCATTGATGAGGAAGCCATCCCCATGCTTGTCAATGGTCACCGATTGAAGATCTACAGGAAGCCTCTCTCAAGACAAGAGTTTATCAAAACTATGGAGAAGTCAGTGTTGGTCATAGAGAAGGGTTCTGCCTCTGCTTTGGGCATACCCTGAAAAATCTAAAAAAAAAAAAATAATAATAATAAATAATAAAGATCCTTGGGTGAAAACCTTTCTGAGGCGCCCAAGGCAGGTGGTAGGGGTGAAAACCTCATTGAGGCGCTCAGGGCAGATGGAAAGGGTGAAAACCTCATTGAGGCGCCCCTGTTATCTTTCAAAAAAAAAGAAAAAAAGAAAAAACAATAAGCAAAAAAGACAAAGACAGCAAGTTTATAATGTGAAATTGCATGCAGATTGCAGGTGTTCTATGGAGGAGAGGAAGCCTCTCAACTCAGAGCCAAGGATCCTTATCATACTGCCAGGAGACCTCACCAGCACCTCCTCCAAGAATATTCAGTTCCTCCAAGGTATGTGCACAATTTCATCATGGCTTGAGTCTTCTACAGGAAGATGCAGACTTTCTACAGGAAGGTGCAGACTTTCTACAGGAAATGCAAACTTTCTACAGGAAGCTCTGTATTTCTACAGGAAACTTCCTGTAGAAGTTCAGGATGGTCCAGAATTCATTTTATGAGGAGATCTAACGGCTAAGGATCGGTTTGGACGCATGCAAGCTACTGTTGTCACCCTTGCACACTGTTGTCACCTTGTTCCACCATCCTTGTCGACATGCAACGAAGTTACCTGCACCAGCAAAGCAGATCGATGAGTTATCAAGGAGAAAGCAATTTTTAAGGTAAACAAATGCTGAGATCTCATACCATATCCATCCTAGTCATCTAGAAACTCCGGGAGCATGATCGTGAGGCCAGATCCTTCGTCGTGCAGCATGCACCCAAGGAGGAAGAACTGTTACAAGACATCCCGCGGGAGTCCTGTAACAGTTAAGCCCGCTAGAGTGGATACCATTCACAGCGCTGGCCATATGCAATGAAACGCGGGCGCATGCAGCCAAAGCATCCAATCCATCGTCGACAGCCTGTAAACATGAACCTCCGGGCCTGTGCAAATTCATCAGCGGCAGATAGATCCACTCATCATCGTCCAAAAGCTGAAAAATCGTGTTGCAGCCGCGCAGATAAGTGTCTCGACCCTTCCTTCCATCAGATTGCATGAATTTTACTTTGAAATTGTTTGCAAAGTGTGAGGTGAATGGGTTGAGCGGTGGTATGGTCATTTGAATGGCCACGTCGACCAGTTAATGGTCTAGCCGGATGTTTGGGTGGCGGCCATGACAAAAGGAATGGGCAGCACGCACGTGAGAGAAATCCCGTCGGGAAAAACGAGTCTAACGAGAATGGCGGCGGCGGATCTGCTGGGGGATAATGCGGCAGTAAGTGAACTCGCAGACAAATGATGGAACAACGTCATCCAACGGTCCGACGGGGACAGCTCACCCCCGCGCCACGGATTCCGCCGATTCAAATCTAATCGGCTAGATTGCCCGCATGCATTTATCCTTCACCGTTTGAAACGCGAGTGAACATTCGGATCCCTCTGCAGTTCGAAACTCCAAGCCTTTGGCTATCAGAACGCCTGTGAAGCTACAGCAAGAGCGTAGACCCACTGCAGTATTCCCCGGAAATCGCGCGCTGCTCCTACAGGAAAGCTGCTCCTACAGGAACACTGTTTCTACAGGAAGGCGGGTTCCTCACGTAAAAAGGTGGCAGATTAAAAAGGTAACCCTGAACTCTCCATGCAATTGGTTTTTAAAGGTGGCAGAATCGTCGTCTACAGTCTGGTCGTAGGAAGTTGTTGCAAGTGTTGTCTGCTGTGCATAGACTGTCGTTCTACAGGATGTCAGTGTAATTAAAATGTGTTAAGGTCCTCAGGGATAAGTTTCGTGGATTATGTGCATGACAGAAGCGTAATTCTACGCTCTATCTCAGTAAGCTAAATTTCTTCCGCATTTGCCACCTCTAGTTAAAGCAACAGTTTTTATCATGCCGGGTGGGTTTATTAGACGGGAACCCACTGATTCATCAAAGTTGAGAGAAAACCAGGAGGTGGTGGAGCTCTTCACACGGGTGCAATGGATATCCTTTTGTGACAAGTTGCAGGGTTATCACGGCGAAGTGGCAGAAGAATTTTTACAAGCTTTGAGGCTGAAATCCAAAACATTGGCCACCGTGAATTTCAGGGGCCTAAGCCTCAAGCTCACCCCGCAATATATCAGTCGAATTACTGAACTTCCAATGGGTTTGCCATGGGATAAGGAAGAAAGGAAGTTGAGCCAGCAGGCCAAGAAAGAATTCTTTCCACCTGAGGAGGAATTCTCGAAGGACAAAAATGGGGTGCGTAGAACCAGTTTGCTGCCACCATGGAATGAAGTTAGCCTGCAGATCATGAAGTATATAACCTGTGAAGGCCATTTTAGCATTGTGTATGGGTATCACTTTAGGTTGCTCACTGAATTGAGGCACTAGATTGATCTTCCTGTAGAAAATAAACTGAGCATCCCTTATTTCCTGCTACAGTCTCTAATTGAGTGTGCCACAAAGTTAAAAGAAGGCATACCAGATCAGGTAGCCCACCATGGATTGATCAAATTTCTTGTGGAGGATGCGCTTCATTCATATAAGGTTCCCCTCTCATGGGAAGCATTCAGAAATTTGACAAGAGATGGAGACATAAGGATGTTGACTGAAGAAAGTGGTTCCTCCAGCAGTAAGGAAAAAGAATCAGTGGCCGCGGGAAAGAAAGAAACAATCCAGAAGACCCCGACCACAGTGCAGAAGAAAGAGCAAAAGAAGAAGCATGAGAAAAAGGATGACAAAGAAAAAGGTGACACACCCATCTTGTCAGCAAGAGAGAAAAGGTTGCAGAGAAGAACGGACAAAGCTGAGAAGGTCCACATCAGCACAAGTACCTCATCAGCACCCGCAACCAAACCAAAAAGCAAAACCCATGCAGCAAAGCAGGCCAAGGTGGTGACACCTGTGTCTACAGGAAAGCAGAAACAGGCTTCTACAGGAAGCCCGAAATTGACTAAAACAGGGTCTTCTACAGGAAGCCCTGAAAAAGTGAGACCCAAGGAGAAGAAAGCTGATATTCGTGAGAGGGAGGCAGCAGCAGTGTTGGCTGCCCTCAGCACGCCACCTAAGCCAAAAGAGAAGAGAAAGAGGGAGACCCCTCTATACTTTAAAGCTCGAAGAAGTGTCCGAATAAAGACGGGCAAACCACAGCCTCCGTCCAGCAGCCCGATTGTTATTGAAGATACCCCTACTTCGCCCAAGGAAAAGTCCCCCTCAAGGATAACAGTCACCTATGAGAAGGGGAGCCCAAAGAAAACTAAGTGGCAAGAAAGGTTAGACCTGTTGACTGAAAAAGCTTGGCTACAGGAGGCTGAAAATGTTCTACAGGAAACTCTGACCCGGCTACAGGAAACAGAGAGGAGGGAAGGAGAAGGACCCTCATCACCACCAAGGGAGGGCGAGGTAGAGCCACCTAAAGAGGTAGAAAAAGAACATATACCAGAACCTAGCCCTCAGCCTAGTCTGAGTTCATACTACACCTTTTTAGAGGCGGGCAAAATCATACCGCAGAAATTTACTGTGCCTCTGTTTTTTGCATTAGAGGAAGAAAGAGTCCGTACACACACGTGGATGAAGATCGCCAAGTCAAAGGGTGTGGCGGACATAGGTCCTTTACAAGAGCAACTCAAGGAGGCCAGGAGTGAATTATCCATGGCTAAACATGTGGCCAATTGCCAAAGAGTGTACCTACAGGAAGAAAACCAGAAGCTAAGATTGCAGCTACAGGAGCTGAAGGCAGGGATAGGTACATCCTCCAAGGACACCAAAGAAGAACAGCAGGGGAAAAAGGAACTGACCACCGGTCTTGAGGAGCCAATGACACTTCTACAGGAAGCAGAACAGCAAGCAAAAATTGAAGTGCAAGTCTTAAAACAACAGCTACAGCAAAAAGAGGCACAATTGGCCTGCATGGCCAGTTGGGCCATGGAGGCAATACGGTGCAGACAACCTGCAAAATCCTATGGTTTGTACTTGAAAGACCAATGGCTGCAGTTCCAAATAAATACCTTGGCACAAAGAGGTATTTCTCAGATCCAAGACCCACAGCAATTTTCTGAATTGTGCAGTACTAGTTCGTCAGAGGATAAGGCTAAATTAGCGGAGTTCTACCTCCACAATTTGGCCTTGCCTAATGTAGTTTCCTGGGATCCCAATACTGCCTTGGGTGATATGCAATTAATGGCATTCGCTTCATGGTTGAACCATGAGGATCAAAGAGCAGCAAAAGAAAAATCGGTCATGAACCGAGAAGTAAACGAGCCATTGCTCATTCGAGCAGAACCAGAGGATCCAGTTGCACTCATCTCAGCACACCAACATTTGTCCACTGATCCTACAGCTTCATTGAGATATATGGATCAACAGGCCCAAGCCATAGCTCATTTTGAAGACATGGAAAGACTGTTAGGAGAAAATGCTGTCCAAGCATGCACACGCAGATGGAATACATTGGCATACAGTTTGAAAATCCGAGAGTACCATACCCCAACTCGGATGAGGGAAGCTCTGGTAAGAGTAGCCCTTTACAAGAAATCCATGCAAAACCTCCAGGCCAGCTGGATTGGCCTTAAACTCAGCCCACCACTGCTGCTAGGATTGACTGAAGGCAGCACAGAAGAGGATGACAGTGAACAATGGGAAGAGGTGAACAGGAAAGCTGGGTTTCATATTAGCAAGGAGGACACTACTGCAGAGGCTTGGGATGTAAGGGTAGCAGTAAAAGCAATGAAGGATGAAGAGTTGGACTAAGTTGCTCGAGGATGAGCAAATATATTAACTGGGGGGTGATGATGAGCCCCAATTTTTGGTAACAATTTGGGCTCATTTGTCCTACTCACCTTGCTCAACCCTTCATCTTTTATCACTTATGCATTCATTTCTTAGTATATTCGTGTTATTTGTAGGAAGAAGGGCGTGCATTATATCTATGTGGCTAATACATGATGATTTCAGGTTTTTTGGCATTAAAGGGAGCAAAGAACACTCAAATGGAGACAAGGAGATAGCCAAGGTGGCATTGCGGGTTTATAGGGAGGTTGTCCACAGTCTTAATGACCTTCCTCGTGATTTCCACCTTAACTTCGAGCTCCAACAGCTCTCCCCACCGAGCTTAAAGGCAGCAAACGGATTCTACAGGAATAGCAGTTTAACTTTCAGTTGGACAGCCAAGCTCCACGAATTGAGGAAGCCAGCTTGATCTTCATCATGTATAAATATGAAGGTCGTAGCCTTTGATAGAAGCTTTTTTGAACTTTTGAATTACTGTTGCAATTTCTAAGCACGAGCTATAGCTCGGTTTTTTCTTTTTGTAAGCCAGTTTTGGCATGATGTTAGACTCATGATTATTCAATAAAGGCAGGCAGCTTTGGATTCAATTCTGAGTTTTTAAGGGAGCTATAGCTCTCAGGTTAGGGCCCAACCTGAGAGCAATATACCTCCTTCTCCTTGTATTGTTACTTGTTTTTCCTTTCAGCACTTTATTTCTTTGCTTTGACATGCATTTGAAAAAACACAGTCTGCTGATTTAATTTCTTTAATGTGATTGAATAGGATTAGTTTATGGTTAAAGTGCTTTTAGCTGCTTAGATTAGAGTAGGAGGATTGTAATTTATTAGAGCTCCAAAAAAGGTTGATAGTGCACTCGCTGCCATCTCTGTTTAGAGATCGGGGTGTGGGCTGTACCAACCACCAAAAAAAACGCAGTCTTATACTTTCATGCAAGCTGCAACACAGTCATTTCAATTGTAGATCCATCCATGCATTCTGATCTTGAGCAATACTTCTTCGTTCCAACACCATGCATGATTTTTCTCCACAGTTTACATTGCTGTTCATTGGTTTAACAACACAGTTAGAATAGGTTGATGGAATTCTTGGTTTCATGCAAGACATAGAGGATTTGTTTCTTTTACACTGCAAAGCATCACTTGATTGTGTTCTTCTTCTTCTCGACCGCGCCTTAAGCCACCTACTCATCCTCTGTCCAGCTCGTTAGCCTTCCAACCCTTCTACTTCTCACGTAGCTCCACCTTTTCAACTTTTCCTTGCTTCCACCCTTCTATCCACCAACCAACTGTACCCACTCTTTCCTCATCTCATATCTCTGTCCCTGAGCCATCACAAGCTCCCTGTCCATCCTACCTATCCACCCATACAACTCCTCCACTCCTCCATCACCCAAAACTCCAACTGTCGAACATCCTGTAGAAGTTAGCAGACTTCCTGTAGAAATCCCGAGCTTCCTGTAGGATCCCCTGCAGACATCCTGTAGAAGCCTGCAAACTCGGTTGCCGAGCATCTGAATGTTGTGGACTCCTGTGGAATGATGTTAGGGATCCCCTGGAACCTCTCCTAGCCCTCCTGACCTTTCCCAAGCTTTCTTTCCCTTCACACTACCCCTGCACAATCAAAACCTAGTAAGAAGCACAATCACAATAACTCCAACCACTTAAGCAAAAATACAAAAATGAGTTCTTTTCAACGAAAGTAGTTTAAATTCATGCATCTCATCTCATTAGAAGTAATGGCATCATTTCTAGACATTTGCACTCCCACCATTGCATCATAGAGACTAAGCTAGTCAGATTAGGGTTTACTAGGGTTTCCATGTTTTGGTTGGCTTCCAGTTCATTCTTGCAAAGTAGGTTAATTTCCTTTGAGATCGCCTTCGTCCATGATTTAGAAAGCTTCTTCTGAGAGCATATAGAAGTTGGCTTGAGCCCTAGCGGACTTGTGCCAGCTGACCAAGTGACAGCTGCGACAAGAGGTAGTACTTGTGCATACAGCACCGTCGCTTCCAAGTTTGTTACGAACTACCGGGTTGATAAAATTAGAGATAGGAATCTCCA
Source organism: Pinus tabuliformis (assembly GCA_031772625.1). Lineage (NCBI taxonomy): Eukaryota > Viridiplantae > Streptophyta > Pinopsida > Pinales > Pinaceae > Pinus > Pinus tabuliformis. The sequence goes on from CM062816.1 coordinate 1,503,428,573, forward strand.
GGAGTTGTAGCATTATTGCTACAATACTGGAGCCCACCAGCAAGCATAGGAGAAAACAACACCAGAGACAGCAGAAACAAAATCACAGATATCAGACACAAGAAGCATGGCAGATGGAAAGGAAGAAACATAAGAGGAAGAAGTGTCTCCTGAGACACTAGCAAGAGAAGCAGCAATTGTTCTTGCTGCACTTAGTACTCTAGCCAAGCCAAAAGGGAAAAGGAAGAGACAACCTTCTATGTACTTCAAAGCTTGAAAGAGCACCAGAATCAAGATGGGGAAGCCTCAGCCACCTTCAAAGGAGCCCATCATCATTGAGGATGTACCTACTACAACAAAGGAGGAATCTCCCTCCAAAAGCCCCATCACTTATGAGAGAGGAAGTCCTAAGACTTCTACTTGGAAGGAAAGGATCAAACTAATGGACTCCAAAACGGTCCTACAAGAGGCACAAACCTCTCTACAGGAGACATTGGCAAAGCTCAAAGAGACTAAAAAACTTGAAAAGAAGGTAGAAGAATAGACCTAAGAGGAAGACAAGGCAAAAGAGATACCAAAGCCTAGACCTCAGCCTAACTTAGGCTCCTACTACAACCTTCTGGAAGGTGGGAAGATCATCCCACAAAAGTTTGCCATGCCTCTTTTCTTCGAGCTGGAAAAGGAAAGAGTCAGGACCCATACATGGATGCAAATTGCAAAATCAAAAGGGGTAGAAGACATTAGGCACATGGAAAATAGGTTGAGATAGATGGGCAAAGAATTGAGCATGGTTAGGCATACATAAACCATCAGAAGAGCTAAATTAGAATCAGAAAATGAAATGTTGAAGAAGCAGCTGCAAGAGAGGGAACCTCAAGGAGGAAATGAGATGTCAATCTTAAAGAAACAACAACAGGAAGAGGAACCCTAGGCAGATAGTGAGGCAGCAAAAAGACAGCAACAAGAAGAGGAATCCCATGCAGATAGTGAGACATTGATAAAACAGCAACAGGAAAAAGAATCCCAGGCAGAAAATGAAGTGTTAATTTTAAAAAGGTAGCTATAAGAAAATGAAGCCTAGTTAGCCTACATGGCCAGCTAGGCAAAGGGGGCATTACAATGCAGGGAGCTAGCCAAATCATACATACTGTACCTCAAGGATCAGTGGCTCCAATTTTAGATTAAGATACTGGCCCAGAGGGGCACAATACATTTTCATGGTTATGGCCAATTCATGCATTTATTTGATCACAATTCAACTGAGCATAAAGCGAAGTTAGAAGAATTTTACCTGCACAACATGCCACTTACTGACATGAACTTATGGGATCCAAATGCTACGTTAGGAGACTTGCAACTGATGTCTATGGCATCTTGGATGATCCATGGAGAGAAAATGGCAATGGAAATCCAGAAAATGATGGCAAAAGAGTTGAGCGAACCCCAGATGATTAGAGTAGAACCAGCAAACCCCTTAGCTCTCATCTATTCCCAACAACACCTTGCAGCTAATACTCAAGTTGTCCCAGACTATGTTGATAAGCAGGCCCAGGCTATTGCTCACTTCGAGGACATGGAGAGATTGTTCAGAGATGACTGCATTCATGCTTGCATGAAAAGGTGGAATACCTTGCCACATAACCTAATGATTAGGGAGCATCACTCCCCAAATAGAATGAGGGAAGCCATGAGGATAGTGCCCCTGTATAAGCACTTGATGCAAAATTTGAAGGCTAACTCGATTGGCCTTAAATTCAGTCCACCACTGCTACTAGGACTATTGGAAGGAGTAAGAAAAGAGGAAGAACAGAAACACTAGGAGGAAGTGGATAGGAAGGCAGGTTTCCATGATAAAGAGGAAGAGATCACATCAAAGGCATGGGATGTCAGGTAATCTGTTAGATCCATAAAGGATGAAGAGTTAGATTAGTTGCTAAGAGGATGAGCAACCCATTCAGTAGGTGGGTGATGATGAGCCCCAGAAATCGGTAATTATATGCACTCATTTTGCCTCTTATTTCAACTTAATCCACCATTCTCATTAGTTTATTGCATGTTTTTGAATATGTTTATGCTAATAGAGTGAATTGGGTTAGTCACTTTGCTATGTAGTCTAATGTGTGTTTTATGCAGATTTTTTGGCCAATTTTGGACAAAGTCAAGAGATTTATGAGAAAATGGTAGCCAAAACTCGAGGAAAATAGGGAAGAGGATTTGTAGGGGGGTGTGTCCTTCATTTATGACCCCTTTCCTTCAATCCTCCATCAGCAACTCAGAGCACAAAGGTCCACATTGATGATTCCAAGGAGAAGCGGAGCAAGTAAAAGAAGGATTGTTGTTTATCTCCAGTCCTAGGAAGCCGAGTTCCTTGATTTTAGGAGAACTTTTGAAGGACTCCATTTGTATAAATAAAGAGGCTAAGAGCCTTAGTCGGTTAGCTAGTTATTAGTAGATTTTTGCACTTTTTTGCAGCATTGTGTTCAGCTCATTTTCGAGTTCCTTTTTTAGAACAATTTATGTAATGTGACTGCTATTTTTTATAATGAAGATGAAATAGTTTTTGAGCCAACACTTATCTCTTTCAGAAGGCTAAAGCTCTTGGGTTAGGGCCCAACCCAAGCTGCCTAGAACCTCCTACTGTGTAATTATATGTATTTTCTTCAGTTCATGACTTAATTTCTATTGCATAGATTCATTTTACTTTTTTAGATTAGGTTGATTTTGATGGTTAGCATAGTTGTTTTTGTTTCAGTTGCTCAAGTAGGTTACTGCAGTGACAAAAATATATTCAAAAAGGCCAAAAGAAAGCCCTGATCTCCTTTCTTCCTTCCTAGGACTATGATTTGAGGTCAAGGCACTTCTGCTGCCACCAAAAACACAGTTTTTGCTCTTCCATACATCTGCTGGTGTGATAACCTGATTTGGAAAGATTGATATATTAGTTCAGATTCAGTTTCTTAGATTATTTCTTGTTCTTCTACCATAGATATCTCTACATGCTTTTCTATTCACAGGTTACTGTTCAGCATTTTCTATGTTTAGGTCAGAAATTAGGCTAACAAGTGATATTTCTATTTTCATAGTACAGTTAGTTCTTTCTTTGATCAATTTTGATAAGTAAATGTGTAGATCTCTTGCAAGCCATATCAGCTCACCATTCATCCATAAAATAGCCAACACCAGCTCGTTTCTCATAGATTTCCCAATTCATTCGCAACATTTCGCCAATCTACCCTAATTTCTATGTTTTTCTCCATAAACTTCTTGCTTGCCACTTGAACAAATCCAACCATCATGTTTGTTCTTGATCTTGCTTGACAAGTCCTAGACACCTCAACACCTTCATCTAGCTTTTATTTCCCCTTTCCAATCATTTTTCCACCTTCAAAACTCCAAAAATAGCTCTCGGCCTCCTCCTGTAGATCCTCTTGCAGATCCCCTGCAGCCTCCTGTAGAATTTCCTGCGAGTGATTTTTCAAATTCCAATCACTATGAAAGTCTTCAGAAGGGTACTAGGGGCTTCTTAGGACCTCTCCACACCTTCTTCCACCTCTACAAAAGCCAAATCCATCTCCCTTCACCACCAAACCTCTATACGATCACAACTAGATAAATCACATGCATAATAATTTCACATAAAAACACTCAAAAGCCCAAAAAGATGTTTTCTTCTCATTTGTTTTCAGAAGTAGCTTGAATAAATGCAATTTACCTTTTTAGTAGTCAATGTCACTCCTTTCATCAGTTTTCATTTCTTTTCCTGCAAAAGTAGGGTTAGTGGGTAAACTAAGGTTTGATATGGTTTGTGTTACATTTCAATTTTCCTTTTCTTTCTGCAAGTAGAATATTCCTTGTAGAGTTAGCTTTCTTTCATCACAGTTAAAATCTTCTTTTGAGAATCCATAAAAGTTGGCTTAAGATCCTAGTGACCTTGCGCCAGCTGACCAAGTGACAGCCTGCAGTAAGAGCTAGTACTTGTGCATAGAGCACCATCGCTTCCAAATTTGTTACGAACTACCTAATTGATAAAGTAAAGTAGGGAGCCCCAAGAGTTGCAACATTATTGCTGTAATACTGGTGTTGTCCAGTGTCCATTGTTATGGATTTCCTCTCTCACTAGTTTTGTTGATGAATATTACAGGTATCCCTTTCTAATTTATTTGTTCATCACCTAATGCACAAGTTTTGAGATTGATTGTTGTTATTTTTTTTTTGTTTCTTTGGTTCCTTGTTTCCATTGTTGTTACTCCAATGCGCCTCTACCATGAAGAAATTTCAGTGTGTGTATTGTTCCCATTCACTTGGAGGTAGAAAAGTGCTCCAATAATTGGTCTACCTTGAAGTCATCACTTCATTTTTAGGTTAAAAAATTCTTTCTTGCTCGGTTTAAATGTATTATTTTAAGGATTGTTTGGGGTTCTTGTGCAAAGTATTCAATTAAATAGTTGTTATTACTCACCCCTATCCCTATTATTTGCGTTCTTGTTTGACCGACCATGTATTCTTTAGTTTACTTCAGTGATTGTTTTTTCTAAGCATGGACTTATGACTTATATTCTATGCAACAATCTCGTTTACTTTATTATTGAAAAACTCTTCGAATCGAGGGTCCACCTCATTATTAAAGTACGCATCGAATTTCAAGGTCCACTTTTATTTCTTTCTTATGTTGAATTGAGGGTTAATTCCCTATATGTATCTATAGCAATATCCAATATACTGATAGGAAAAAGTTATTGTGGAGGACCAATGGTTGTGTGAGAGTTTATTCCTTCAAGAGTTAAATAAAATTCCTCTGTTCCACTAAATTTTCTTCCCTTATTTTTATTTTCATAGTTCTCTCCTTCGAATTTCATATGTTATGGCGAGACAACCTTCTATGACTAGTTATTCTTTGTCAATGTATATTACGATAACACATTTATTATATATACTTCATTCTATATTTTATGTGAAATATTATCTCTGCGTATTGGTTTATATATATATATATTCAGCTATGCACTCATATACAGTCTTATGTTTCTATGTTACTAAGGGATATACCCCTACAATAGCTAATTACCACCTATTTTGTGACAGGTAATTCTTTATGAATTCTATTCCACGTGTCATGAACTTTGTACTTGGTTTATTGTAAGAAGCAAGGGGCTATTTCAACTGTCACCGCAATTTTCCTAGGCCATAAAATATATCAATACATTTTTTTCTTTGTTTCTTTAAGTAGACTCGAATCAGTTCAGGCTTATTAGAGTCATTGTAATTCTCCTTCCATTTATATATGTCTATATAACCCTCTAGGGTTGAAATTTTAATAATTTTAACCGAGTACAAATTTTATACTTTTAATTATAATATTTTCCAATGTTGGGAATTTCATGATTATTCAGTTCCTGTGATTTTGAGTTCGAATAATTTTCTTTGTTGCTATTTTGCATGTAATTCATGTGAATATGTGTCGTGTATAATTTAAGGTTTTGAATAGAAGCTATAAAGTTTCCTATTTTTCCCTTATCAACTTTTCTATTATCATTGTGATTATGCTCCAGCTAATTTCATATGCTTCCTAGAAATTTGTAATATAACATAAAAAGATGAGTTTTTTTTCTTTAGTTGAGAATAGTATTAATTATCTATTTTAAGTGATTTTTATGTCTACTGTAACAAAAATAAAAGGATCTGATCTCTTTTTGAAAAGTGTATTGATGTTGTTTTGAAAAGTGTACTATAGTTTTGTACATTTAAACTCTCTTCCTAGTAACTCAGTACTAGAATATTCATTTTGGGCACAACGATTTCAGATATGTCAATTTTCTATTAATTATAACACCTCCCATAGCACCACCCATAGGATTCTTCCATGTGAAAGTGTCTAGTTCATTTTCCTACAAATATTTTCTTTTCCTATATTGTCTCCCTAGAGAAATTTGTTTCTACCTTTTTGCTTTCTTAAGAATATTGTCTTCTATGATCCATTAGGAGAAAGAATTCTGTAAATATTGACATATTTTTTTCCTTTTTGATTTACTCAATCTCGGTTAGAATTTCACCCTTATAATTTCCATATCCTTTTTATTATTAGGGCCAAATATCACATTCGCAAATTTATATATTCCTAAAAAGTTCTAAACTAAAGGAATTATTCTAGTTGTCCAAAAGATCTCAAAGTTTGATGCATACCTTGACTCTGCTATCCTTGAGAAATTTTGTATGAAACAGAATCTTAATATCACCTACATCAACATTGTACAAGGTTTTATGTATATTCATCTAAGTCGATAATAAAATTTATCGCGTATCACTAATTTCTAAGTAAGATATCACCTCAATTCATACATTTGTACCAATTCAATTCACCATAATAATCACATCATCAACAAAAATATAAAATTTATATCACATTAGTTCTAAAATATATTTCCATATTATTTGTAGATTATAACATTAAAAAATAAATGCAAACAAATTTCCTAACAGTAATCATTGCGGAAACTGCACTTGAGGAGAACACTATCCTCCCAACCATGAACTAGTCCACCAATTCCCCCTGAGATGAGATAAGTTTCCAATGGAATAAAAAAAATCCCCTTTGATCCCTTGATTATGTATTTTTATACATTTTATTCCATAGAAAATATTTCCTTAGTGGTGTCCGGATTTTGTGGCCCTACCAACCCACTTTCCTAGGCTTTATTCTTTCTCTCCCTTTTCTTTTTCTTTAAAGCCTGATTTTCTCTCCTGCGGTGCTTTATTCCACTCCATACTAAGCGCTTTTCTCTAGCTAACTGATTTAATAGATCTTTATCTCCTATCCCATTAAATATTATCTAGGAGTCTAACTTACGGAATATTTATCTCATTCTCATCCATCATTGATACTTTTTCTGCTTTTTGCAACAATCTCTTAACTCTAGTGTCTCATTCTCAAGTAATTCCAACTTTTCATTTATTAATAAAATTTATCTATTACATCATAACAACTTTACTATACATTTCCATATTAACCAATTCATGGCCTTTCTGCCATCAAACTAACATAATTCAGTCTAAGTAAAGAAAACATTATTACAGATAGACATGATTTTTTGGGTAATTGACAGAATCTGAATGAGTAGACAATGGAGGGCGAACAATGATCAGTGAAGACAGTGGTAGACAGAGATCCCTATGAAGGGCTATAGAGGAGGGGGCTCCACTCCCTCCTACAAGGAGGTCGTGGCCAGCAGAGGCAAGAAGCCTCTAGAAAATGCTAGTGGAACAGGGGTGGAAGGAAAAAGAATTACGAAAGAGGAAACAGAAGAACCCATAGATAAGGATCAATATGGCACAAAAGACAAAGAGGTAGAAGACAAAAAATAGGGAACTAAAGACAAGAAAAGCAAGGGACCCTGCAAACCCAAAGCAGATATAACTCCCAGGGTTATTTTAAATAATCCAGAGCTGCAGGCGCACAGGGAGCACATGGGGATGTATGCCATCATCTGTAAGTTCATGGGACTATGGCCCACTAAAAAAGCTTTACAGTCATGGATTAAATACCACTGGAAACCTAAAGGGAGTATAGATCTTCATCTCGGGTCTAAGGGATTCTTTACGGTGGTGTTCACAAATATTGAAGACAAGGACAAAATATTTGAAGAAGGGCCTTAATTATATGTTGCTGCGGGGCTCTATATGAGACCATGGATGATGAACTTTGTTCCAGAAAGGGAAACTTTTACTTCAGTACCGGTCTGGGTAAGGCTCTATTCTCTACCTCTTGATTACTGGAAAAATGAATTGTTAGCGGCCATAGGAAATAAATTAGGTTGCAAGCCACTAGAAGGGGAAAATATACTTCCTTTCTTAGGATATGTGTGGAAATGGATCTATCAGGAGCTCTACAGGATGAGGTGATCTTGGAAGTTTTTGATGAAGAATGGGTGCAAATAGTAGATTATGAGCACATTCTGTTCAGATGTCACAAATGCCATGAAGATGGATATCTTTTCAGAGATTGTCCGCTCAATAAAGAAATAAACAAAAGAAAAATTAACACAATGAACGAATCAGATAGCTTCCAGAAAGAGGTTAATCGAAGTAAAGGAGGTAAAAGAGGACCGAAAAATCAGTAGCGCGAAGGACAACAGTTCAAGTAGAACAGTTTCTAGGTGCTTCAGGAAGAGGAAGAGATTACTAAAGAAGATCAAGTAATGGAATGGAGTTCTGTAGAAAAGGAGAAGGAAGAAATCCTGGAACAAACACAAAATATTGAGTACCAAAAAGAAGCCACTATGAGTGATGCTAAACAAGAAATGGATTAGGAAATGACCCAGAATGATATGGACCCAGAGAACCATGAAGTACTAGAAATTCTTGACAAAGAAAACATAGACCTAGAAGGATTCTTGAGGAAGGGAACTACGGGGGGAGTGAATTTGCTACCTCAAGAAGAACTCAGTAGAATACAATAGTTGTTCCTATGGAAAAAGCAGACGGAGAAGCTAGAGCGAGGGAACAACATAGATAAGCAGGACAACCAAGGTGTGAAAACGATGAAAACTACTCTAGGACTAGCTACTAGAAACCCACGCAAGAAAAGAGGTAGGAAAAAGCATAATGAACTCTTGATGGAGTGTGGAAAGTTGATGATTGATTCAGGTACGATAAAAGATCTAGCCAGCTACTCCATTACAAATCTTTAATAATGAAGTTGACATCTTGGAATATTAGAGGTCTAGGGAGTAAACGAAAGCAAACAATGCTTAGTAACAGAATGAAACAAGAAACACTGGATATAATGTTCATCCAAGAAACGAAATGTTCCATTCAAAAGGTAAGACAAATTCACAGCAAATGGATCAGCAGCTATGAGATTCTTTAAGTAAAAGCAGAGAATATAGCAGGGGTCATACTCACTCTATGGAATCCGCACAAAATAAGAATTCTGGATGCTGAGGCTTCCAGAAATTATTTATCGGTTGTTATTCAACTAGTTGGAGAAAGGGATACCTTTCTGGTCACAAATGTTTATGGTCCTCAGAGAATAGATGACAAACTTAGGTTTCTAGACACCCTGGTGGATCTCAGGGACAGACATGCAGATATACCCTAGATCATGGGAGGGGATTTCAACATGATCAAATCTCTTTCAGAGAAAAAAGGAGGAACAAGATCTTTAAGTAAAGACTCCATGGATTTCCAAACCTTTTCTGACAATATAAATCTTGTTGACACTAATGGGAATACTGGCCTCTTTACTTGGAATAACAGGAGGGGAGGAGATTCCCTTGTTGCCTCAAAGCTAGATAGATTCTTCATCTCTGAGAATCTTATGCTGAATGGTAAAGAGGTAACAGCGCGAGTTCTTCCCTTTGGAGGCTCAAACCACTGGCCAATTCAATTGGAAATCAAGGGTATAGGCACTCCTAGGAACAAACCTTTCAGATTTGAAAATATCTGGCTGTCACACCTAGACTTCACAAGAAACATTGAAAAATGGTGGTCAGAAGACTTGCAAATTCAGGGGACTAGAATGTATCTTCTTCACAAAAGACTAAAGCACATCAAGCTCCGGCTTAAGAAATGGAACAAGAAGGATTTTAGTAATATTTTTGAATAAAAGAGAGCAGTTGAAAACAAAATGTAGGTTCTGAACCAAGCTCTAATCAAAGAAGGCTTTGATAAAGATATCAGTGATAAAGCAGACAAACATTATAAAAAATGGGAGAATCTATGTAAACAAGACGAAATATTTTGAAGACAAAAGTCCAGAGTTCAATGGCTCAAAGAAGGAGAGCGTAACACTAAGTATTTTCATAGAACCACTATGGCCAATAGAGCTCACAACAGAATCTCTTCAATCAAGAATGAAGCAGGGGAACTTCAGTTCTCCCATGATGCTATCGAATCTATCTTAATCCACCACTTCCAAGGTATAACACAGGAGAACAATTCAGATAGAGAGCAATCCATCAGGGAAGTAACTAGTAATGTACCGAAACTGGTGTCCAGAGAGGACAATTTCAACCTTAATAGACCAGTAATGGAAGGGGAGCTAAGTGAAGTCCTCAAAGACATGCAGAATGGCAAAGCACTAGGCTCAAACGGTTTCAATGTGGACTTTTTCAAAGCTTGTTGGAATATTGTTAAGCAGGACATTTTGAATGTGGTGGAGGACTCCAGGTCAAACAAAACCATTCTGAAAGCGCTCAATACATCCTTCATCACCCTGATCCCCAAACATGAGATTGCTCATACACCAGATAAATATAGACCCATAGCCCTATGCAACGTAATCTATAAGATTATATCCAAGATTGTTGCGAATAGACTCAAGTCTTTGCTTCTGGTTCTTGTATCAGGGGAGCAATCAGGTTATGTGGAAGGCAAACAAATTCTTGATAGCATCATTCAAGCGCAAGAAGTTGTGCACTCTTTAACTAGCAAGAAGCAAGTGGGTATGATCATAGAATTAGATATTTCCAAGGCTTATGACAAGGTAAATTGGGTCTACCTCAAGAAAATGTTGATTGCATTTGGATTTGATCATAACTGGGGCAGATGGGTTATGGCACTTGTGACCTCCTCCAGTTTTTCTATATTGGTTAATGGCTCTCTGTTAGAGATTTTCAGTCCCTCTAGAGGCCTCAAACAAGGTGACCTGCTCTCCCCCTTTCTTTTTATTATCATGATGGAAGGACTGGGTAGAGCTATAAAGCAGGCAAAATCATCAGGAAAGATTAAAGGTCTGCAGCTTACTGATAATGGTCAGGCCCTGACTCACCAACAATTTGTAGATGATACCATGTTACAAGGAATCCCCACAGTCCAAGAAGCTTCAAACTACAAAAAAATTCTGAATCTTTTTGCCTCAGCTTCAGGTATGGAAGTTAATCTCTCTAAATCAAAAATCTTTTTCGTCAACACCAATATTGCTATTTACAAAAACATCTCTAGAATTCTTGGCTTTCAAAGAGACTCCCTTCCTTCAAAATATTTCAGAGTCCCTCTAACTTCAAAACCAATGCTCAAAAGTATATGGGAACCTTTGATTAACAAGTTACAGGACAAAGTTAGTCAATGGACCATCATATCTTTAAACCTTGCTGGTAGGTTAGTTCTTACAAAAGCAGTTCTTCAAGCAATCCCTATTTTCATGTTATCAACCCTCCCAGCTCCAAAAGGAGTCCTTCAGAAATTTAGAAATATTCAAAGAAACTTCCTTTGGGGCAGGGAGGAGACTAAGAGGAAATGGGCCTTGGTGTCTTGGGAAAAAAATTGTAAGCCCAAGAACCATGGAGGGCTAGGATTGGATGATCAGGAGATTCTCAGCAAGGTTCTAGGGGCCAAACTTTGGTGGCACTGGGTTCAACATCCAGAGACTCAATGGGAAAATATCTGGAAAGAAAAATATGCTAGCTCCTCACAGAACAGTGATCTTATAAGAATGTCAGGAAATATAAAGGGTTCATTTGGAACAAAGCCTAGGAGAATAGAAGACTAGTACAAGAGAATAGCTTCTAGGAAATTAGAGAAGGAAACCTTGCTCTTTTCTGGGAAGACAAGTGGCAACAAGAATCAATTATGTTAATAGAAGACTTCCTTGATCTTAAGCAGCAGTCAGATTCCCAAGGTTTAATAAAGGTTAAGGATTTCTGGAATCATTCTCATCATACGGATAAGTGGAGAATCTGGAGAAACATAGATTGTATAAATAACAATCTCCTGAAAACAAAAGTAGACGAGCTCAGGAAAATAGTAGAGCAAAGGAAAATCTTAGTGGCAAAGGAACAAGACCAACTGAGATGGGGAAGTAACAAAGAGGGCACCTTTAATCTTAAGGAAGCAAAAAGCATTCTCCTTGAGCTGGATCCCCTGGTTCCGGACAAAATCTAGCAACCTTTGGAATGACTTGGGATAACATAAGGAAGAGGGGCGTTCAGGGGCCTTCAAGATGCCTGCTCTGTGAGGCTCAAGAAGAAACTTTGGAACATTTGCTCAACAACTGCATTTTCACATCCTGGTTATGGGACTTATTTGCTACAATATTTCAACAATCTAGTAGAGACAATGGAAGCATCATTAGTACCCTCATCAATTGGAGGGAAAAAAATTTGGATAATGAAATCATTAACTCAACGTGGGCTCTTACACCAAGCTTCATTATATGGAACGTTTGGAAGGAGAGGAACAAAAGAATTTTTAAGGAGGAAAAAAAGCCCCCACAACACCTGCTGGAGATAATCCTGAAATAGCTCAAGGAGACTGTGGGAACCACTGTTCACAACTTCCCTAATAAACCTCCCTCAGATGTAGATTTAAATATTCTCAGGCAGCTAGGGATGCAGGGGCTCACCCTCCTTGGCCTAGACAGGAAGATTATTTATTTGGATACAGAGAAGGAATTTTGGCATCCTCCTCCAGAAGGCTATTTAAAATACAACATTTATGGGGCTTCAAAAGGGAACCTGGGAATGGAAAGGTATGGGGTTGTCCTCAGAAATGCAGAAGGAAGTATTTTTTTCATCTTCCATTGCCACCTAGGCACAACCACCAACAACATGGTTGAGCTAATTGATGAGCCCCAATTTTTGGTAACAATTTGGGCTCATTTGGCCTACTCACCTTACTCAACCCTTCATCTTTTAACACTTATGCATTCATTTCTTAGTATATTCGTGTTATTTGTAGGAAGAAGGGCAGGCATTATATCTATGTGGCTAATACATGATGATTTCAGGTTTTTTGGCATTAAAGAGAGCAAAGACCACGCAAATGGAGACAAGGAGACAGCAAAGGTGGCATTGCGGGTTCATAGGGAGGTTGTCCACAGTCTTGATGACCTTCCTCGTGATTTCCACCTTAACTCCGAGCTCCAACAGTTCTCCCCACCGAGCTTAAAGGCAGCCAACGGATTCTACAGGAACAGCAGTTTAACTTTCAGTTGGACAGCCAAGCTCCACGAATGGAGGAAGCCAGCTTGATCTTCATTATGTATAAATATGAAGGCCGTAGCCTTTGATAGGAGCTTTTTGAACTTTTGAACTACTGTTGCACTTTCTAAGCATGAGCTACAGCTCGGTTTTTGCTCTTTGTAAGCTAGTTTTGGCATGATGTTAGACTCATGATTATTTAATAAAGGCAGGCAACTTTGGATTCAATTCCGAGTTTTTAAGGGAGCTATAGCTCTCAGGTTAGGGCCCAACCTGAGAGCAATAGACCTCCTTTTCCTTGTATTGTTACTTGTTTTCCTTTCAGCACTTTATTTCTTTGCTTTGACATGCATTGAAAAAAATACAGTCTGCTGATTTAATTTCTTTAATGTGATTGATAGGATTAGTTTATGGTTAAAGTGCTTTTAGTTGCTTAGATTAGAGTAGGAGGATTGTAATTCATTAGAGCTCCAAAAAAGGTTGATAGTGCACTCGTTGCCATCTCTGTTTAGAGATTGGGGGTGTGGGCTGTACCAACCACCAAAAAACGCAGTCTTATGCTTTCATGCAAGCTGCCACACAGTCATTTCAATTGTAGATCCATCCATGCATTCTGCTCTTGAGCACTACTGCTTCGTTCCAACACCATGCACGATTTGTCTCCACACTTTACATTGCTGTTCATTGGTTTAATAACACAGTTAGAATAGGTTGATGGAATTCTCGGTTTTGTGCAAGATATAGAGGATTTGTTTCTTTTACACTGCATAGCATCACTTTATCGTGTTCTTCTTCTTCTCAACCACACCTGAAGCCACTTGCTCGACCTCTGTTCAGCTCATTAGCCTTCCAACCCTTCTACTTCTCACGTAGCTCCATCTTTTCCACTTTTCCTTGCTTCCACCCTTCTATTCACCAACCAACTGTACCCACTCTTTCCTCATCTCATATCTCTGTCCCTGAGCCACCACAAACTCCTCCTTCACCTTACCCATCCAACCATACAACTCCTCCACTCCTCCATCACCCAAAACTCCAACTATAGCACATCCTGTAGAAGTTAGCAGACTTCCTGTAGAAATCCCGAGCTTCCTGTAGGATCCCCTGCAGACATCCTGTAGAAGCCTGCAAACTCGGTTGCCGAGCATCTGAACGTTGTGGGCTCATGTGGAATGATGTTAGGGATCCACTGGAACCTCTCCTAGCCCTCCTGACCTTTCCCAAGCTTTCTCTCCCTTCGCACCACCTCTGCACAGCCAAACCCTAATAAGAAACAAAATCATAATAACTCCAACCACTTAAGCAGAAATACAAAAACAATGTTCTTTTCAATAGAAGTAGTTTAAGTTCATGCATTTCATATCACTAGAAGTAATGACATCATTTTTAGACATTTGCACTCCCACCATTGCATCATAGAGATTAAGCTAGTCAGATTAGGGTTTACTAGGGTTTCCATGTTTTGGTTGGCTTTCAGTTCATTTTTGCAAAGTAGATTAATTTCCTTTGAGATAGCCTTCGTCCATCATCTAGAAAGCTTCTTCTGAGAGCATATAGAAGTTTGCTTGAGCCCTAGCGGACTTGTGCCAGCTGACCAAGTGACAGCTGCGACAAGAGCTAGTACTTGTGCATACAGCACCGTCGCTTCCAAGTTTGTTACGAACTACCGGGTTGATAAAATTAGAGATAGGAAGCTCCAGGAGTTGTAGCATTATTGCTACAATACTGGAGCCCACCATCTTTTTGGCGCCGTTGCCGGGGAAGCGTCAGAGTATTAGTAATTGTTGCTTTTCTTCTATTTTCTTACTCTTGCCTTCTGCCAGTTAGTTTAATTCATTTCCATTCTGCAAAAGTAGCATAGACATTTCCTGCTTTCCTATATTAGCCTTTCAATTCCACAATTTCAATTCTACAAGCGTAGATTAGCATTTCAATTCTGCAAGCGTAGATTAGCATTTCAATTCCTGCAATTTCATTTGAGCAAAGTAGACTAGTTCTTTCCTGCTTTCAATTCAATTCTGCATCTTTATTTCAGTAAGATAGTTAGTTGTAGATCAATCTGTTTCAGTTTTGCAGGTACCAAAGAAAAAGCAAAAGCAATCAAAAAAAAAAAAAAAAACCTTTTCCATTTCATGCCTCGTAGTAACCGAGATAAAACAGGCAAATTCCTACCCAATACCCCCACCACATCACTGAGTCACCCTTCTCTCTTCTTAGGTGGCAGTGATCCAGAAGAACCTATAGGTGAACCTCCTGAGATATACGAAGATCCTATAGCAGAAGAAGAATTAGAGACCATCCCATCTGAAGCTATGGCTGACAATGGAAGAGAAGATGAGAGAATAGAAGGTGCCTTCCCCATCCGAGAGACCAATGGAGAGATGAAAATGAAGAACATTAGCCCCTCCACTTTACCTCACTTCCATAGACTGACCACTGAAGATCTTGATACCTTCCTGTTTGAGTTTGCTGTCCTTTGTAGAACCTATGACTATACTGAAGATGAGCAGAAGCTGAAACTCTTCCCTTCAACTCTTAAGGATGCAGCATTACGCTGGTTCATGGGCTTACCTGGAAATAGTATCACTACTTGGGCTCAGATGCAGCAAGCTTTCAATACCAAGTACCGGGATTACTGTAGGTCCAAGGAAACCAAGGGAGAAATCTTTCGGATGACCATGGGAAATGATGAGTCCTTAGAGGATTATGAGGAGAGGTTCCAACTTAGCTATAAGCGGGCCAGGTGCACACTTGACCCTGAATCCCTCAAGTTGGTCCTGCTCCGAGGAGTCCCTGAAGACCTCTTAGATACCCTTCACATGTTAGCTGGGGGGGACATTTACCAACTGCCTTATGAGGACATCAAGACTGTGTTTAGAAACCACTCCAGGGCAGCTCGGAAACGTGGTAGAGGAAACCTCCTCTCAGCTGGTGTTCCTTTCTCCAAGCATGAGTTTGCAAATCAATTAGAAGATCTTAAGAGTGAGGTGAGACAGACCATCGCCATGCAACTGGACACATTCAGGATCCAGCAGAAGAAGGAAGAAGCTGAGAGAGCCTTGGCTATCTTCTGCCCTAGATGTACAAGGAGACACCCTAAGAACGAATGTCCATTGCATTCGGTTGAAGTGTGTTTCGTTTGTGAGGAGGACCATCCCACAAGCCAATGTCCAACCTTACCTGGATTCAAAGCCATGTACCAAGGGACAGAAGCTTCCACTGAACCTCTCTACTACCTCAACCAAAGGAGGCCACAAGGACCTAGACCTTACCAGCAGGGGATGCAAGGGGCACCTCAAGCTTATTACAGCCCCAACCAATCGACTCCTATGCCTTCCTGGGGTCCCCCTGCTCATCCTTCCTGGTCCATGCCTCCTCCATGGTCTTATCCACCTCAGTACCTTACTCAACCTACTTCTCATTCATATCATTCACATGCCGAGCCACAACCTCAGTGGAATGCACCTCAGTCGGGGTGGAGGCCCCAGTACAACACTCCTCCTGCCATTTTGCCTCCACCACCAGTTCAACCTCAGCCATTACCTCCTTCTCCTCCAAGGCAACCTCAAATGCCTGCTCAACCGAACCCGAACCCCAACAATAGACAGGCCCAGCAGGTATACACTAGGGAAACCTCATGCCCTACCTATGCTGTGGAGATCCAGGAGATCAGTCTTCGATCTGGAAAGACTCTTCCAGATCGCCAACCTCCTCCCCCAGAGGATGAGGAAGATAAACAGGAAAGTGAACCAAAGGCTATTCCACCCTTTCCCGAGAGACTAACAGCCACCACACAACCCAACCCAGAGGAGGATGAGCTTCTGGGTGACCTCAAGCAGTTGTGTGTGAAAATACCACTTCTCCAAGCCATCAAGGATGTGCCAATATACAACAAACTGGTTAAGGAAAAGTGTTTCAAACACCCAGGCAGGCGAAAGAGAGATGCTTCAACCATCAATGTCTTGGGACAACTGTCTGACCTTATGTTAGGACAAGTCATCTGCCCAAAGTATCTAGATCCTGGGAGTCCTGTAGTAGATTTCCACATCAATGGCACCATCATACCACACACCTTGATTGATCTGGGGGCTACCATTAATGTGATGACCAGGGATACCATGCTCAAACTCAATCTTCAGGGTTCCTTGAGGAAGACCTCGACAGTACTGCAACTAGCAGATCGCTCTACTGTGACTCCCGAAGGGATTGTGGAGGATGTCTTGGTCTCTATCGACTCTTGGGAATACCCTGCAGATTTCTTGGTTCTGCAACCCAAGGCAAAGCTTACTGGATATCCTCTCATTTTGGGAAGGCCTTGGTTAGCCACTGCAGATGCTTACATCAGTTGTCGTGCAGGAAACATGACCATCAAAAATGGTCCTATGTCCAAGCAGCTAGTCCTCTACCCCCCTGCCCAACCCTCCTTAGAGCATGACTTACCATTGTGGTTGGAGGAAGGAGAAGAGGATGAGGTGTACTCAGCACCTTTGTGCACCCTAGATACCACTAGAAGAGACCCCCCAACCGAGGATGACTTGATTGAGACCTTGATCCAGAATCCACCTTCCAATGCACTATCCTTAGAAAAATTGGTGGAGGATGCCCAAGCCTGCACCTTAGTGGATCTTTGTACAACAAACCCTGTCACTCCCAGAGTCAAAAATGTGGAGTTCAGCCCTGAGAGAATGTTAAAGATCAGCTACTCCCTATCTCCTTCCCAGGAAAAGGAGCTGTGTAGCCTGTTGGCCAGTCACCTAGATGCTTTTGCTTGGAGCTATAAGGAGATGAAAGGAGTTCATCCTTCGGTCTGTACCCATCACATATACATCAAAGAGGATTGTAAGCCGGTTAGGCAACCTTAGAGGAGAATGAATCCAGCCCTTAAGGACATTGTCAAGGAAGAATTGCAAAAACTGTTGGATGCCGGATTCATTTACCCCATCTCAGATAGTGAGTGGGTGTCCCCTCTGGTCTTGGTTCCCAAGAAAAATGGGAAGTGGAGAATTTGTGTGGACTACCGAGAACTGAACAAAGCTACCAAGAAAGACCATTTCCCTCTACCTTTCATAGATCAAGTGTTGGATGGACTGGCAGGAAAGAAGTTCTTCTCTTTCCTGGATGGGTTTAGCGGGTACAACCAGATCCAAATCAGCCCGGAAGACCAGGATAAGACCACCTTCACTTGTCCTTGGCGTACCTTTGCCTACCGTGTCCTTCCCTTTGGGCTATGCAATGCTCCTTCTACCTTCCAGAGAGCTGTCTTGAGCATCTTCTCGGAGCTGGTCCATGATGCAGTGGAAATCTATATGGATGACTTCACTCCTTATGGGGCCAACTTCCAGGAAGCATTGTCCAATCTGGGAAAAGTCCTAACCAAATGCATTGAGATGAACTTGTCCCTTAGTCCTGAAAAGTGTGAATTCCTAATGACCGAAGGGACCGCGCTAGGCCATACCATTTCTTGCCAAGGGTTACAGGTGGATCCTAACAAAATTGCTCTCATCAAGAAGGTTCCACCTCCTCAAAAGGTAAGGGATGTTCGG
This sequence comes from Pinus tabuliformis, assembly GCA_031772625.1. Taxonomy (NCBI): domain Eukaryota; kingdom Viridiplantae; phylum Streptophyta; class Pinopsida; order Pinales; family Pinaceae; genus Pinus; species Pinus tabuliformis. The sequence goes on from CM062816.1 coordinate 1,503,447,009, forward strand.
AGTTTCTTGGGATTAGTAGGATATTACCCGAGATTCATTAAAGACTTCAGCAAGCTAGCCTCGCCATTGTTTGGCCTGTTGGCAAAAGATGTGGAGTTTAAATGGACTGACGATTGTCAGAGGGCTTTGAATGAATTGAAGGACAAGTTGGTGTCAGCCCCAATCCTGAGAGGTCCAAACTGGGCCCTACCTTTCCACATCCACACTGATGCCTCGAACAAAGCCATAGGTGCAGCTTTAGGACAAGTTGAGCAAAAACTTCCATATGCCATTTACTTTGTTAGCAAAAACTTGTCCAAAGCCGAGCTGAATTACACTGTAACCAAGAAAGAATTCTTGGTTGTGGTCCATGCACTGAACAAGTTCCGACATTATATCACTGGCTATCAAACATTTGTACATACAGACCATGCTGCAATTAGATATTTAATGAATAAACCAGATGTGAATGCTCGTATTATTAGATGGTTACTTTTATTGCAGCAGTTTGATTTGACCATTGTTGACAAACCAGGTAGAGAAAATGTTGTTGCTGACTTTTTATCTAGATTGGATTTGTCTGCAGATGAGGATGGAACAGTGGATGACCAGATGCCCGATGAACATCTGTTTGCTATTTCAGTACTCTCTCCATGGTTTGTTGATATAACACACTACCTTGTTTCAGCACAGTTCCCTCCGCACCTATCTTCAAGAGAGAAGAGCAGAATCATCAGAAAAAGTGCCTCATTTACTTAGATCGGGGGCAATCTGTTCAAGCTTGGCCCCGATCAGATTTTAAGGCGTTGTGTAAGGGAGGAGGAAGTCTTTGATATCCTCCTCACCTGTCATGATGGGCCTTGTGGAGGACATTTTGCAGCAAAGAGAACTGCCTTCAAAATCCTGCAGGCAGGCTACTATTGGCCCACACTTCATCAAGATGTCAGAAGATATATCAGCCAGTGTGACCAATGCCAAAGAATGGGGAAACCGACCCAAAGGGATGAGATGGCTCTCCAACCTCAGGTGACTCTTGAGCCATTTGAGAAGTGGGGTATGGACTTTGTGGGCCCAATCAACCCTCCTTCGAGGCAAAGGTCTTACATCATTGTGTGCACTGACTACCTGACAAAGTGGGCAGAGACCAAAGCAATCAAAGCAGCAACAGAAGAAAAGGTGGCCAAGTTCTTAAGAGAAAACATCTTCTACAAGTTTGGCTATCCAAGAGAGCTGGTCATCAATCAAGGGAGCTAGTTCACCTCCAACCTGGTTGAAGATCTACTAGCTCATCACAAGATCAAGCATAGGACTTCCACCCCCTATCACCCTCAAGCAAATGGGCAGGTGGAAGTCACCAATAGAGCATTAGAAGGGATCTTGACTAAGGTGGTGAGCAGTAGCAGAAAGGACTGGGCAGATCGCCTGGTTGAGGCCACATGGGCTTACAACACCACTTGGAAGACCACCACCGGCTTCACACCTTATGAGCTGGTCTATGGGAAGAAAGCTTTGATGTCCATTGAATTTGAATACAATACTTTGAGGATGGCAGCTCAGCTGGACCTAGATCTCAACCATGCACAACAAGAAATGTTATTGTAGCTGAATGGACTGGATGAGCACCGAATGCAGGCCCTCCTTCACTCGGAAGTGGTTCAACTTCAGAGAAAGGTGTGGCATGACCAACACCTCCATGACAAGCAATTCCAGCCGGGAGATTGGGCCTTGTTGTATGACTCCAGATACAAAGATTTCAAGGGGAAGCTGAGAACCAGATGGCTAGGACCATATGCAGTGGAAAAATGTCATGACAATGGATCTGTTCTTATTTGGACCATTGATGAGGAAGCCATCCCCATGCTTGTCAATGGGCATCGATTGAAGATCTACAGGAAGCCTCTCTCAAGACAAGAGTTCATCAAAACTATGGAGAAATCTGTATTGGTCATAGAGAAGGGTTCTGCCTCTGCTTTGGGCATACCCTGAAGAATCTAAAAAATAAAAAAAATAAAAAATAATAATAATAATATATAATAAAGATCCTTGGGTGAAAACCTTTCTGAGGCGCCCAAGGCAGGTGGTAGGGGTGAAAACCTCATTGAGGCGCCCCTATTGTCTTTCAAAAAAAAAAGAGAAAATTTTGGAAAAGATCCTTGAGTGAAAACCTCTCTGAGGCGCTCAGGGCAGATGGCAAGGGTGAAAACCTCATTGAGGCACCCCTGTTATCTTTCAAAAAAAAAGAGAAAAAAGGAAAAAAAAAAAAATAATAAGCAAGAAAGACAAAGACAACAAGTTTATAATGTGAAATTGCATGCAGATTGCAGGTGTTCTATGGAGGAGAGGAAGCCTCTCAGCTCAGAGCCCAAGAGCCTTATCATACTGCCAGGAGACCTCACCAGTACCTCCTCCAAGAATATTCAGTTCCTCCAAGGTATGTGCACAATTTCATCATGGCTTGAGTCTTCTACAGGAAGATGCAGACTTTCTACAGGAAGATGCAGATTTTCTACAGGAAGATGCAGATTTTCTACAGGAAGCGCAAACTTTCTACAGGAAGCTCTGTATTTCTACAGGAAACTTCCTGTAGAAGTTCAGGACGGGCCAGAATTCATTTTATGAGGAGATCTAACGGCTAAGGATCGGTTTGGACGCATGCAAGCTACTGTTGTCACCCTTGCACACTGTTGTCACCTTGTTCCACCATCCTTGTTGACATGCAACGAAGTTACCTACACCAGCAAAGAAAATCGATGAGTTATCAAGGAGAAAGCAATTTTTAAGATAAACAAAGGCTGATATCTCATACCATATCCACCCAATCATCCAGAAGCTCCGGGAGTGTGATCGTGAGTCCAGATCCTTCGTCGTGCAGCATGCACCCAAGGAGGAAGAACTGTTACAAGACATCCCACGGGAGTCCTGTAACAGTTAAGCCCGCTAGAGTGGATACCATTCACAGCGCTGGCCATATGCAATGAAACGCAGGTGCATGCAACCAAAGCATCCAATCCATCAGCGGTAGCCTGTAAACATGAACCTTCGGGCCTGTGTAAATTCATCAGCGGCAGATAGATCCACTCATCATCGTCCAAAAGCTGGAAAATCGTGTTGCAGCCGCGCAGGTAAGTGTCTCGACCCTTCCTTCCATCAGATTGCATGAATTTTACTTTGAATTGTTTGCAAAGTGTGAGGTGAATGGGTTGAATGGTGGTATGGTCACTTGAATGGCCACGTCGACCGGTTAATGGTCCAGTCGGAAGTTTGGGTGGCGGCCGTGACAAAAGGAATGGGCAGCACGCACGTGAGAAAAATCCCGTCGGGAAAAACGAGTCTAACGATAATGGCGGCAGCGGATCTGCTGGGGGATGATCGGCAGTAAGTTAACTCGCAGCCAAATGATGGAGGAACGTCATCCAACGGTCCGGCGGGGACAGCTCACCCCCGCGCCATGGATTCCGCCGATTCAAATCTAATCGGCTAGATTGCCCGCATGCACTTATCATCCACCATTTGAACCTCAAGTGAACATTCGGATCCCTCTGCAGTTCGAAACCCCGAGCCTTTGGCTATCAGAACGCCTGTGAAGCAACACCGAGAGCACAGACCAACTGCAGTCTTTCCCAGAAATCACGCACTGCTCCTACAGGAAAGCTGCTCCTACAGGAACGTTGTTTCTATAGGAAGGCGGGTTCCTCACGTAAAAAGGTGGCAGATTAAAGAGGTAACCTTGAACTCTCCATGTAATTGGTTTTCAAGGTGGCAGAATCGTCGTCTACAGTCTGGTCATAGGAAGTTGTTGCAAGTATTGTCTGCTGTGCATAGACTGTCGTTCTACAGGATGTCAGTATAATTAAAATGTGTTAAGGTCCTCAGGGATAAATTTCGTGGATTATGTGCATGACAGAAGCGTAATTCTACGCTCTGTCTCAGTAAGCTAAATTTCCTTCGCATTCGCCACCTCTAGTTAAAACCACAGTTTTTATCATGCCGGGTGGGTTTATTAGACGGGAACCCACTGATTCATCAAAGTTAAGGGAAAACCAGGAAGTGGTGGAGCTCTTCACACGAGCACAATGGATATCCTTTTGTGACAAGTTGCAGGGTTATGACGACGAAGTGGCAGAAGAATTTTTACAAGCTTTGAGGCCGAAATCCAAAACATTGGCCACAGTGAATTTCAAGGGCCTAAGCCTCAAGCTCACCCCGCAATATATCAGTCGAATTACTGAACTTCCAATGGGTTTGCCATGGGATAAGGAAGAAAGGAAGTTGAGCCAGCAGGCCAAGAAAGAATTCTTTCCACCTGAGGAGGAATTCTCGGAGGACAAAAATGGGGTGCGTAGAACAAGTTTGTTGCCACCATGGAATGAAGTTAGCCTGCAGATCATGAAGTATATAACCTGTGAAGGCCATTTTAGCATCGTGTACGGGTATCACTTTAGGTTGCTCACTGAATTGAGGCACCAGATTGATCTTCTTGTAGAAAATAAACTGAGCATCCCTTATTTCCTGCTACAGTCTTTAATTGAGTGTGCCACAAAGTTAAAAGAAGGCATACCAGATCAGGTAGCCCACCATGGGTTGATCAAACTTCTTGTGGAGGATGCACTTCATTCATATAAGGTTCCCCTCTCATGGGAAGCATTTAGAAATTTGACAAGAGATGGAGACATAAGGATGTTGACCGAGGAAAGTGGTTCCTCCAGCAATGAGGAAAAAGAATCAGTGGCCGCGGGAAAGAGAGAAACAGGCCAGAAGACCCCAACCACAGTGCAGAAGAAAGAGCAAAAGAAGAAGCATGAGAAAAAGGATGACAAAGAAAAAGGTGACACACCCATCTTGTCAGCAAGGGAGAAAAGGTTGCAGAGCAGAACGGACAAAGCTGAGAAGGTCCACATCAGCCCAAGTACCTCATCAGCACCCGCAACCAAACCAAAAAGCAAAACCCATGCAGCAAAGCAAGCCAAGGTGGCGACACCTGTGGCTAGAGGAAAGCAGAAATAGGCTTCTACAGGAAGCCCGAAAACAGAGAAAGGGTCTTCTACAGGAAGCCCGAAAGCTGTTGAAAAAGGGTCTTCTACAGGAAGCCCGAAAATTGCTAAAACAGGGTCTTCTACAGGAAGCCCTGACAAAGTGAAACCCAAGGAGAAGAAAGCTGATATTCGTGAGAGGGAGGTAGCAGCTGTGCTGGCCACCCTCAGCACGCCACCTAAGCCAAAAGAGAAAAGAAAGAGGGAGACCCCTCTATACTTTAAAGCTCGAAGAAGTGTCCGAATAAAGACAGGCAAACCACAGCCTCCGTCCAGCAGCCTGATTGTTATTGAAGATACCCCTACTTCGCCCAAGGAAAAGTCCCCTTCAAGGATAACAGTCACCTATGAGAAGGGGAGCCCAAAGAAAACTAAGTGGCAAGAAAGGTTAGACCTGTTGACTGAAAAAGCTCGGCTACAGGAGGCTGAAAATGTTCTATAGGAAACTCTGACCCGGCTACAGGAAACAGAGAGGAGGGAAGAAGAAGGACCCTCATCACCACCAAGGGAGGGCGAGGTAGAGCCACCTAAAGAGGTAGAAAAAGAACATATACCAGAACCTAGCCCTTCGCCTAGTCTGAGTTCATACTACACCTTTTTAGAGGCGGGCAAAATCATACCGCAGAAATTTACTGTGCCTCTGTTTTTTGCATTAGAGGAAGAAAGAGTCCGTACACACACATGGATGAAGATAGCAAAGTCAAAAGGTGTGGCGGACATAGGACCTTTACAAGAGCAGCTCAAGGAGGTCAGAAGTGAATTGTCCATGGCCAAACACGTGGCTAATTGCCAACGTGTGCTTCTACAGGAAGAAAACCAGAAGCTGAGATTGCAGCTACAGGAGCTAAGGGCAGGGGCAGGTACATCCTCCAAGGACACCACAGAGGAACAGCAAGATGGAAAGGAACTGACCACCGGTCTTGAGGAGCCAATGACACACCTACAGGAAGCAGGACAGCAAGCAAAAATTGAAGTGCAAGTCTTAAAACAACAGCTGCAACAAAAAGAGGCTCAATTGGCCTGCATGGCCAGTTGGGCCATGGAGGCAATAAGGTGCAGACAACCTGCAAAATCCTATGGTTTGTACTTGAAAGACCAATGGCTGCAGTTCCAAATAAATACCTTGGCACAAAGAGGTATTTCTCAGATCCAAGACCCACAACAATTTTCTGAATTGTGCAGTACTAGTTCGTCAGAGGATAAGGCTAAATTAGCAGAGTTCTACCTCCACAATTTGGCCTTGCCTAATGTAGTTTCCTGGGATCCCAATACTGCCTTGGGTGATATGCAATTAATGGCGTTCGCTTCATGGTTGAACCATGAGGATCAAAGAGTAGCAGAAGAAAAATCGGTCATGAGCCGAGAAGTAAACGAGCCATTGCTCATTCGAGCAGAACCAGAGGATCCAGTGGCACTCATCTCAGCACACCAACATTTGTCCACTGATCCTACAGCCTCATTGAGGTATATGGACCAACAAGCCCAAGCCATAGCTCATTTTGAAGACATGGAAAGACTGTTAGGAGAAAATGTTGTCCAAGCATGCACACGCAGATGGAATACATTGGCATACAGCTTGAAAATCCAAGAGTACCATACCCCAACTCGGATGAGGGAAGCTCTGGTAAGAGTAGCCCATTACAAGAAATCCATGCAAAACCTCCAGGCCAGCTGGATTGGCCTTAAACTCAGCCCACCACTGCTGCTAGGATTGACTGAAGGCAGCACAGAAGAGGATGACAGTGAACAATGGGAAGAGGTGAACAGGAAAGCTAGGTTTCATATCAGCAAGGAGGACACTACTGCAGAGGCTTGGGATGTAAGGGTAGCAGTCAAGGCAATGAAGGATGAAGAGTTGGACTAGTTGCTCAAGGATGAGCAAATGTTTTAGCTGGGGGGTGATGATGAGCCCCAATTTTTGGTAACAATTTGGGCTCATTTGGCCTACTCACCTTGCTCAACCCTTCATCTTTTAACACTTATGCATTCATTTCTTAGTATATTCGTGTTATTTGTAGGAAGAAGGGCAGGCATTATATCTATGTGGCTAATACATGATGATTTCAGGTTTTTTGGCATTAAAGAGAGCAAAGACAACGCAAATGGAGACAAGGAGACAGCAACGGTGGCATTGCGGGTTCATAGGGAGGTTGTCCACAGTCTTGATGACCTTCCTCGTGATTTCCACCTTAACTCTGAGCTCCAACAGTTCTCCCCACCGAGCTTAAAGGCAACCAACGGATTCTACAGGAACAGCAGTTTAACTTTCAGTTGGATAGCCAAGCTCCACGAATGGAGGAAGCCAGCTTGTTCTTCATTATGTATAAATATGAAGGTCGTAGCCTTTGATAGGAGCTTTTTGAACTTTTGAACTACTGTTGCACTTTCTAAGCACGAGCTACAGCTCGGTTTTTGCTCTTTGTAAGCCAGTTTTGGCATGATGTTAGACTCATGATTATTTAATAAAGGCAGGCAGCTTTGGATTCAATTCTGAGTTTTTAAGGGAGCTATAGCTCTCAGGTTAGGGCCCAACCTGAGAGCAATAGACCTCCTTTTCCTTGTATTGTTACTTGTTTTCCTTTCAGCACTTTATTTCTTTGCTTTGACATGCATTGAAAAAAATACAGTCTGCTGATTTAATTTCTTTAATGTGATTGATAGGATTAGTTTATGGTTAAAGTGCTTTTAGTTGCTTAGATTAGAGTAGGAGGATTGTAATTCATTAGAGCTCCAAAAAAGGTTGATAGTGCACTCGCTGCCATCTCTGTTTAGAGATTGGGGGTGTGGGTTGTACCAACCACCAAAAAACGCAGTCTTATGCTTTCATGCAAGCTGCCACACAGTCATTTCAATTGTAGATCCATCCATGCATTCTGCTCTTGAGCACTACTGCTTTGTTCCAACACCATGCACGATTTGTCTCCACGCTTTACATTGCTGTTCATTGGTTTAATAACACATTTAGAATAGGTTGATGGAATTCTCGGTTTTGTGCAAGATATAGAGAATTTGTTTCTTTTACACTGCATAGCATCACTTTATCGTGTTCTTCTTCTTCTCAACCACGCCTGAAGCCACTTGCTCGACCTCTGTTCAGCTCATTAGCCTTCCAACCCTTCTACTTCTCACGAAGCTCCATCTTTTCCACTTTTCCTTGCTTCCACCCTTCTATTCACCAACCAACTGTACGCACTCTTTCCTCATCTCATATCTCTGTCCCTGAGCCACCATAAACTCCTCCTTCACCTTACCCATCCAACCATACAACTCCTTCACTCCTCCATCACCCAAAACTCCAACTATAGCACATCCTGTAGAAGTTAGCAGACTTCCTATAGAAATCCCGAGCTTCCTGTAGGATCCCCTGCGGACATCCTATAGAAGCCTGCAAACTCGGTTGCCGAGCATCTGAACACTGTGGACTCCTGTGGAATGATGTTAGGGATCCACTGGAACCTCTCTTAGCCCTCCTGACCTTTCCCAAGCTTTCTCTCCCTTCGCACCACCTCTGCACAGCCAAACCCTAATAAGAAACAAAATCATAATAACTCCAACCACTTAAGCAGAAATACAAAAACAATGTTCTTTTCAATAGAAGTAGTTTAAGTTCATGCATTTCATATCACTAGAAGTAATGACATCATTTTTAGACATTTGCACTCCCACCATTGCATCATAGAGATTAAGCTAGTCAGATTAGGGTTTACTAGGGTTTCCATGTTTTGGTTGGCTTTCAGTTCATTTTTGCAAAGTAGATTAATTTCCTTTGAGATAGCCTTCGTCCATCATCTAGAAAGCTTCTTCTGAGAGCATATAGAAGTTGACTTGAGCCCTAGTGGACTTGTGCCAGCTGACCAAGTGACAGCTGCGACAAGAGCTAGTACTTGTGCATACAGCACCGTCGCTTCCAAGTTTGTTACGAACTACCGGGTTGATAAAATTAGAGATAGGAAGCTCCAGGAGTTGTAGCATTATTGCTACAATACTGGAGCCCACCACTAATGGCTATGGAACAATGCCTGGATTTTCTAAAGCAGGATAGATGTCTCAATGTCATGATAGAGGTAGGTTCGGAGTTAATTATCAACTCAGTGCAAAAAATACATAATGGTACTGTGTCGAATAGAGTCTCTAAGCATTGGAAATTAATTCGGGTCTTCCAAAGAATTCAAAGCTATCTTCAGGGCCTACGCACTGTCAGTTTCCACCATGTTCACAAAAACGCAAATAAGTTGGCGAATCTTCTCGCCAACCAAGGAGTTAGCTGCATAGAGAATAATGTGTCGATGAAGTGGCAGGAGTTGCGACCAAGCAGACTGAGAGCTCTATGTTGCGAGCAGGCGGAAGAAGATAGGGAAGTGTTTAGACTCAAAACCATGGAGACTAGCTCGATTTGATTTTCCCCTGCATGTGTCTTCAATTTCTGAGTTGTTGGTCTCTGAAGAGAAGAGAACCATGTCTGGTCGCCCAAACTCAAGGAGTAAGTGTTATGAAGATCTCAGTTCATCATGGGCAACACTTTGATTCCCACAAGTCTTTGCTTGGAGGAAAGACTCTTACCCTCACAACATCCCAAATCAAGGAGAGGAAGTTTAACATTTGCAAGAGGAACCCAGTTATTCGGCATTTGGTGTTTTCAGATTTCGGGGTCTAGATTTGCAAAACCACCTCCTAGGTAGTTTTCGACTGATCGTGCTGCTCTCAAGTGGTTTTGGTTTTGGCGTTTTTGCAGCAATCCCATTCATCCTGCGACACGTGGCAGGGTGGGGGTTCCGAAAACCACCCTCTATTACATACTAAAGTTGCACCTTCTTGTCCCATGCGAAATCATTCTCATCCGTTGGATTCGGTTGTAGTGAATCAACGGTTGACCTGGATTGAGCAACTTGGTGGGGCAAGACTGTTAATCATCGGTCTCTTTGGCTAGGCATCTTTCTCCTCAGCCGTCGATCTTCTTGATTTGTTGGGATGGTTCTGATGGTTTGGGTTTTCCAGAGGGGGGTTGCGCGAAAGTTTGCGGGCTTTCTGAGGGATAGACTTTAGTTTTGTTAGTTAATTCTTAGGTTCAAATTTCTAGATGTAAAGCTATAAGGTTTAGCCCTTGGTGGCTTAAGCTTTTATTTCTTTTCTGTCTCTTTGGTGTCGAGTGGACGTTTGTATACATAGTACACTATTTTTTTGATTCAATGATATAGAAGGATCCATACTTGCTTCAGCAAAAAACAAAAGAAAAAGAAAACATTATTACAGAAGTAGAGTGGTATTACAACCCCCCCTTTTATTTACACCATCCTTGGTGTTCATTTCTCATTTTTTTCTCTTTGAAACAATGTTGGATCATTTTTTCACATATCATCCTCTTGCTCCCATGTGGCCTCTTCGGGGGTAAACTATTTCAACTGCACTTTAACTTGAATGATAACTCGATTACGAAGCAATACCTCTTTTCGATATAGCATACAAAGTTGTTCTACCAGGAATTATCCTTTTGGTTCCACCTGTATCAAATTCCAATTGATTATTTGAGACTATCATGTACATATTTCTTGAGCAAAGATACATGAAAAACATTGTGTACTTTAATATGAATCGACAGTGCTAATTGATAATATACTAGCCCAAATCTGTCGCAAATATCAAAAGGCCCACAAAATCATGGTGCCAATTTTGTACAGGTTCGAGTACTTAAGTTACCTTTCCATGGATTCACCCTTAAATAAACATGGTCTCCAATCTTAAATTCCTTGTGTGTTTTTTTTCTGTCTGCATAACTCTTCTACCTATCTTGGGAAGTTTTTAGGTTCTGTCTAATCCTATGTACTAATTGCTTCATTTCCTGCAAAGTGTTTGCTCCTAATATGAATATGTCTTCCAGATGACTTGAACTAAGTGGTGTATGGAAATTTCTACCATACATGGCTTTGAAAGGACTAATTTTTATTGAAGCTTGGTAACTATTGTTATAAGAAAATTATGCTAAGTGTAGAAAATCCTCCCATTTGGTGTGTCTATCCATTATGTACATTCTTAGTATGTCCTCCAAAATATGATTGGTTCTCTCTATTTGACCATCCATACGTGGGTGGTATGTTGTACTATAATTTAGCTAAGTTCCCATAACCCCAAACGAGGCTTTCCAAAATCTGGAGGTAAATTGAGCATCCCTATCTGACACCACCACCTTTGGCACTCCATGTAATTGGAAAATCTCTTTCATGAAAATATTAACTATAAGTGTTATGCCATATATTGACTATACATGTATGAAATGTGCTACTTTAGTTAAGGTGTCTACCACCACCATAATGGAATCATGTTGTTTTTTAGTCCTTGGTATCTTGTGATGAAGTCCAAGGAGATCACTTCCAATTTTCATTCAAGGATAGGCCATGGATTCAATGGTCCTATGGGGTGTTGGTGTTCTACCTTTACTTGTTGACATTGTGAGCATTTTGATAAATATTTTGCCACCTCTTTTTTCATGCCTGCCCAGAAGAAATTTTTCCTTAGTGTTATTATGATCTTTTGATACCTTGGGTTTCCTCCATATGGTTTCTTATGATATTCATCTAATATCAAATGTTTCACAACACTTACATTGGGGACATACAATTTATTTCTGTAGATCAATAGTTTTTCAAAGTTTTCTCCATAATCTGGAATTTTTGTTTGCTGTAATTTGTATTGAATTTCCATGCATTTATGGTCTTCTAGAATGGAAATTTTAATTTTCTCTACAAAATCTATTCTAATACTACTAACAGATACCCCCATTACAATATGTGCATGTCTTCTTAATTCACCTGCAACTTTAATTTCTTTTCATTTTCTATGTTTAATTTCAAACTTGAATTCACTAAGAAAAACAAGCTACCTAATCTCTCTACCATTAAGATATGGCTGACTAAAAAAGTATTTCAAGATGATATGATCTATCACAAAAGGAACTATTTTTTCCAATAAGTAGTTTCTCAACATATTTAAGGCATGTACTACCGCATCCAATGCTAGATCATATACCAAATAATTCTTTTCATGTGTTTTCAACTTTCTGGGCTCATAGGCTACTACCACATTTTCCTACATCAAAAATGCCCCTAGCCCTTCCAAAAAAGAATATGTGCAAACAAAAAATTGTTTATTTGGATCCACAGTCTATAAAATAGGGGTTGTTGTAAGTAAGTGTTTTAATTTATTAAAGCTTTCCTGACATTTGATTGTCTACTCAAATTTTGTTCCCTTCTTCTATAAGGATGTAATAGGATAAGCTAGTTTAGAGAATCCTTCTATAAGTTTCCTATAACATCCAGTAATTCCCATGAATGAGCAGAAAACTGACATATGCTTAGCTATGGCTCAATTTAGAATAACCCTAATCTTCTCAAGATCAATAGGAAATCCATCCTTTGAAATAACACGACCCAAATATTGTATTTTGTCCTTATAAAACTCACATTTGCTAACTTTAGCATATAGTTGATTTTCCCTTAGTGTTTGCAATGCTAATTTCAGATTTTCTCTATGTTCTTCCTCATTCTTGGAATACACCAAAATGTCATCTATAAATACTAGTACAAATTTATCAAGGTACTTGTTAAGGACATTGTTCGTTAAGCACATAAAGGTTAGGACATTGTTCATTAAGCACATAAACGTCGTTGATACATTAGTAAGACCAAATGGTAACACTACAAATTCATAGTGATCATATTTGGTCCTAAAAGTTATTTTATGAATATCTGCATCCTTTATTATTAACTCGTGATACGTGATCCTTAAATCATTTTTTGAAAATACGATACTCCCCTCACTTGATCAAACAGATCATCAATGCAGGGAAGTGGGTATTTATTTTTAATTGTTAGCTTGTTTAGTTGTCGATAATCGATGCACATTCTAAATGTTCCATATTTATTTTCGATAAACAAAACAGGAGCCCCCCGTGGTAAAATAACCTTTGTCTAGTAATCCTTGTAACCGCATTTTCAGCTCTAGTAATTCAAGTGCAATCATCCTGCAAGGAGATCTAGATATTGGGGTTTCCCCTGGTACTAAATCAATAGAAAAATCTCTATCTCTATAGGGAGGAAACCTCATAATTCCCTCTGGAAAAATTTCTCAAAATTCCTTAATGACTAGAAAAGTCTCTAAGTTTTGCGTTTTTGTTTACTATTCATTTGCTTCCACATGAATCACAAACAACTAGCACCCTTTTCATGTGATATTTTTCATTTATAAGGTTGTAATATTTCTAGCTAATATGGTTTAGGTATCCCTCTAATTAATTGAGTTTTCCCATTTGAACTCACATAGCTCACGGTTTTCTCTAGGCAATTTATGGCAACACCATGTTTCTCCAGTCAATCCATGTCTACTAGTATATCATAGGACTCTAAGGGAAGTATATTTAGACAAATTTGGTGTAAAAACCATTTAAATTTACAAGAGATTGTCTCACTTGGCTAGTTACCCTCCTTTTTGTACCAACTTCCAACTTTACCATCCATGCATTCTTAAATTTTTCAATTTTTAATTTACACTTTTCCACATGATGCGAACTAATTTAACTCAATCTAGCACCTAGATCAATTAAAAAAGAAACAATTTGGTTTGAAATGGTACCTTAAATTTCTATCATTGTGGATTGATGATGAACTTGTCTCTCCTCCAATGCGACACTTATTATTGGAATATTTCTGGCAATGTCATTCATAGTTGTTGCTTCATGAACAACTTGAATATTCTAAATGGATTTGGGATAAATTAATGTGGGAAACCTCTCAACATGTGGGGTTCACCACAAGCCCAAAACTTTAGGGGTTCTCTCTCCTCTCCCCATTGATAATTTTTGTGTTCAGATCCATGGGTTTAGGCCCCATCTAAGATTGTATAGGCTGATTTAAAAAATTTAATAAATTTCTTCCACCGATGGTCCTTCCCAAAAATTTTAAGATAACCCTGTCTCTGTCTATTTTACCCCATGGAAGATTTGTTTCTATCTTTTCCTTGCCAAATTTTTAAGCCTTCACTCCCATTGTTAAATTTTTGATAGCACAACCTTTCTTTTCTTACTGCCTCATCCATTTTCTTAGGATTGTCAAACTCAATCCTTTCCTTATAAATGGTAGGTAAACAAATCACAAATCATTGTACCTTGGCTTTCTCTTCTTTAAGATAGGGAACATAACACAACAAATTGGTAAATTTCACCACAAACTCATCCATAGTTAGTTGTCACAACCTTAACTCATGGAATTCCTTAGTGCGATCATCATAATATCTTTCATTGAGATATAGAGTCTTAAACCCTTTTTGGAATTCCTCCCAAGAATTTTCTTTTTCCTCCAACGTTTGCACACTTTTGGCCTCTTCCCACCAAAGAGTAGCTTTGCCTTGCAACTGATAAATGACCAATATGGCCTTCAAGTTAGTCTCATACTCATAAATCTGAAAATATTTTGTCATGTTAAGAATACATGCCTCCACATCCTTTTCCTTTTCCCCATTAAAGGTAGGGGGTTTTATTTTCCTAAGTTCTCCTTGTAACTCCATTTTATTCTTTCCTTTCTGTGATCTCGGATATGTCCTATCTAAATCACCTACAATTTCAGACTTCTTCGATTATGTTTCCACTTTTTTTATTTTCAACCCTTCAGGTTCCATGGTTCTATGGATATACTTTTACGTTAACTCTCTTATCATTCTCTCTTGTTACTCACTAGCCTTTAATAGGCATTAATTACTCCTCCTGAGATGAGCCAATTCCTATTGCAGATTTATAGTGAAATCCAAAAACTGAGAGGCTAAGGTAGTACATCCATTCCCAATTCAACGTATAGTTCTTCATTGAATGTTATGGATGGCGGGGGATCCTCTGTGATTCTGTTGCAGCATTCTTCACTTAATTTCCTTATTAAAAAAATGTTATCATCATCTTGTATTTACACTTCTACACATGTTCCATTTTAATATGATGGTTCCTTCCAAGTTAAGTGTTGAAATAGAGGCTCTCATATCGTTCTGTCATGAATCCGCTTTTGATCATTATTTTTTTTTTTAAACAATTGTACCAATTTATAGAATTTATTTCTATATATATATATATATATATATATATATATATATATATATATATATATATATATATATATATATATATATATATATATAACAATGTGTATATTTCCCAACCTGTAATGCTTTATCTACAAGTTTCACAACCTAACATTTTCCCCATGGTTTTTGACATGGTCTTAGTATCTTAATAGATCCTTGCACTAAGGAAATTGCACCAGCTTATATTAGTAACAATGTTATTTCACATGGATTTCTCTAATATAAATCATATTCGATGGTAGGCAGCCTAGAAAATAAAGCCCTATACCCTGTTTTTCATAGTGCACACCATATATTAGAGCCTATTTTGGAAATACTTAAATTATTGGTGATAATATGATTATGGTGGAGCATCATGGTGGTATATCTTGGTTTACATCGTATGTGGACTTAATGAACATGATAATTGTCTAGTAACCTGTGAGAATGTAGCTTTTACGGTCTTGGACGTGGTGAGTGAACTACTAGTTTCTAGATGCACCCTTTCCATGTGAAATTCACATGGGTGGTCTATCTTATTCACTTTTCCAGTGGGTATTAAATCATCCAAATAGATGGTTATGAATTTTTTTCCCAACCCTAAGTTTACCAATTCACTATGATTCTCTTTCCTTCATTGTTTTCGCTTAGTGTGTTACCTAGTCTGATGAATGTCATCGCGAGGGATACCAGTAGGTCAACAACTGGAAATCACCTGAAATCGTGGTAGTGCCTCCCCTTCAACTGCAAGGTACTTTTCCTGTAAAATTATTTTGATGGTTCTCACTTTCCCTCTCGTGTGTCTATTATTTTGGATTTCCTCTCTCACTGGTTATGTTGATGAATCTTATGGGTACCCCTTTCAATTTATTTGTTCATCCCCTAAAGCACAATTTTTGGTGATTAGCTGTTGTTATTTTTATTTTTTTTCTTGGGTTCCCTATTTCCAGAGTTATTACTCTGGTGCGCCTTTATCATGAAGAAATTTTTGTGTGTGCACTATTCCCATTCACTTGGAGGTACAATAATGCTCCAGCAATTGGTCTACCTTGAAGTAATCACTTCACTTTCAAGTAATAATTTTCTTCTTCCTCAGTTTAAAATTATTATTTCAATGATTCTTTGGGGTTCTTACACAATGCTTTCAATTAATTGGTTGTTATTGCTTTCCCCTATTCCTATTGTTTGAATTTCACTTAGATGGGTTGCATTCTTGGTCAAATGGCCATGTCTTATTCAGTTTACTTATGTTGTTTTCTTTTTCTAAGTGTGGCCTTATGAATTGACTGCTAGGCAACAATATCATTTAATTTATTATTGAAACCCTATTCAAATCCAGGGTCCACTTAGCTATTGAAATACCCATTGATAGTTAGCGTCCACTTTTATTTCTTTCTTTTATTTAATTCAGGGTTAATTCCCTACAAGTTGTCATACCAATCTTCATTGTATTGATAGGAAGTAATTATTGTGGAGGACCGATGGTTAGGTGATAGTTTATTCCTTTAAGGGTTACATAACATTCTTTTGTTCACCTAAATTTTCTTCCTTAATTTTTCTTTATGTAGTTCTCTCCTTGGAATTTCAAAGATTCTAGCGAGACAACCTTTTGTGACTGCGTATTCTCCTTCAAGGTAAATTAGGACTATGTATATATTGTATATACTTCATTATGTATTTTATGTGAAATATTATCTTTTCTTATTGGTTTTATTTTTCTTTTATGTAGGTATGCACAGATATACATTCGTATGTCTCTACCTTACTAAGGGATAGACCCCTACAAAAACTAATTACCACCTATGTTGTCACGGGTCAATCTTTATGAATTCAATGATCTCACTATCCATTCCATGTCTCGTGAACTCTATGTTAGTTCCAGTCTTCATAGCCTGTCACTAGGGATCAAAATGGGCTCTTACTATGTCTAGTTTTGAGAGACGTTTTGCACATGATTTTCAATGAAAATCATATCCTAAGTATATCCTTCAGAAGCATCTCAGAAAAATACTTCTAATGGTATATCACACTCCTGTAACTGCATTCTAGATCAAAAGATATGATCAAAATGAATGATTGATTCTTGGTTATGCATGTTTTGAGGTTAGTTGCTGCACACAGGGACAAGTTTACTGCAAAATCAGTTTGGATAGGAATTTTACAAAAGTGAAAGAGGTTTTTGTCCATCACATACCAAATAACAAAGTTGTCCTTTATTTTATGCACAGGTGCTACCATGTGGGATATATGCAGTGATATTTGGAGCCTACATTAAAACAAAACATTTTTTTTCATTTATTTTACTATTTTATTCATTTTATTCATTTTAGTGCGGTGCCATTTTACAACATATGGAAAGTAATTTTGAGAAACCCAAGCAGGTGTTTGTTAACCATGAGCCTTATTACAAAATCTCTTTCATTTTGTTCACAGGTGTCGTGAAGTGGAATATTTGACTAGATCTTTACATCTTATTTTACATATTTAAATTTTTAATGATTTTCTGTTTTAGAGATGATTTTGTGGCACAGATTCTGAGAAAATGGAAATGAATTTCCAAAATTCGAGAGATATTTTTCTCAAAAATGACATTATCTACAAAAACATCTTTCAGTTTTGTAACAGGTGTTATGGTTTAGGAGATACGAGTTCATATTTAACACCTATTTTCAGAAATTCGATCCAAGTTTAATATAAGTAATTCTATTTTGAAGAAGATGGTTGAGCTCAATTCCCTTGATACAGGGATGAGCTAAATGTATATATTTGATGAATTTCATAGTGTAGAGGTTCGATTTTTGCATTGAGAGAGGCTTCTTGGAATTGTGTAAAGTTTTCTTGAATATTATTTTAATAAAGCAGTTTTTACCCTTTGGACCTAGGATCCATCACGGTGTTTACTGTTCAGTATGTTTTTCTTGTAATTCAATTGCATATTTTGTTTTCTCTACCTTGTTACAGCATTATCTAAGAGATATGTTAGGAATCCATCCCCTATGATGCTCCTTCCATGGTGATTTTGTAGTTAGATGTAGTGGTTGCCTTTGCAGAATTCATCCTTTGTTAGATGCTCTGTTGAGCAATCTTGTGATTCTCTTTCATTTAAAGTTGTTCTTGCAGATCCATTGCTTGTTTGATGTGTGCAGGGCAGCGGTCTTTCTCCCCTATTCTTCTCACATTTGTAATATTCTATCTAGCTGGACATGACACTTACTTTGCCCCAAGTTTGTCGGCAGAAACTGGCATTGACTCCATAGCCCAATCATCCTTTATCTTGTTGTTTCAACCCAACAACTTTCAAACAAAATCCCTACACTCCATAGCTAGCCTAATATTCATTTATTGAAGCCACATTGTGTTGGCAAAGAGATAGCCCTCTCTGGTATGGCAGGGCTAGATGCCAGACCTAAAGCTTAGTCTGTGGTTACCTTAGAGTTTCCTTTTCTCAGCCTTGAGGTTGATTCTGAGTGATAACATATTGGCATCGTTGTTGGGGACAAGGTGACAGATCTTCTCTAGGAAAGATCGTTGAAGTTGTAGATCTGGTTGCTGATGGTGGACAACAGTCAGACACATATGAAGGCTAAAATCATCTACTAGGCAACTCCACTGTTCAAAATCCTGAGTTTTCAAAGTATTGATGGTGGCTTCACTGGATAAATGAAGGACTCAGATGTTGTTTCTATTTGTTCAAGGTATTCATGTATAAATTTCTCTAATCTTCCTGGTTTTTCTAATCAATTATTGAAGGATGTATAGTTTGAGTAATGGCCCTAAATTCAATGGGGAGGATCTGACTTTGACTCTTGAACATATAGAAAATTTTAAAACATTTGTGGAAATTCTTAGAGTTAAAAAGGAAGATGTCTTCATCAGATTGTTCTTTGTTTCATTTGAAGGCAAATGTAGAAGATGGATTAAAAGTTTTCCTATCAGATCTATTAAGTCATTTGTAGATTTCTGACATATCTTTCTTAAAACATGGATGGAGAAAGAGGAAGAATTCAAAATAGAGGTGCCATCTATTCAAGGTTTTATAGAATGGGAAGATATGTGCATGGATGATGAGGTAGATGAGAACTTTGCCTTATCTCTTCCTTCTTATTTGAAATCTTGTCGATGTAGCCATGAAGTTAAGCTCAATTTTTTGCAAGAGTTTGCCATCAAAATTGAAGGAGATATAACTGAATTCGAGAACCAAATACAGTCCCAGGATCTGGACTGTCAAGTCCCATTCTTTGGGGACCTTTTTTAATAGAAGGAAGAGAAGGTAAGGCTGTGTGTGGACATTTGCATTGATAGTTTGCAGTTGGAGGCTCGTGTTGAGGAGTTAGGGTAGCAGACGTGGTCTCGCTTCTATGATCCTATTGCTGCATATATGGAGTATCTTTTCAGTTTGAATGACAAACTAGATTGTCTTTTACATAGCCAGAATCATTTTGTGCATGTATGGCTGTCAGCATTTCCACTTTTGTCCTAGTTCAAGCACTCCCAAGCAACATCCTTATCACAGTTACTTGATTGGTTGATCTAGCATTACAACATCACTTGATCTATTGATTTTGCTGCAAAGTAGGGTAGGTTTGTGCATAAATAAGCTGCCCAAGGTAGCATTTTAGTTTCCAGTATTTGTTTATGTATAGGTTGAAGTGTATCTGTTGGCATTATGACACAGGCTTGGCACTATGGCACAGGTATTGTCCTTGATGGCAACTCACTCGACAAATCACTCAGATGGCAGTTCAGGCTCTCAGGCTCTTAGGATAAAGGAAAAGGAAGTATACGCAGATTCCCATTGACCAAGCCGCGTATACACACGGATTCATAGACCAAAAGGCGCGTATGCGTATACATGCACTTTCATGCACAGAAAAGCATGTACAGTTTGGAAAACTTGGTTTTTGGTCCTTGGTATTTGGACCTAGGTATCTCGTCCGAAGTGTTGAACCTAGGTATTTGGACCCAGGTATTGGTTCTAAGTGGTTTTGGACCATGGTATTGAGTAAGGCCTAAGACTATAAAAGGAGGAGGAGATCATTAGGCAAAGGTACTCAAGCATTGAATATCTTATGAAGAGAAAGATCTACAATACTGGCCATTGGGTTATGGTGCATAGTTGGATCTGAATCAAGGAGGAACTTGAGAGCTAGAGGAAGGATAATTTCTATTGATGGGTCAAGATCTTAAGGCTTGAAGAGAAGTATCTTTGTGTGATTTTTATCTTTTATATTTGGCACATGACTTGATCTATAAATCTGATGATCTGGGTATAACTGATGTCTAACTAGTTGAAAAGGGTAAATTATCTTTTACAGATCTGTATGCAGGTTCAACATAGCTAAGGCATGTATACACAATGGTTCGGTAATTCAAAATAGCTTATGCATAGGTTTTCCTTAATATAGCAGCATATGCACGCAGTTCTACATATTGAAGTAGTGTACGTCTCATAAAATATGTTTTAGCTACTTCTGTTTATTGCTGCAGTGTTCTGGGTTCAAGATTGGTTTCTGGTTACTATTATTGTATTCTGGCTAAAGCATTTAGAGAAGTGATTGTTTGATTCAATTTTTGGTTGGTGCAAAGCAGATTGGTTGATGCAGATATATTTGATGTTTGATTGATGTTATTGATGGATCCAGTCTGAAAATTTATGAAGCGTGGTCCCTGGAAGAAAAGAGAAGGTTGTAGCCTTCTGTAGGTCAGCACCTACGTAGTAGTACATCAGCTAGTACATGAGCTAAAGGGGTTGTAGCTCCCTTCCAGGAGAAGCTGGAGAATGAGAGAAGCTTGTAGCATTCTATAGGTAGAAGCCTGCATACTGGTATAAGACTGCACTAGTACATAAATATTGTAAAAAGAAGTTTCTTATTAACAAAAGATAAAGACGAATTGCAATAGGTTTTTTTCACCCACATTGGGTTTCCACCTTATATCTTGTGTTCATGTGTGTGATTTCATGTACTATTTACTGCACTTGATTACTGTTTTATGGTTCTGATACACAGATTAAGATCAGCTAACTAAATTAGAAGTCTGTAAGATATACGCGGTTTTCTCTAAACACAGTTGCCTATATACGTAGGTTGAATTAACAGAAGTAGTGTATATCAATTTGTTTGTGGAAATGAAAAAAAAAAAAAAATTGCTAATACTGATTCAACCCCCCCCCCCCCCCCCCCCCCTCTCAGTATTATTTCCAACAATTGGTATCAGAGCAGGTCCTTCAGAAGAAGCTTGATTGCTTGAAGGAAGATCTATCATCATGAGCAACTATGAAAAAGAGGCATCCATCAGGCCACCAATCTTTGATGGGAGCAACTTCGTCTATTGGAAGGTAAGAACCATAGCCTATCTTCAATCTCTTGGTATAGAAGTTTGGGATATCGTGGAAGGAGGATATACATTTCCATCAGCAACTCCTACATATATGGCTGGTAAAAAGCAGTATGAAACAAATGAAAAGGTTATCAATACTCTATTGGGAAGTCTATCTCAATCAGAATTTGTCAAGGTTATGCAGCGCAAAATCGCCAAAGAAATATGGGACAAGATCATTCTAAGCTATGAAGGAGATGATCAGGTAAAACGTGCAAAACTACAATCTCTAAAAATTCAATATGAAACTCTCAGAATGCACAATGATGAAAGTGTGGCTAGTTATTTCTTACGTATAGATGAGATTGTTAATCACATGAAAAGCTCGGGTGAAGAGATAAAAGAAGTTACTTAGTTGAAAAGTTTCTAATATCTTTATCTTCTAAGTTTGAATCAAAGGTTTCTTCCTCACAAGAAAAGAAGAATCTTCAAAGTATTACTATGTCACAACTACACAGAATCCTAACTGCTTTCAAAATGAGAAAAGGGGGTCCATCAGACATGAGAGAAGCTACATTCAAAGCTTCAGGAAAATGAGAATACAATGAGTCAGGACATACGTTAGAAGGAGAGGAAGAATCAAACTTTGTCAAGAACCTTCAATGGGGTTCTGGAAGATTCAAAGGCAAGCTAACTTTCAAATGCTTTGCTTGTGGAAGAGTCAGTCACTATGCATCCAAATGTCCTCGTAAAGATAAGCTTGATAAAGGTAAGGAACTAGTTAAATGGAACAGAAAACAGAACGTAAGTAAGAAGAGCTATTATACACATGAAGATAACGATGGATTTTCAAATAGTGATGAAGATGAACATGGTAATGATTATAGAATTTTAATGGCTTTTGAAGATATGATGATTTCTTCGATGCTATAGATGAATATGGTCTCTATGAAGAAATTTATAAACTTAAAATATGTTTAGAAGAGAAGACTATGGTTATAGATACTCTGACATTCCAACTTGTTGAAAGGGAAAAACACAATGAAAAGTTAGAATGTGAAATTGTGGGACTTAGAAAAGATATTGAGAAAACAAAAGCTCTTAATCTTAGATTTGCTAAAGGATCTGAAACTTTATATGAGATTATCAAAGTACAACGTTCTCCTCTAATCAAGACAGGTCTTGAATAGACTGAAGAAGCATCTCAAGCACATAAGCCATCCACCTCCAAAAGTTATCTTGATGCAGCAAGGAGAAGTGAACAAGTTGACAATCATCAACGAAGCCATAAAACGGATCACCAGGTAAATTGAGGTCAAGCTACTTCAAGGATGAATAGAAGATACAACCAACCACAGGTAAATCATTCTCAATTTGATTTACCTGGTCGGTAGATTTGATAATCGCTGGAATTTCTTTAATGGCCAATGTTTCTCATGTCATAACTTTGGACACAAAGCTACTCAATGTGTTGCCTACAAGATTATCATGACTAGAGAAGCATGAAATCAAAGGAGTGTGACTGAGATCATGAAGAGGAACTACAATAATTTTTCTGCTCTTGAAAATGAAATAGAATGCTCTATTTGTAACAACTTCGATCATGAATATTCTGAATGCAGGAGTAGGTTTTGGCAAAAGGAGCAAGCTTCATTGGGTCCCAAAACATGGAGAAAGAAAGAACCAAAAACATAAAGATGTGGTATAGCCTTATATTCAAAAGGACAGGAAAATCATTGGTACATCGACAGTGGATGCTCAAAACATATTGTTAGCGCTCGAATCTGCCTCAGGCTGAAGAAGGCAAAACTCGAGGCAACATCAAACCAAGCTCAGCCTTGTAGCTAGCCCTACGAGGGTAGGAGAGGGCTCTCTCCAGTCAATCTCGATAAAATGAGCAATCGGGTGCAAGATGACTAAAAATGGGAACTGATTTTAGGCTAGTAAATGGATAGGAAAGGGGTAATTTGATAAATGACTGGGTTTTCTGGGCAGCATGGGATCGAGAATAGCATGAGCAGGGAAATTAAATCCGAGACACAGATTATCTCAGGAGGCAAGACAGGAAATAAATTTAGCATTCAATTTTGACATTATATGGAATGAAAAGAACGCTGAGAGGTTGACAAGGGCAATAGATGAATCCTTATCAAACAGAAGAAAACACAAAACATGAATACCTTCCCAAGGCAGAGCAGCAAACTGGATTCTGCCTTTCTCACTTAAAAGTATTCATTTAGAAATGATTATGAAATGAAATGGAAACATAACAAGCTACATATGAAACAAAGGAAAAAACAAATGCTGAATTCACACCACAAGAATCTCAGGAGTCAGAGCTGTATCTTTTCATTAAATCCCTGTCAAAAAAATATACAGTGAAGTTTTCCTTCACAGCTCTCCCACTGTTTGCCAGAACTCAGAACCCTTCACAAATGATTTTTCATACAATAAATAAACTTCATCGGTGGGAAAACAAATCGATAAAAAATAGGGAGCTGGAACACCAATCGAAGAAGATAGGAAAAGAGCTGTCCATCTGTGCTGGCGACAGAACAACGTTACATTATTCCATTTGAAATCTCTGATGACCATTTGGAAAGGCGTACACTGTAACTGTAGACCCTTTGAATCATAACTAAAGTCCAAAAATAGGAAATCGAATCCTATTTCTCTGCTGGGGTAGATATTATTTGTTCTAAATTTGGCTTTTGGACTTTGACCTTTCACCTTCGCTTTCCGTTTGAATGAAACCAATTTTTAATAAAACTGGTCTTTAAATAAGATTTCACCTGAACAATCCCAGCTGCAATTTACCAAGCTCAACACGTGTTTTCAGTTTGAAGACATTTACTTGTGTCACCACTGTTTGATTACCAGCGCATTCCGTTCTTTCCAGATATTAGATGTCTTACGAATGGTTCCATTTCCACTGCAAGGTATATCACATAACATGCGATCAAAAAGTAACTCTGTCATATTTTCTGTATTGGGGCCATTCATTCATCTCAAGTCTTCCACTACCGTTATCCTCTGAGAAAAGTATTTTCAAAGCTGTTCTAAGACCAAGGATCCGAAGTTTCCCCCACAGCCGACATTTTCCATATCCAACACAGTCCATTAAAGCACTGATATTTCTTCAATTCCATATTTTTGTATGTCTGGTGTGAGTTTCACTCTTACTACTCCAGCACAATAATCCACTTGGCAGCTTGCTTACCAGGTTCATCAACAGGAACCCATTTCCAAACTGAAGCTTTTTCATGACCATCATAAGCACTTTAATCATGCTTTCATTCTGGATAAAATATGTACACTGTATTGACACACGCTGCTTCCAATCTGAAAAAATCCATAAAGTAATATACTTCAACCACTGTTTCTACCCAAAAAAGGGGAAAAATAGGCCAGGAAAAGGCGTCCCTCTGTTTTACATATTTGATGTACATTAATCAGCTGCTCGGCGATCTTCATGTCAAAAGGTAGATGCATGCTGTTAATCTGAGTCGCTTATAGTTCTCTCCCTGAACCACAGAGACAGGGCATCTGAGCCTGGATTATCATCTGATGGTGAAACCCCATGGGCTGGGAGAAATCAGGTCTGTAGTGCCTCTATTGCATCTTCCCAAGATTTCAACTCCGTTCTATGGGTTTCTAACAATTGTATTAGAGTCTCCACGATGTGTTTTTCATCCACACCAATACACACAATCCACAAAAGCAATTGAAGGAAACATGTGACGCTATGTTTGGAAATTCGTACAAATTTGGCAACCAGAGCAGAAGGAAAATAGTCATCAAAGAAAAATGGCGTCATTCTTCATTGTCTTCACCTTGGCACATATTTTTTTTTCTTTTTTTTGCTTGACTTGTTAACATTTTTGACAAAAATCAACCAACAAATGTGAAATATCTGAGTAAGCCAAGAAAACCTATACACTCGATCCACGGGAATTAATGGATAAGAAAGATGAAGGAATGCAGTAATGGCTTAGGATATGGAGTATCTTCTTCTTCTTGTGGGTAACTTTTGTGAAGCATCATCTGCATCAAAGAGGTTACTGGAGTCTTTGGAAGAATTGCGAGCAAATGGATTGAATTTCCAAAGCTTTTTGCTGATAGAAGAGAAGAAGGAAGATGAAGTCTTCTTCTGTTGTTGTTGCTGTTGGTTATTGTGGAGATCTCTCATATAATTTTTCATTCTTGCCACTTCTGTCTTTAACTCTTCATTCTGCTTCCACAGAGCAGCAACGTTTGCATCAGTGACAGCCAGAGGTTTGGGTGATGGGCATTGCTGAGCATCTGCTTGCCCATGATGATTCAAATTATCATTAGGATTGGCAGTAATACTGCGAGTCTGGAGTTTATCATAGAACAACACTTGGACTATGAGATGCACGGGGAGGCGTTTGTTCTCAGATGCATGAGCTCGTGCTTCTTGTGAGAGTCTATGAGAATCCATTACGCTGCAGACCTTCTCACGTTCTAGCTCGTCTAAGGAAGGATGGGCCTTTAAGTAAATGTCGATTTCACGGTACAACCCATCATCCAAATCCCGGGCTACTTTCGGCATCAATTTGGGCATAGTAATGAAATTCTCAACGCTAAAATTCTCAGCAGGAGCTATAGCCGCCAAGTACCCGTCCATGGTCCCGCACACCTTAGAGACAGAAGGGGAGCAATAACCATCCAACTCATCTGAAAACCCATTTCGCTTCTCCTTGTTGACTGTTTGAGGAACCGAGGCCTTCCAGCTCCTCAACTTTGTGATAAATTTGAAAGCAGTTGGGGTATCGTTAAATGCAGGGAGAAGAGGCATGATAGGGAGGGAATTTGAATTGGAAGAAGTGGTATCTTCTTCATGGGACTTGTAATCCACTGTTGCTGTCATGGTGGAATTGTTGAATGGAATTCCTGGTGCGTTGTTGTAGACTCGAGCAGCCATGTAGTATTTTCCAGATGATTTTTTTTTGGCCTTGGGGCTCTGTGCGGCGCGCGCACTCCTAGTGCGCCACGCTTGGTGAGTGCATCGCATCAGTGCAAAAAATGAACTATGGAGGAGTGCCCAATCCGTCGTGCGGCCTATTTGCGTCGTGCCACCTGTTATATGCGCCGCGATGCCTCCAAGTCACTTAGAGAACTATTCACTTCACTTAAATTGGTTTCTAATTTCCTCAATTCATCCTCACGCTTTTTAACTTTGGTCCAAGTTGCTTCAAATCATTCTCCCATTTCGTCCTCTCACTCATAAAAGCCTCAATGTACAATCTAACTTCTTTTAACATAGTTTGATTACTTATTTGTGATTGACTTCTTGTGCTCTCATCGTAAGCATGACAGGTTGCTCCATCATCGAAAGTTTGATCTGGAACACTAACAATCTCCAGCCATGGATTTGGAAGAATATCAACATTAATATGCACAAAGAGCTCGATATGCCAGGAATGCAAAGCTTTAAATTGCAATAGTCTAATGTCTTCTGGAAGCATAATTTCGTGCACCGTACCTTTCCCTGACTGAATTTGTATTGAACAGAACTCAGAGTATACAAATCAACTGTCAAAGTATGCTGGAAACCATCCATTTTAGGAGTAACTTTCAAATGTACCATCATACTTTGACCTCCTTTCAGACTAGAAGCCTCCTCAGATAAAACCAATGAAGAAGCACCATGATCATATATGTTCCCCTCTTCATCGATGCTATGATTAGATAGTGCAATTTCAGATCCAATTTCTTTTTCTCCATGATGACCAACACCAACGTTCTCCGACATCATTTCAGGAATGAAATCACATATGAGGGAAACTGCAGATATATCAATAGGGATATGAAGAGGATTCTTAAACTCAAGCTCCACATTTATAGCCTCTCCAGCAATACAAATATTGCTATCTTTTCCTTTCAAAGATTTGGAAGAAGACCTTGCTGCAGAATCTAACCAGTTACTTGATGTCGGGGATGTCGATGGAACTAATCCTTCCTCCAAATATTGCCATGTCTTTTCTGGTAAAAGAATAGCTCCAGCAGAGGCATATGTGCGGTGATCCTCAAAATGAATTCTCAGTGATGTCATATTAATGGCAGGCAACTTCAGTTTGAACATTTCATTTTTTTTACCAACACTCTCAAAAACACGCAGGAAATCTCCCAGAAACATTTCCTGAGTTACAGCTGATTGATGACTACATGCAAGTAATCTCATTAAATGTTGAATGGCCAGTTCTGACTTCCCGATAACAGCATACCATCTTCCAAGATTAAAGTGGACATGGTCTCTGATATAATTCCATCCATCGCCTTCAAATACAGGAAGAACACACATATATGCTCTAATGGCATGTTTCCGCTGTCCACATATAGTGTAGCGATTTCCTGCAAGGACAAGATGGAATCCAAATTTCCTGAGCATGCGTGGATTTGCACGCAGATAACAATAGGTTGCCTGCTCCAGCAATATACCTGCACGTAAGCTTGGTTCCTCACTAGAGATATGGAAGTAGACATTGGCAGCCTCCTTGAATTGCCCCCTAGCTTTGTGCAATTCCAACCACCAAAGTGCACATCTTGTGGCATATCTCTGACCTGAGGCACCTATTTTCTGATAAGTTGTAAAAGCCGTTTCCATGGAATACTCTGCTTCCTTTCTTGATTGATCCAACATAAATAGTGAAAGTCCAATCATTTCCTGAACACCAGCATAATGCTTCCAAGCCTTGTCAATCTTGTAGTCACTGGATAACAATCGATAATTTGAAAGAGCAAGTTCATAATCACGCAACATAAAGGCATAGTCTCCCAAAATTCTGATCTGAGACTCTATCAAACTAAATGTGTAGATGGACCCATTTGAAACATCAGCAGTATCATCCTTCCCCTTATGCCACCAAAGGTTTTTAAACTGATTTTTCAACCCCTTCCTTGTTGCTGAAACCTGTTAATTCGAGGAGCATATTTTCTGCTCCATGTATGGGATAATATTCTTTACAGAAAATTCTTGCATGGATTCATTAATCTGTTCCAAGTCATTTATGTTGAAACAACGGCCTAGAACATGGTCAGATGATGAAACAAAAGGAGTCTAGATATCTTCTGGTAAGATCTCTTCATTTGATTGTGAAGAATTAATACATAGCAGCCTACAATCATGTGGTCCAAAAGTTCCCTTCATTTCCAATAGTATTTCATTTGCTTTGTCTGCAGGTCCATCTTCAATAAAGGAAAACTGGTACTGTATTGAGTAAATGAATTTTCTCGTACTTAATGTTGTCTAGGGGCTTCAGTCATACACTTGTTGATATGAGATATAACTAGATTAGCTTTGAAAAATCCCGCTCCAACCCCTGTAGATCTTGCTTTGTCTCTTTGTGTTGATGATGTTCTGTCTGTTTGTGCTTTTGCAGGGATAGGGGCTGCTGAACCTAGCAAGATGGGCAGGGCTGCCTGAAGAGCTGTAAAACCTTATCAACCATGTATTGAACGAACTTAATAATTTCTTCTTTAAAACAGAGTTTTGAAGAAGAAATGTCCTTCAGCATTATTAATAATGTGGATCTTGAAGTGAAACCTTATTGAAGCTCTCTTTGGCCTACAGGCATTAGTGAACACTTCTGGAGACAAAATCCTAGACTCAAGGATTAAAATGACCCTTTTTTACCAAACTGGTATTTGATGACTGCAAATGACGAGAAATGAACCTTGGTGAATTCGACTCTGACAGAAAACTGACAAGACTGAGTCTAACACATATGACAGGTGATAAAGAAAAACTTTAGTCATATAGTGACTTAGAAAAGGAAAGAAAGGTCTCATTTGGAAATGACACCCCTGCACTCATAAAAGGTAAAGGATCCGTTCTTTTAAAAGAAAAGGTGAATGTTGGGAATGTTATGTATGTTGATGGCTTAAAGCATAATCTATTGAGTGTTAGTCAAATGCATGATCAAGGAAATGAGGTAGTATTTCGATCAAATGGATGTACTGTTCATGAGCTTGATACAGGAGAAACAGTGATCAAAGGCATAAGAACTCCAAATAATTTATACATACTCAAGGGAGGACAACAACAATGCTATCTAAGAAAAAATGATGAACATTGGCTATGGCACAAAAGATTGGGGCATCTAAGATTCCCTCAGGTAAGGAAAGCATGCAAATATCAGGTTGTTCGTGATCTTCTTGACATTAGAATTCCAGATAATACAATATGTAGATCATGTCAGTTTGGTAAGCAAACCAGAACACATTTCCTTGAGAAGGAAGGATCAGCTAGTAAGCCACTTGAACTTGTCCATAATGATTTATGTGGTCCATCAAGGAAAAAGTCACCTCGTGGAGAAGAATACTTTATATTGTTCATTGAAAACTTTTCCAGGATGTGTTGGATAGGACTTTTGAAGCATAAAGACAAATTTTTCGAAAATTTCAAAGCATTCAAAACCTTGGTTGAAAATGAATCAGATCGCAAAATCAAATTCCTTAGGTCTGATCAAGGAGGGGAATTTACCTCGGATGAATTTTTCGACTTTTGTGAAGAACATGGAATAAGAAGGGAATCCTCTACTGCAAGGAATTCTCAGCAAAATGGAGTGGTCAAAAGGATGAACAAAATGGTTCAACAAATGGTTTGTGCTATGCTTGATGAGTCTGGAACTCTTGTAACCTTCTGGGGTGAAGCTGCATTTGTTGCCATTACTATTCTCAACAAAACAAATGTCCAGGTAAACAACACTCAATCTCCTCATGAACTTTGGTATGGTAAGACTCCTACTGTAAAATACTTCAAAGTTTTTGGAAGAAAATGTTACATCAAAAGGCTTGATGAAAAGCTTGGCAAGTTTGAACCTAGAATGAATGAAGGCATTCTCCTTGCTTACTCTTCCCGAAGTAAAGGATATAAGTGCTACAATAAAAGACATGGAAAAAATGTTGAAAGTATTGATGTGGTGGTTAATGAAGCAGGCAACAACCCGAAGCAGATAAAAACCGAGGATTTTGAAGATGATGAGGACTATCCTTCAACATCCAATCAGACTATTGCTGAAGAAGAAACTTATGAGGCACCAGAAGAACAAATAAGGGTAGAAGAAAAGACTCCATCCAGGTACATCCAGAAGAACCATCCAGAGACTCAAATTTTGGGACAGAAAGAGGCAGGTGTATATACAAGAAGAACTATTACAGAAGCTTCAAGCTATCTAGCATTGCTCTCCTCTGTTGAACCATGAAATATAAGTGAAGCATGCAAAGATGAATGCTAGGTCAAGGCCATGAATGAAGAAATTGAGCAGATTGAAAAGAATAACACTTGGGAATTTGCTCCTAGACCTAATGATAAGAATGTCATAGGGACCAGATGGATATTCAAAAACAAGCTGAATGAAAATGGATATGTTATTAGAAACAAGGCCAGACTTGTTTGTAAAGGGTATGCTCAACAAGAAGGCATAGACTTTGAAGAAAAATTTGCATTGGTTGCCAGACTTGAAGCCATAAGAATGTTCCTTGCTCTTTCTAGCTTTCAGAAGTTCAAAGTATATCAAATGGATGTGAAATCTACCTTTCTAAATGGAGATTTAGAAGAAGAAGTGTATATTGAGCAACCAGATGGATTTATCCTTGGAAATGATCCAAAACTTGTATGAAGACTCAGAAAGGATCTCTATGATCTTAAACAGACTCCAAGGGCTTGGTATTATCATTTGGACAAATACCTCCATCAACAAGGTTTTTCAAAAGGATCAGCAGATAGAAATCTATATATAAAAATTGGCAATGATAAATTGCTAATACTTGTTGTGTATTTTGATGATATAATCTTTGGTAGAAATGAAGAAGCCATGAGTCAAAACTTTTCTCTGGTGATGTAGAAAGAATTTGAAATGTCCCTACTTGGTGAGCTCACATACTTTCTTGGTTTACAAGTCCAACAAAATAAAGACGGTATCTTTCTATCACAAACCAAGTACCTCAAGTAGAACTTGAAGAAATATGGCATGGAAGATTCGCAACCAGTATGTACCCCTATGGTAACAGGATGTAGCCTCAGCGCAAATGATGGATCAGCAATAGTACATCAACCAACCTATAGATCC
This sequence comes from Pinus tabuliformis, assembly GCA_031772625.1. NCBI lineage: Eukaryota > Viridiplantae > Streptophyta > Pinopsida > Pinales > Pinaceae > Pinus > Pinus tabuliformis. The sequence continues at coordinate 1,503,478,525 of CM062816.1, forward strand.
ATGATTGGTAGTCTGCTCTATCTACAAGGTACCCGACCAGACATCATGCATGCAGTGGGAATAGTTGGAAGATTCCAGGCAAATCCTAAAGAAGCACAACTTTAGGCAATTAAAAAGATTTTCAAATATCTTCAAGGAACACAAAACTATGGCTTATGGTATCCTAGAGGTACAGATCTCACACTTCATGCATATACAGATGCAGATTGGTCAGGAAGCATGGATGACAGAAAAAGCACTAGTGGTGGTGCATTCTTTATGGGTTCTAGATTAGTATCTTGGTTCAATAAGAAACAAAGTTCAATTGCATTATCTACAGCTGAAGCAGAATATTTGGTTGCTGCATCTTGTTGCACACAACTCCTTTTGATGATGTAAACATTGCAAGACATTCAAGTCACTTGTACTCCACCTATCTCCATTTTATGTGATAATACAAGTGCAATCAATATTTCAAAGAATCCAGTCATGCATTCAAAGACCAATCACATACCTATCAAATATCATTTTCTCCGGGAACAAGTGCTTAAACAAAAGGTCAAATTGGAGTATGTTCCCTCCAAGGAATAAGTTGCTGATATATTCACCAAACCACTACCCAGGGAGACATTTGAATACCTCAAACAGAAGCTAGGAGTAGTTGATGCATCATCTTGCTGTTGAAACTTATTTGTTTCAGAGAAAAGTGGTTTTATGTTAGTTTCATGAAGAGCATCTGCGTACATACACCGGTTTCTATGGATACAATCGCATATATGTTGATTTGAAGAAAAACAGTGGGCCAGACTAAGGATGAAAAGAGTCTGATATGGGTCTGACAGAGACGATCTGGCATAGGTTCAGGGGGAGCATATACTTTTAATAATGCATTGTTGGCATTATCTTAGAAGATCTTGGTACAACTTCATAGTTGTTTTTGATTCAGGTGGAGAGGGAGATCATGGTTGATGGTCCGGATGGTGATTGATAGATGTTGTTGATGATAGGTGCTAATGACTATCATATTCTTGTCTTAGATAATTGATCTCTATGTCATGTATTTATTTTATTATAAAGGTCATGTAATGACCTACTTTGTTTCCCCACTATGCTTGGGATGGATGATGTAATATTCTTGTTTTATCATGTATAAAGTTTTGGTATATCCGCACTTGTTTGGGTGAATGAGTCAATTATGGTATATCCCCATTTAGTTGGGAGATGGATGTATGTATGAGTTTGTGGTGATAGGACGATCATTTATGATATATAGAGTCATGCTCTTCTTGTAGAACATTCTTTTACAGACACTGCCTACAGTCAGGGGGAGCATGGACAACACAGCAGAGTAGAGATTTTAGCATGTACTCCGGGGTAGCATCACCCTTTTCCCTTGATGACAAAAGGCGGATGTTGAGATTGCAACAAGATGATGGAGCTTAGTGAAAAGAGTCGCCTTCACTAAGTGGGCCCGCAGGCAAATTATGGCACAAGTTCTATTTTTGATCCCAGCAGGGATGACCACAGTATGAGTGATCACAGTGTGGGTGACCACAGTGTGAGTGATCACAGTATGAGTTGAGTTTAGTGGACTGGAGGTGCAGTTGATGGAGTTTTGTTCAGTTTAGATTTGTTAAACTGGTTGTATTTAGTCTAACTGGCAAATAGACTAGAGATGATTTGGTGAATTAGTTATTAATTAATTCACAAGTTATTAACTCATAATGCAACTATAGAATACATCAGTTAACTCAGTTGCATGTCAGTGCATGTTCAGTTCAGCAGGGACAGGTGTTAGAGAATCAGATTTCTATCAGTTGTGACTATAGTTGTGCATCAAATCTTGCACAATCAAGGGATTGAGTATGCCAATGAGTTTGCTCATGTATTTGCCCAGTTTTTAGCCTGTGCTCACGTCTTACAGAGTGTGAGTGATTCTTTGCAGGTGAAATACGAGTTTGGTAAACCATTCTCATCAGTTCTTGAGCAGGTATTGAGCTAGAGAGGCAGGCAAGCAATGGAATAGATTTGGAGATCAGATCTGAGCTGTATTGTGTGTAACAGGTGGAGCTGGTACTGGATTGCTTGTGATAAGCATTGTACTTTGTAATGTTACATGTTCTCAATCATTAATATACAGATAGTGTGGGGTTTTTAGCGAGATTCTTTTCCCAGGTTACATACTGTGTTAATGTGTGAATGCTCTTGATGTTTTATTGTTATTGATGCTACTATATTGATGATCAAAGTAGAGGAGCTTATGTATTGTGTATGTATTCCGCAATAGTACATGATTAACATAATCTCTGTTGAATATGTGTTAAATTATTCAAAATTTCTACATGGTATCAGAGCCAGCTAGATAATTGTAGAAAAAGTTTCTACATGGTATCGAAGCTGTTGATCATCAGATCTACTATTCAGGAAGTGTTTACATTCTATTTCTTCAGGTAGAGTCTATAATCGGGCCAGGTAGCCTCTGGATTCATCCTTCCTTTGGAAGGTGAGATATCCGGTGAATGCCCATAAATTCAATCTCTGTACGAGAAATATTTTGTTCTCACGAATTTTAGATCGGAAGCGGTTGAGTTTGAGCTGGGGGAAATCGAATTTGCAGCAGTGTTGTTGAAAATGTCTTTCAACGGATTGAAAATTTTATTCCAAAGCAAGAGCGACCTGGCGCTCAAGGATAAACTCAGAAACAATAAAGGTGAGAATGGATCTTCATCAAAGGTATCTGATGAAGACAATTGTGCTTTGGCTGCCAAAGCAAAGAAAGGGAAGAACAAGAAAGCTTCTCATTCTGGTGCGAAAGGCAAGAAGCAGGATATGTCTAAGGTGAAGTGTTTTCACTATCACCAGCATAGACACTATGCCACTAATTGTCTGCAGAAGAAGAAGAACAAGTAGGCTGCTGGATCTGCAATAGGAGAGGCTCTAGCCTCACAGTTTGAGCTTGATTTTTCATTGATCGCATGCTTGGTTTCAAGTGTGATGGGATCAATGTGGTTCTTGGACAGTGATGCGTCTTTTCACATGATGGGAGATAGAGATTTGTTCTCTGATCTAGAGGACAAAGATCTTGGAGTGCACATCGAGATGGGCGATGATGGTAGATACAGTGCGATCGGTATCGGTACCATTTCCTTTGAGAGGGAGTCTGGTAAACCCTTCGTATTGAAGGAAGTCATGCATGTTCCAGGATTGAAGAAGAATCTTATCTCAGTGGAGATGTTAGAAGACAAGGGGTATGATGTTGTTTTTAGCGAGGCAAAGGCTTTCCTGCACAGCAAGACAATTGGTGAGACCCGGAAGATAGGGGTTCGAGTGAGGAACCTTTATCAGTTGCATGTAGATAGATGTGCAGCAATGGCAGGCAAGGCAAAAGGATTGGTGAGCCGGGATGATGGTGAGTTGTGGCACAGGAGATTGGGTCACCTTCACCATGGAGCCTTGAAGATACTGCAGCAGATCACTACAGGGCTTCCTAAAGGCACACTTGCGCGGTCAGATCAGTGCAAGGGGTGTACTTTGGGGAAGTTTGTGAAAGCCACCTTTCACGAGAAGGATAGTCGCGCCACGACGATCCTTGAGAGAATTCACATAGACGTATGTGGACCTTTCTCAGTTGCTTCGACAGCAAAACACAGGTATTATGTGATTTTTGTTGATGATTTCTCTCGTAAGTGTTGGATCTTCTTCATGCAGAAGAAGAGCGATACATATTCAAAGTTCTGTGAATTCAAAGCACTGGTCGAGAAGGAGTCGGGGAAGAAGGTGAAGGCTCTTAGGAGCGATAATGGTGGTGAATACATCTCGGACGAGTTCAAGGATTTCTACAAGGCAGAAGGGATTTGTAGAGAGCTCATAGCTCCCCATAACCCACAGCAGAATGGGGTAGCTGAGCGGAAGAACATAACAATTGTGGGTGCTGCACAGGCAATGTTGCATGATCAGGGCCTACCCCTTCACTTGTGGGCGAAAGCATGCAATATAGCAGTTTATGTGCAGAAACGTTGTCCTATAGGATACTTGGCATGAGTACACCCAAGGAGACTTATTCTGGTAAGAAGCCTGATCTTTCTCATTTGATGATTTTTGGTGCTAACGTTTACATGCATGTGACGAAGGATGCCAGGAAGAAGTTGGAGCCGACCGCAGAGGTTGGGATATTTGTGGGGTACACTGATATGCCCCACAACTATCGTGTGTATTTTCCAAACAGTGGTAAAACTGTCATGCGACGGGATATAAAATTTCAGGAGGAGAAAGCCATGAAGTGTTCACTTGAGAGGGAGCTACACTTGCATGCAGATGAGGAGCTATTAGTTCCTAAGGATGAGCTTCAGGATGTGGATCAGCCACAAGACGAGGTTGATGGAGTGGAAGAGACCACTCATGTAGCGCCAACCATCAGAGGGCGAAAGCGCTTGATAGAAGCTGAGCGACTGGATCAAGATGCAGAGAAAGTTGTAGGAACACCTACAACCCAATGCAGGCAGAGACAGTCACCTAATTGGTACACTAGATACATGGCTCTTATGAGCAAGTGTGTTGTGACTGAGCCATCCTCTTTCGAGGAAGCTGTGGAGGATCCCGCATGGGTAGATGCCATGGTGGAAGAGTATGATTCTATTGTCAGAAACAGTGCATGGGAGATTGTTCCTAGACCGGAAGGGAAATCAGTGGTGGGTTCAAGATGGATCTACAAAGTTAAGCAGGCAGCTGACGGGAGTGTGGAGAAGTATAAGGCAAGATTTGTTGCCCGAGGCTTTTCACAGATAGAGGGGATCGATTATGAGGAGTCCTTTGCACCTGTTGCAAGGTATTCTTCCATACGGACGATTCTTGCTCTCTCAGCGCAGATGGGATGGCACATTAATCATATGGATGTGAAGACTGCATTCCTCAATGGAGTCATTGAGGAGGAGGTGTACATTGAGCAACCCGAAGGCTTTGAGGTCTTCAGCAGTGAGTCGCATGTGTGTAGGCTCAAGAGAGCGCTATATGGGTTGAAGCAAGCACCACATGCTTGGTACACATGGATAGACAGTTATTTCACAGGACTTGGATTCTCCAAGAGCGAGGCGGATCCTAACCTATACCAGATTGTGGTGGAGGGTAAGTTGCTTATCATTGTACTGTATGTTGATGATTTGATTCTAACGGGTGATGAGCTGTTGATACTGTCATGCAAGAAGGATCTTGCTACAGAGTTTGAGATGAAGGATTTGGGCTTCCTTCACTATTTCCTAGGATTGGAAATATGGCAGCGCAGTGGTGGACTGTTTGTTTCTCAGGGCAAGTATGCTTGGGAGATACTGGAGAAATTCAACATGCATGGTTGCAAGCCTGTTGATACTCCTCTTCCTGGAGGTTGGAGGAAGGAGGATGCCACTTCAGGAGAAGAAGTGGATGCCACTGTTTATCGACAGTTGGTGGGGTCGCTGATGTATTTGGTCAATACACAACCTGATATATGCTATGCAGTTAACCAGCTTTCACAAGCTATGGTTAAACCTACCAAGCTCTTCTGGAAGGCGGGCACGCATGTATTGCGCTACTTGAGAGGCACATCGGGATATGGTTTGTGGTACAGACAGGAGGATGAGGTGAAGCTATGTAGCTTCACGGATGCAGATTGGGCAGGGAGCCTAACAGACAGAAAGAGCACATCAGGAGGGGTCTTCAGTATTGGATCGACAGCAGTTTCTTGGTACAGCAGGAAGCAGAGATTCATGGCACTCAGTTCAGTGGAGGCCGAGTATATGGCAGCAAGTTTGGCTGCATGTGAGGCTATATGGATGAGGAAGATCTTGCTTCGTTTTTTCGGTTCTCATTTGGATCCTACTATGATTTACTGTGATAAACAGAGTTGCATTAAACTCTCGACTAATCCTGTATTTCATGATAGATCTAAGCATATTGACATCAGGCACCATCATATCAGAGATTGTGTGCAACAGAGGATCATGTTGCTTTCATACATTCCAACATAGGATCAAGATGCTGATATTCTGACGAAGGCTCTCACTAGGAGCAAATTCGAGTACCACCGAGGCAGGATAGGGGTTGCTGATAATCCATATCTTGTCGAGAGGGAGTCTTGAGATTGCAACAAGATGATGGAGCTTAGTGAAAAGACTCGCCTTCACTAAGTGGGCCCGCAGGAAAATTATGGCGCAAGTTCTATTTTTGATCCCAGCAGGGATGACCACAGTATGAGTGATCACAGTGTGGGTGACCACAATGTGAGTGATCACAGTATGAGTGATCAAAGTCTATTTTTAGACTGGCTGTCAAAAATAGACAAGTCAAATATTATTGTCTCATAATAATATTTGGACTATAAACTTGATCTTATTCTCTTGGAGCAATTCAGGATGAGCTACAGATGTGGTACATGTAGATCCCAGAGGGAAATATGTGGTTACCTATGGGATGACTAATATTTTCATGCAGGACTTCAGTTAGAACTCAAGTGAGTTGAGTTTAGTGGACTAGAGGTGCAGTTGATGGAGTTGTGTTCAGTTTAGCTTTGTTAAACTGGTTGTATTTAGTCTAACTGGCAAATAGACTAGAGATGATTTGGGTGAATTAGTTATTAATTAATTCACAAGTTATTAACTCATAATGCAACTATAGAATACATCAGTTAACTCAGTTGCATGTCATTGCATGTTCAGTTCAGCAGGGACAGGTGTTAGAGAATCAGATTGCTATCAGTTGTGACTATAGTTGTGCATCAGATCTTGCACAATCAAGGGATTGAGTATGCCAATGAGTTTGCTCATGTATTTGCCCAATTTTTAGCCTATTCTCACGTCTTACACAGTGTGAGTGATTCTTTGCAGGTGAAATACGAGTTTGGTAAACCATTCTCATCAGTTCTTGAGCAGGTATTGAGCTAGAGAGGCAGGCAAGCAATGGAATAGATTTGGAGATCAGATCTGAGCTGTATTGTGTGTAACAGGTGGAGCTGGTACTGGATTGCTTGTGATAAGCATTGTACTTTGTAATGTTACATGTTCTCAATCATTAATATACAGATAGTGTGGGGTTTTTAGCGAGATGCTTTTCCCGGGTTACGTACTGTGTTAATGTGTGAATGCTCTTGATGTTTTATTGTTATTGATGCTGCTATATTGATGATCAACATAGAGGAGCTTATGTATTGTGTATGTATTCCGCAATAGTACATCATTAGGATAATCTCTGTTGAATATGTGTTAAATTATTCAAAATTTCTACAGGGGAGAGTGATTTGGGGTTGCCATCAAGTCCAAAGGGGAAGATTGTTGGCATTATGACACAGGCTTGGCACTTTGGCATAGGTATTGTCCTTGATGGCAACTCACTCGGCAAATCACTCAGATAATAGTTGAAGCTCACAGACTCTCAAGATAAAGGAAAAGGAAGTATACGTAGGTTCCCATTGACCAAACCACGTATACACATGGATTCACAGGCCAAAATGCGTGTATGCGTATACACACACTTTCATGCACATAAAAGTGCATATAGTTTGGAAAACTTGGTTTTTGGTCCTTGGTATTTGGACCTATGGTTTTGGACCATGGTATCTCATCCGAAGTGTTGAACCTAGGTATTTGGACCCAAGTATTGGTTCTAAGTGGTTTTGGACCATGGTATTGAGTAACGGCTAAGACTATAAAAGGAGGAGAAGATCATTAGGAAGAGGAACTCAAGCATTGAATATCTTATGAAGAGCAAGATCTATAATATTGGTCATTGGGTTATGGTGCATAGCTGGATCTGAATCAAGGAGGAACCTGAGCACTAGAAGAAGGATAAGTTCTATTGATGGGTCAAGATCTTAAGGCTTGAAGAGAAGTATATTTGTGTGGTTTTGATCTTTTATATTTGGCACATGACTTGATCTGTAAATCTGATGATCTGGGTATAATTGATGTCTGAATAGTTGAAAAGGGTAAATTATCTTTTATAGATTTGTACGCAGGTTTAGCATAGTAAAGGCACGTATACACGCTAGTTCGGTAATTCAAAACAACGTATACACAGGTTTGCCTTAATATAGCAGCATATGCATGTAGGTTCTACATATTGAAGTAGTGTATGTCTCATAAAATATGTTTTAGCTACTTCTATTATTGCTGCAGTGTTCTAGGTTCAGGATTGGTTTCTGGTTACTGTTACAATATTCTGGCTAAAGCATTCAGAGAAGTGATTGTTTGATTCAATTTTTGGTTGGTGCAAAGCAGATTGGTTGATGCAGATATATTTGATGTTTGATTGATGTTATTGATGGATCCAGTGTGAAAATTTATGAAACGTGGTCCCTGGAAGAAAAGAGAAGATTGTAGCCTTCAGTAGGTTAGCACCTTGTACTAGTACATCAGCTAGTACAAGAGCTAAGGGGGTTGTAGCTCCCTTCCAGGAGAAGCCAGAGAGCGAGAGAAGGTTGTAGCCTTCTGTAGGTAGAAGCCTATGTACTGGTATAAGACTGCACCAGTACATAAATATTGTAAAAAGAATTTTTTTGTTAAAAGAAGATAGAGACGAATTGCAGCAGGTGGTTTTCACCCACATTTGGTTTCCAACTTATATCTTGTTTTCATGTGTGTGATTTCCTATACTATTTACTGCACTTGATTACTGTTTTATAGTTCAAATACACAGATTAAGATCAACTAACTAAATTAGAAGCCTGCAAGATATATGTGGTTTTCTCTAAACACAATTGCGTATATATGTAGTTTGAATTAACAGAAGTAGCGTATATCAATTTGTTTATGGAAATGAAAAAAATTTTAAATTGCTAATACTAATTCACCCCCCCCCCCCCCCAGTATTATTTCCAACAGTATCTATGTTTTTGGATTGGTATAAGTTGTTCAGGTTTGTAGATGTTTGTGACCATATTGCCCAATGGATGAGGCACTTGGTCTACGTTGTTCTTGACACCTCCAAGGAGCTTCCATCCCCAATAAGGTCGATGTTAGTTCCAATCTTCATAGCCTATCACCAGGGATCAAAATGGCCTCTTACTATGTCTGGTTTTGAGAGATATTTTGCACATGATTTTCAATGCAAATCATATCCTAAGTATCTCCATTAGAAGAATCTCAAAAAAATATTTCTAACGGTATATCACACTCTCGTAACCGGTTTCTGCATCAGAAGATATGATCGAAATGAATGATTGATTCTTGGTTATGCATGTTTTGAGGTTACTTGTTGCACACAGGGACAAGTTTACTACAAAATCAATTTGGACAGGAATTTTACATAAGTGAAAGATTTTTTTGTCCATCACATGCCAAGTAAGAAAAACCTTCTTCAGTTTATGCACATGTGCTACTATGTGGGAGATATGCAGTGATATTTGGAGCCTACATTAAAACAAAACAAAATTTTCATTTATTTTATTGTTTTAGTCATTTTAGTGTGGCACCATTTTAAAACAGATGGAAAGTAATTTTGAGAAACCCGAGGAGGTTGTTGTTAACCACAAAAACCTCTTTCAGTTTATTCATAGCAACTGGAAATGAATTTCCAAATTTTAAGAGAGGTTTTTCTCAAAAATGACCTTATGTACAAAAAACTCTTCCATTTTTGTAACAGGTACTATGGTTTAGGAGATACGAGTTCATCTTTAACACCTTATTTCACAAATTTGGTCCAAGTTTAATGTAACTGATTCTATTTTGAAGAAGATGGTTGAGCTCAATTCCCTTGGTACAAGGATGAGCTAAGTGTATATATTTGATGAATTGCATAGTGGATAGTTTCAATTTTTGTAGCAAAGAGAGGCTTCTTGGCACTGTATAAAGTTTTCCTGAATATTATTTTAATAAAGCAGTGTTTACCCTTTGGACTTGGGATCCATCACGGTGTTTACTTTTTAGTATGTTTTTCTTGTAATTCACTTACATATTTTTTTTCCTCTATCTTGCTACAAAATTATCTAAGAGATATGTTAGGAATCCATCCCCTGTGATGCTCCTTTCATGATGATTTTGTTTTTAGATGTAGTGGTTGTCTTTGCAAAATTCATCCTTTGCTAGATGCTCTATTGAGCAAACTCATGATTTTCTTTCGTCTAAAGTTGTTACTGTAGATCCATCCCTTGTTTGATGCCTGCAAGGCATCAATCTTTCTCCCCTATTCTTCTCACATTTGTAATCTTCTATTTGGCTGGACATGACACTTACTTTGCCCCAAGTTTGCCGGCAGAAACTGGCATTGACTCCATAGCCCAATCATCCTTTATCTTGTTGTTTAGACCAAAAACTTTCAAACAAAATCCCCACACTCCATAGCTAGCCTAATATTTAGTTATTGCAGCCACGTTGTGTTGGAAAAGAGAGAGCCCTCTCTGGTCTGGTAGGGCTAGATGCCAGACCTAAAGCTTGGTCTGTGGTTACCTCAGATTTGCCTTTTCTCAGCCTTGAGGTTGATTTTGAGTGATAGCACTCTATACTTTGTTTATCTCAGGATGCTTGGTGATATTTCAATTGTCAATGCAATTTGCCTAAGCCATAAAATATATCAATAATTTTTTTTTATTTGTTGCTATAAGTCATGGGGGCTTCACTCAATGAACCTCTCACATATCACTTGTGTTCATGGAATACTAAAAAATACCCCTAATTTGACTACATATTTGAAAATACCTCTAAAAATCACATTATTTAACCCCCTACCACATGAAACCAATTCACCTTCCCAAATTACAAAACCCTTAATTTCACTAGATATTGTAGGTACCCATTTTCTAATTGACATTTTTTATACCCCTTTATATTTTTCATTAACTTTGAGCTCCATTTTTTATACCTAACAATATAAAAAACCTTTAAACCCTATATATCCCGCAACATATTATGTCATATTTACCTCAATATGAACCCACGTGGTATGGTATTGCTCCACCAATGAAGCCCTTGAGCTCTAAGTAGACTCCACTCGATTTGAGGCTTATTGTAGTTGATGTACTTCTCCTTCCATTTATATATGTGTAATAAACCATACAGGGTTGAAATTTTAATATCTTTAACCTAGTATACATTTTATACATTTAATTATAATATTCTCCCTTGATGGGAGTTTCTTGAGATGGTGTTTTGGTATATGCTTTTATATGGTGTTTTGGTACATGTTTTGATATGGTGTTTTGGTACATGTTTTGATATGGTGTTTTGGTATATGTTTTGATATGATGTCTTGGTATATGTTTTGGTATATGTCTTGGTATATGTACATATGTATATGTATGTAAATTCCACCATGAGCTATGTTATAAAGCTCCACTAAGTGGTATGGGTGTCATGTCATTATGCTTATGTTTTCATTTACTATGTTATCATGTGGTTATGTTATCAAGTTCCTATAATGTCATGTGGGTTGGTACTCAGTAGGGTGATCATTGTAAATACTGCATCGAGCTATGTTATAAATCTCCATGAGCAGTACGTCTTCTTTCCAGTATTTTCCTAAGGTATGTGTGTGATTGATCACCAAAGACGGTGTCCCCCAAGGGGGAGGGTTCTATAACAACACTGGTGAAAATTCCATGTAATAAAAGTTAAAAATAATAACCACGGTTGATGGGACACTTATTCCAATCTGAATGTTGGGAAAGACATCTTAGGGGGTGTTATTTTGGTTGTTTATGGCTAGGAAATTAGCAAAGGAAATGGCTAAGGCTTTGGGAAGGAAAAATGGCATTTTTGGCACATTTATTTATGAAAATAATGGAAATTAGGAGAAAAGTGACGTGAAAAGTCATAGGTTGCATTTGAGGGTGAAAATGAAGGAAGATAATAGAAAATGGAGAAAATGAAGGCCTCATTCATAAAAAGGCTTCTACGGATCAATTTGTAACCTTTTTTAAGTTGAGTTTTGGAGCTATCTCATTATTCTCTCTCTCTCTCTCTCTCTCTCTCTTTGAATCTTGGAAACTTAGAGTTTTTTGAAGCACTTTGGCATTGGAGAAAGAATGGAAAATAAGGCAAGTGGAAGCGAATATGAAGCAAGGAAAGGCAAGATCAAGTAGCTGCAATGAACTTCATTGTAGGTATCGACTTGCATGTGTATTTTCCTTACTAAATTTGGTATGCATGGTATTGAATGTGGTTCTTTTCTATCATGGAATGGGTTTTTCCAAGTGTGAAAATTTTATTTAGCCTAGCCTTGCCATTTCCTGATAACTTTGATGAGATGGGTTACCATATTCGGTTGAGATGTGATGGTTGGATGGATTCAAAGCTAAGTGGGGTAGATCTCTGAAATGAAAAATACATGACCTAGTGGTCCCTGAACCAGACTGTGGATCAGAGCAAAGCCACCGACCTAGTAACCCTTGATCCAGAATATGGGTTGCGTAAAGCTAGGATTGTGTGCCTCAGTGGGCCTAGGAATCCTTGCCAATTAATGGAAGGAATACAGTAAAACCAAGAGCTATATTTATTTCCATTGGGCCTAGTAGTCCTAGGATGGGATGTACGATAAATCCTAGAGAGTGTGTCTTGGTGTAGGGCCAATTTATTCCTGGTTTAGACTGTGGATTATGGTAAAGCCAAAGAGACTAGGAGGAACTCAAACACCTCACAGTGTAGGTGGATAACTTTGGTGGAATTTGTGCGTGTTTGGTGTTTTTTTGGTGTGTTGTGTGAGTCACATTCATGTTTGGAATATGGCACATGGATTATTGACTGGAGAGAGACTTGGCTCGGTTGGTCTATTTCTTTAATTAATGAAGAATCCATGCCCTTGGTTTTCATGTGTAAATGTACTAATGTATATGTGGGTTTTATGGTTGATATATTCATGGTATTTCTATTGTTACTATGATGGTTATATGTATGTTTTATGATAGCAACTATGTATGGCTCTTAACCTATTTTTACTCGTCAATGAATGGATAATGTATCATTAACCTAATATATGATATGCAACAAATGACATGAGGGAACAATGGTTCTTAGATATTCTCATATAAGTACGAGATCCCTATGTTTAATTTTGTTGGTTATGCTTATAGATTACATGATTGCGATATGTTTGACGAAATACCTGCCATGGCTAGTAGGGGTCTGATTAAGGTCTTCTTTAACTTATTGATTTTGCCTCATTATTTCTGTATTTTTTTTACTGCTCATAAGTTATTATTACATTCTAGGTAGTTACTTGGACTTTGAGCCTGAAAATGTGGCTCAAATCCCGGGGATGATGGCACATAATTGGAAAAATAAGTCTCTAGATGCTGGCAGACAAGCCTGTGAGAGTGACTCTTGGTTTGTTAACATTTTCATACCTATAACATGAGAGCAACTGAGGCTTAAGATGGTCAAAACTTTAGCAGGACCCAAAGGCAAGCTTCCTGAAGTGTTGGATTGGTTACTGAGGGTCTTAAGCTGATGTCGAATGTCTGTATATTATGTTTCTATCGATTCCACTTCCTTAAGGTCACATAGGAGGTTAAATAAAATCATTGTAGCCTCTCGTCACATGTTTACCCTGGTTGGCTAGCTACTTGGGTATATGTGGGAGCAGAGTGTTACAATGTCATCGAAATCTTATGGACTCAGATAGGTAGGCAGGAGTTTCAAATAAATGATAAGGCCGCATCATTTTCCTCAGGAAACCCAAAGTGGCCTTAGTAGAAATATTGGTATCATCACCCCCCAGAAGATGAGAAATTAGGGATAAAATAGGTAGAATGGAAGTTGCAAAGATGGTTATGGGGAAACTGTCAACAATTGGCAAAGACTACAGGTCAGGGGCCAAGACCATTTGCAGGAATAATTGTTGTTCATCAGCTGCAACGGTGGAGTAATGAGAAACAAGTGTGGTTTTTGTGAAATGTTGGGGTTTAGGAGAGCTAGGGTAAAGTAGGGATTTTTCAATCTTCTTTGGGGTTACTTCAAGGATTTTAGCCCCAATAGAATAGACAAAGTAGTTGTTCTCCTTTATGTAGGTTGTAGTCAACGAGGAAAAGAACCCACGGAAATGGTGCACAGAGGGAATGATTTGGTAATATAAACTTGAGTCAACTACCCAAAATGGGTCTTCTCCCCTGATGTGGCTACCATACAGGTTGAAATGGAGGTCAGCAAGATGGTAAGAATAGGAGGGGTTGGTAATTTTTGCCTCCATGTCCATGAGAGGGTTGACACTAGAGGAGGGTTTGGCGTCATGACCATTGAGGTTCTTGGGAGCTACCCTCTTCATGTTCTACAAATATTAGAATGACTTACAGGTGAAGGGGACAGACTGGTTACTTGGTTGTCATGGAGTGGGTTGAAAATGATATCGAGAGGAGATTCCTACCACCTGAGAGCTTGAACGATGTTCTGGACATGTGAATAGTTGGAGATCTTACACGGGAACTGATAGAAATGTTTGAAAATGCGAGGCAGGGTGTTTTTTTATAGGTGGAGTGGGGTAAATGGTAGATTGGCATGGGATGATGTCATAGGAGGGACATGTGGCTCGGTGAGATTGGGCGATGACGAGGGACAGGTGGACGGGAGCGGGGGAAGTCACATTGTCATTTTCCATTCAAACTTCACGGTCGCTTGAATTGGCGCTGATGGGTTGGCCCACATGGCACATGGTCTCCACCACCCTCCAATGGGTAGGATAGTGAGAGGTTGAATCCATCAGTTACACCTCGAAACATATATTGGGGAAGATCACTTATTTTCTATGCAATCTAACCCCCCGAAATGCTTCCGGGGGGTGGTCGAGTAGGGATGAATGACGATCTGCCCCAAATCGCTCTACTTTTAATTAATAATGTGTGGTAGTGTAAAAAAACATTTTTGCCTAACTGCACTTCTTCGATGGGGGTCCTGTGAGCAATTCTCTTAAGCTTATACCTTCTGTTATGACTCTAGGGTCTAAAAATTTCTTTCCCTAGATTATTTAAAGGGAATTTGGAGATAGTAGCCCTGGCTCTGATCTCTCAGCTTCTTGAAAGCGTTGAGGAATGGAAACAACATTCGCTTCAACTAGGGAATGTATTTGATGTAATGCACTGAAAAACTATAGATTAGTGCCTTACTCGTTTGGCATGGAGTCATTTTATTTAAACTTTCATAAAGAAAAAATAGTATTATAAACTCAAAAAAATGATGGTTATTTACAAATGGCTCACCGGTATTTAGAGTGAACAAGAGTGAACTCTTTCACTGTTGGAAGTAAAGCTTGAGAAACTACTCGTTCAAAGGCAGCCCAAGCACTTCACCTTCTATATTTTCTAGTAGGAAGGTATTGTTCCCCTTCACCTCATCAATCCTAAAAGGTTGGAACCATAGGGGATCAAATTCTCCATGCTTTTCTTTATCTTCCCTCCTGACATCCTATCTCAGTACTAAATCTCCTGGCTGCAAATACCTATTTTTCCTTTCTGTCAAACAAAGACTTCATTTTTTCTTGATAACTGATCAAATTTTGTTTCACATGTTCTCTACTCTCTTGAAGTTCCACCAATTGATTTATCCTTCTAGTTAAAGAATTTGACTCTTCCTTAATATCTTGCAAGATTCAAGCTACTAACATAGATAGTTGTATGTGGAATATTGCAAAATTCCCATAAAGTAACTCAAAGGGGGATTTCCTAGTGGCTCTCTTGGTCATAACCCTATTGGCCCATAAGGAATTTTTTAGCTGAGTCATAGTTCCTCTAGTTTCTGATATTGTTTTCTTTAGAAATCTTATCAGGGTTCTTTCTAAGGATTCAACCAATTTATTTCCTTGTGGGTAATAGATGGTGGAGTGGCCTACCACAATGTTGTAGTTTTGGAAAAATAAATAAATTTGGCTACCTTAAACACATGAGCATTGTCAATGACAAATTTCTTGGGGTAGCCAAACCTAGCAAGGATGCTTTCCTCCATGAACTTAATAACTACAACATCAAGTGCATTCCTAGTTGGGGCTGCTTCTACCCACTTAATAAAGTAATCAATAGCTATGAGTATCCACTTGTGCTGACTGCTAGATGGTGGGTGTATTTTCCTAATGAAGTCTAACACCCACTGTCTAAATAGGTTCTTCAACAAAAACAAGGATTAGAGGAAAAGGTGCTGATTTATGTTTTTCAACAACCATTTGACACTTCTCATAGGCCCAAACATAAGTATGCACCTCACCAAACAGTTTTAGCTAGTAAAATTATGATTTAAAGATTTTTTGTGTTGTAGCCCTCCAACTATAATTTCCTCTACAGACAAAACTATGAAACTCATCCATCACTTTGTGGATTTCTTCTTCAACCAAACATAATAGAAAAATCCTCACAGGGTCTTTCCAGTACAATTGGCCATTTGAGATAACAAATTTATTGGCTTTCATCCTCATAGCTCTATATTTAATTTTATAAAAAAAATTGGGTAGCTCAAAAAAGAAGATAATGAACAATATTTTTATACCAGTGAAACACAACATACTTCATTTGGATTTTCTAGGCTAATGTTTCAATCTCTTGCAATTGCTTCAAATTTCCACTCCCTTTATCTCCTCTCGCTAGTAAGTTTATGGCGAATGCTTGGAAATTTCCTTCAAATAGGATTCTAGCTAGCCCCTTCCCCTTGATAAAAATGGTAAGCCTTATAACCATGTCATACTTCTGAATTTTAGCAATCCATTTGCCTCTTTTTCCCTCATTGTCTCAATGTACCAGAATGTCGTTCACAGTAGTTGTAGGAACATAAGAAGTTATGTTTGATTGTAGGACATAAATTGACAAGGCATTTAGGGCTTCAAACAAGGCGTAGCCCTGCTTCTTCCACATGGTATACTTTAGATCAACAACCCGTAGCACCTAACTGAAAAAATAAATAAATAAATAAATAATTAAAAATAAAAATAAAATTAAAATTAAAAAAAATAAATAAATAGAAAAATAAAAAAAATAAATAAATAATATAAATAATAAATAAATAAATAATATATATATATAGATGTATGTATGTATGTATGTATGCATACATACATACATACATACATATACATATACATATACATATACATATACATATACATATATATATATAGTCTAGTCTAACTAATACAGGAGCTTCTGCAAAAGCCCTTTTAATTCTAGAGAATGATTCACAATACTCTACAATCCATTTCTCTTCCTTATCCTTCTTCAACATCTCTATGATTTATTTGACTATCTCACCATAGATGGATATGAATCTCCTTAAAAAGTTGATTCTTCCTAGGAAAACCTAGATATCTTTATTATTTATCAAAAATGGGATGTTGTTAATGGCTTCCACCCTCTCAGGATTAATCTTCACCCCGTATTTTTCCACGATGTATCCTAACATCTTTCCTTCACTTATAGAAAATTGATACTTCTTAGGATTTAAGGACAGACCATATTTTTTTGCATTTATCAAAAGTGGGTTGTAGATGTTCAATATGTTCCTCATATGTCCTTGAAAAGTCAGTGATTTCATCCAGGTAAATTACTACAAAATTATCTTATTCTCCAAAAAACTTTATATCCATGGCTCTCTAGAAAGTGGCCCCTACATTTATGAGGCCAAAAGGAAATTTTTCATACATGAACATTCTCGATGGTGTAGTGAAAGTAGTTTTCTTTTGATCTTCAAGATGCACAACTCCTTGATTGTATCCAGAAAAACCATCAATCATGGACATTAGGGCAAATCCTACCACCTTCTGGAAGATGTAGTCCTTTTAGGCAGAGGGTAATTATCCCTTAATGAGGCCTTGTTCATATTCCTGAAGTCCATGCATAACCTTATTTCTCCATTCTTTTTTTTGAGAGGGACTAGGTTTCCTACCTATTCTGAATATTTCCAAGGTACAATGATTTTTCCCTGGAGAAACTTCCTTACTTCCCTTTAAATAGATGGGAGTAATAGAGGGTTAATTTCCCTAAGCTTATGTTTATATGGCTTCACCCCACCTTTCAAAGGGATGCTATGTTGAACGATAGTAGTACCAAATGTATTTAAGTCATCATAACACCAAGAAAAAACATCCATAGAATCTTTGAAAAGGTCCAGGTACCTTTTGCTTGTACTTATGAGGAACTCCTTTCACCAACTTGATTATCTAGGGATCCTGATCTAGACCAATGTTGCAGTGTTCCATCTATTCTTCAAGTTCTTTCTCATTTGGCTTGAAAACCAAATCATTTTGGTTGAATAATATTTCCAAGGGAACCAGACCCCTACGGATAGTATTACCTTTCAACTATAAAATCTTGTTTCGTGCAATGGTTTCTTACCAACTTGGTCACTACTCATATATCATTCTTTCTTCCTCCATGTCAATTACTAAATTTTACTCCTATAAATTGTTGGCATTGTGGCACTGATTTAGAGCTATGGCATAGGTGTTGTCCTTGACGGCAACTCACTTTGGTGATAGATCTCAGAATGAAGGAAAAATATATATATGCAGGTTCACCTAGACGAAGGCGCGTATACATGCGGGTTAGCCATTACAAAGGCGCGTATGCGTATACACACACTTTCACGCAAGGAAAAGTGTGTATATGTTGGAGAACTTACTTTTGGTATGTGATATTTAGTCCTTGGTATTTTAACCTATGGTTTTGGACCATGGTATCTCGTCAGAAGTGTTGATCCCAAGTATTGCGTCCATGGTATTGCTTTATTATGGTTTTGGACTGTGGTATTGTGAAAGGCCTAAGACTATAAAAGAGGAAGGAGATCATTTGGCAAAGATCATCTGAATTAATTGAATATCTAATAAGGGCTAGATCTGAAATATTTGTGATTGGGGTTATGGTGCAGATCTGGATCTGAATGAAGGAGGAACCTTAGCGCAAAGAGAAGGATAAGTTCTATTGATGGGTCATAATCTTAAGGCTTGAATAATAGTATCTTTGTATGATTTTGATCTGTTATATGTGGCGCATGCTTGATCTATAAATCTGATAATATGGGTTAATTAGTGTCTGAATATTTGAAAGAGTGAATTATCCTTTATAGATCTCTACGCAGGTTCAGTGAAGCAAAGGCGCGTATACATGTTGGTTCAGTGAATAAAAACAATGTATACGCAGGTTGGTCCAAACACAGAAGCGTATGCACATAGGTTTCAGGTTATTGAAGTAGCGTACATCTCTTGAGTTGGCTTCTAGTTGCTTCTGTTTATTGTTGTAGTGTTCTGGGTTCAGAATTTGGTGTGTGGTTATTGTTATTGTGTTTTGGGTACAGCTGTCAGAGAAGTGTCTACTTGATTCAGTTCTAATTGGTGAAAAGGATATTGTTTGATGCAGAAATTCTTGATGATTGATTGATGTTCATGGATCTAGTCTGAAAATTTATGAAACGTGGTCCTTGGAAGAAAGAGAAGGTTGTAGCCTTCTGTAGGTCAGCACCTACGTACTAGTATCTTGGCTAGTGCAAGAGCTAAGGGGGTTGTAGCTCCTTTCCAAGAGAAGCTGGAGAACGAGAGAGGGTTGTAGCTCTCAACAAGTTGTAGCCTGCGTACTGGTAAAGGACTGCACCAGTACAGAATCATTATAAAAAGAAGTGTCTAATTAAAAGGAAGATAGAGACGAATTGCAGCAGGTGGTTTTCACCCACATTGGTTTTCCACCTTATATCTTGTGTTCTTGTGTGTGATTGTCTTCTGCTCTGTTTTACTATTTCTGGTTACTGTTTATTTGATTCTGATACATAGATTAATAATCAACATCTGTAAGATAAAGTAAATTATAAGTTTGCATGGTATACGCGGGTTTCCTTCTACGTAGTTGCATATATATGCGGTTTTCATTAACTGAAGTAGCGTATGTGATCTGGATTTGAGAAAGGGAATATTTGACTTGATAATATTGATTCACCGCCCCCTCTCAGTATTATTTCGAACAATTGGTATCACAGCAGGTCCTTCTGAAGAAGCTTGATGGCTTGAAGGAAGATCCATCATCATGAGCAACTACGAGAGAGAAGCATCTATTAGGCCACCAATTTTTGATGGGACCAACTTCGTCTATTGGAAGGTAAGAGTCATAACCTATCTTCAATCTCTTGGTACAGAAGTCTGGGATATCATAGATACAAGGTACAGATTCGGTTGGTAAGAAGCAATATGAAACAAATGCAAAGGCTGTCAATACTCTATTAGGATGTCAATCTCAATCAGAATTTGTCAAGGTTATGTAGTATAAATCCGCAAAAGAAATATGGGACAAGATTGTTCTGAGCTATGAAGGAGATGAACAGGTAAAATGAGCAAAACTTCAAACCCTCAAAATTCAGTATGAAAATCTCAGAATGCACAATGATGAAAGTGTGGCTAACTATTTCCTTCATGTAGATGAGATTGTTAATTGTATGAAAAATTTGGGTGAAGAAATAAAAGAGGCTGTTGTGGTTGAAAAAATTCTAAGATCTTTGTCCCCTAAGTTTGAATCAAAAGTTTCTGCAATAGAAGAAAAGGAGAATCTACGAAACCTTACCATGTCACAGCTGCACGAAATTTTAACTGCTTACGAAATGAGGAAAGGAGGACCATTAGACAGGAGAGAAGCTGCATTCAAGGCATCAGGCAAAGGAGATTACTATGAGTCAGGACATATGTCAGAAGAAGAGGAGGAATCAAATTTTGTCAAGAACCTTCAACGGGGTGCTAGAAGATTCAGAGGTAAGTTACCTTTCAAATGCTTTGCTTGTGGAAGAGTCAGTCACTATGTTGCCAAGTGTCCTCATAAAGATAAGCTTGACAAAGGTAAGGAACCTGTTATATGGAACAAGAAACAAAATGTAAATAAGAAAAGCCATTACACTCATGAAGATAGTGATGGAATTTCAAATAGTGATGAAGAAGGCTATAATTATAAACTTTTAATGGCTTTTGAAGATGATGATTTTGTGGATGCTATAGATGAAGAAGGTCTTTATGAAGAGATTTCTAGACTCAAAATTTGTTTAGAAGAGAAGAATGTGATCATAGATACTCTACAATTCCAACTTGCTGAAAAGGAAAAACATCATGAAAGTTAGAATGTGAAATTGTGGGACTAAGAAAAGCAATTGAGAAAACAAAATCTCTTAATCTTAGATTTGTTAAAGGATCTAACACTTTAGATGAGATTATCAAAGTGCAGTGCTCTCCACTAATCAAGACAGGTCTGGGATATAATGAAGAAACAACTCAAGCGCAGAAACCATCTACCTCCAAGAGTTATCTTGATGCTGCAAGGAGAAGTGAACAAAGACCCAATGGAAATCACCAGGTAAATCAGGGACAATTTATCTCAAGAATGAACAAAGACTACCAGGTAAATCGGGGGCAATCTACTTTAAGGACAAACAGAAGCTACAACCAGCAAAAGGTAAAACCTTCTCAATTTACCTCAAGAATGGATGTCAATAGGAACTACAATCATTTGGCTGGTAGATTTGATAATCATAGGAGTTTTTTAATGGCCAATGCTTTTCTTGTCATAACTTTGGTCACAAAGCAACTCAATGTGTTTCCTATAAGACAATCATGACTAGAGAAGCTCATAAATAGAGGAGTATGACTGGGATCATGAAAAGGACCTACAACAAATTTTCTGCTCTTGAAAATGAAATAGAATGCCTATTTGTAACAATTTCGGTCATGAAGATTCTGAATGCAGGAGCAGGTTTCGGCAGACAACTCAGAAGGAGCAAGCCTCAAGTGCCAAATCATGGAGAATAAAAGAACCACAACCAGAAACATGTGGTATAGCCTTATATGCGGAAGGGCAGGAAAATCAATGGTACATCGACAGTGGATGTTCGAAACATATGACAGGTGATAAAGAAAAACTTCAGTCATATAGTGCCTTAGAGAAGGAGAATAAGGTCTCTTTTGGAAATGACACCCCTGCTCTCATAAAAGGTAAAGGTTCTGTTCAGTTGAAAGAAAGGGTCAGAGCTGGAAATGTCATGTATGTTGATGGCTTAAAGCATAATCTATTAAGTGTCAGTCAGATGTGTGATCAAGGAACTGAGGTTATATTTCGATCAAATGGATGTATTGTTTGTGATCTTGATACAGGAAAAATAGTGATCAAAGGAATAAGAACTCCAAATAATTTATACATATTCAAGGAAGGACAACATCAATGCTATCTAAGCAAAAATGATGAACACTAGCTATGGCACAGAAGGTTGGGGCATCTTAGTTTCTCATAGATAAGGAAAGAATGCAAATACCAAGAAATTCGTGGTCTTCCAGACATCAGAATTCCAGACAATACAATATGAAAATCATGTCAGTTTGGTAAGCAAAACAGAACTAACTTCCCTGAGAAGGAAGGATCAGCCAGCAGGCCGCTTGAACTTGTCCATACTGATGTATGTGGTCCTTCTAGGAAAAGGTCACCTCAAGGAGAATAATACTTTATATTATTCATTGATGACTATTCCAGGATGTGTTGGATAGGACTTATGAGGCACAAAGACGAAGCCTTTGAAAAATTCAAATCATTCAAACCCTTGGTGGAGAACAAATCAGATCACACAATCAAATGCCTCAGGTCTGATCGAGGAGGAGAATTTACCTCGAATGAATTTTTCAATTTTTGTGAAGAACATGGAATAAGAAGGGAATTCTCTACAGCTAGGACTCCTCAGCAAAATGGAGAAGTAGAAAGGATGAACAGAATAGTTCAACAAATGGCTCATGCTATGCTTGATGAGTCTGGAACTCCCGCAACCTTCTGGGGTGAAGTCGCATTTTCTGCAGTTGTTATTCTCAACAAAACGAATGTCCGGGTGAACAGCACTCAAACTCCACATGAGCTCTGGTATGGTGAGACTCCTTCGGTAAAATATTTCAAAATTTTTGGAAGCAAATGCTATATCAAAAATACTGATGAGAACCTTGGAAAGTTTGAACCTAGAGTAGATGAAGGCATTCTCCTTGGTTACTCTCCTCACAGCAAAGCTTACAAGTGTTACAATAAAAGGCTTGGAAAAATTGTTGAAAGTATTGATGTAGTAATTGATGAAGAAGAAAATACTCCTAGGTAGGTAAGATCTGAAGATTTCGAAGATGATGAGGACTATCCTTCAACATCAAATCAGACTTATGATGAAGAAGAAGCTCAAGAGGCACCAGAATAACAGATAAGAATAGAAGATAAGACTCCATCCAAGTACGTTCAGAAGAATCATCCAGAATCTCAAATTTTGGGGCAGAAAGAGGCAGGTATACAAACAAGAAGAACAATTGCAGAAGGCTCAGTCTATTTGGCTTTTCTCTCCTCCACTGAACCACAAAATGTAAAAGAGGCATGCAAAGATGAATGTTGGGTCAAGGTAATGGATGAAGAACTTGAACATATTGAGAAGAATAATACTTGGGAGTTGGTTCCTAGACCAAAAGATAAGAATGCCATAAGGACAAGATGGATCTTCAAAAACAAGTTAAATGAAAATCGGGAAGTGATTAGAAACAAGGCCAGACTTGTCTATAAAGGGTATGCTCAACAAGAAGGAATAGACTTTGAAGAAAATTTTGCTCCCGTTGCTAGACTTGAGGCCATCAAAATGTTCTTTTCTCTCTCTAGCTTTCAGAAGTTCAAAGTATTTCAAATGGACGTGAAATCAGCCTTTCTGAATGGAGACTTAGAAGAAGAAGTGTACATTGAGCAACCAGATGGTTTCATTCTTGGGAATGATCCAAATCTTGTATGCAGACTAAAAAAGTCTCTCTATGGTCTTAAACAGGCTCCAAGGGCTTGGTACTATCGTTTGGACAAATATCTGCATCAACAAGGTTTTTCAAAAGGATCAGCAGATAGCAATCTTTAAATAAAAATTGAAAATGATAAATTTCTAATACTTGTTGTGTATGTAGATGATATTATCTTTGGCAGCAATGAAGAAGCTATGAGTTAAAACTTTGCCTTGGTGATGCAGAAAGAATTCGAAATGTCATTGCTTGGAGAGCTGACATATTTTCTTGGTCTACAAATCCAAGAAAATGAAGGTGGTATATTTTTGTCTCAAACCAAGTATCTCAAGCAGATCTTGAAGAAATATGGCATGGAAGATTTGAAACCAGTATGTACCCCTATGGTTACAGGATGCAGCCTCAGTGCAAATGATGAATCAGTAGCAGTGCATCAGCCAACCTATAGATCCATGATTGGAAGTATGCTTTATTTGACAGGTACCCGACCAGACATCATGCATGTAGTGGGAATGGTTGGAAGATTTCAGGCAAATCTAAAGTAAACTCATCTTCAGGCAGTGAAGAGAATCTTCAAGTATCTTCAAGGAAATCAAAACTATGGCTTATGGTATCTGAGAGATACAAATCTCACTCTTCATGCTTATACAGATGCAGATTGGGCTGGAAGCATGGATGACAGAAAGAGCACAAGTGGTGGTGCATTCTTTATGGGTTCCAGATTAGTATCTTGGTTCAGCAAGAAAAAAAAGTTTGATTGCTCTATCTACAGCTGAAGCGGAATATGTGGTTGCTGCATCTTGTTGCACTCAACTCCTTTGGATGATGCAAACCTTGCAGGATTTTCAAATCACTTGTACACCACCTATCTCCATCTTATGTGATAATACAAGTGCAATCAACATTTCAAAGAATCTAGTTATGCATTCAAAGACCAAGCAAATACCTATCAAATATCATTTCCTCCGGGAACAAGTGCTTGAACAAAAGGTCAAGTTGGAATATGTTCCCTTTAAGGAACAATTTGCTGATATACTCACCAAACCACTACCTAGGGAGACATTTGAATACCTCAGACAGAAGCTGGGAGTAGTTGATGCTTCATCCTACTGTTGAAACTTGTCTATTTTAGAGAAAAGTAGTTGTACGTGAGTTGGCTGAAGAGTATCTGCGTACATACGATGGTTTATATAGATATAGTCGCGTATATGGAGGCTTGATGGATATCAGTAGGGACAGGCTCTGGTTGAAGATAGTCTGATATGGGTCTGACAGAGACCATCTGGCACAGGTTCAGGGGGAGCAGATAAACTTCTAATGATGCATTGTTGGCATTATCTTAGAAGCTTTTGGTTCAAGTTCACAACTGTTGTTGGTTTCAGGTGGAACAAATGCAGAGGGAGAACAGAAGGAAATCATGGTTGCTGATCTGAATGGTGATTGACAGATGTTGCTAATATCAGTTATTGGTGACTTTCATAAGTCTTGCTCTAGATATTTCGTCTCTATGTCATGTATCTCTTTTATGGTGTCAAGGTCATGTAACGGCCTATTTTGGTTTCCCCACTATGCCTGGGATGAAGATGTAATGTACTTGGTTGTCATATGTAAATTTCTGATGTATCCCCACTTGGTTGGGTGGATGATCCCCACTTGGTTGGGTGATGGATGTATATATTGAGTCTTTTGGTGATAGGAAGGTCTTTTATGATGTATAATTCATGGTTCTTCTTGAGGAACATCTTTTTGCATATCTTGCCTAGAGTCAGGGGGAGCATGGTCAGCACAGCAGGGCAGATATTTCATCATGTACTCAGGGGGAGCACAACCCTATGCCCTTGATGACAAACGGGGAGAATGACTTTGAGGATCTTGGGGTTGCCATCAAGTCCAAAGGGGGAGATTGTTGGCATTGTGGCACTGATTTAGAGCTATGGCACAGGTGTTGTCCTTGATGGCAACTCACTTTGTTGATAGATCTGAGAATGAAGGAAAAAGATATATACGCAGGTTCACCTAGACGAAGGTGCGTATACATGCGGGTTAGACGTTACAAAGGCGCGTATGCGTATACACGCACTTTCACGCAAGGAAAAGCACATATATGTTGGAGAACTTACTTTTGGTTCGTGGTATTTAGTCCTTGGTATTTGAACCTATGGTTTTGGACCATGGTATCTCGTCAGAAGTGTTGATCCCAAGTATTGGGTCCATGGTATTGTTTTATTATGGTTTTGGACCGTGGTATTGTGAAAGGCCTAAGACTATAAAAGAGGAAGGAGATCATTTGGCAAAGATCATCTGAATTAATTGAATATCTAATAAGGGCTAGATCTGGAATATTGGTGATTGGAGTTATGGTGCAGATCTAGATCTGAATGAAGGAGGAACCTTAGCGCAAAGAGAAGGATACGTTCTATTGATGGGTCATAATCTTAAGGCTTGAATAATAGTATCTTTGTATGATTTTGATCTGTTATATGTGGTGCATGCTTGATCTATAAATCTGATAATATCGGTTAATTAGTGTCTGAATATTTGAAAGAGTGAATTATCCTTTATAGATCTCTACGCAGGTTCAGTGAAGCAAAGGCGCGTATACATGTTGGTTCAGTGAATAAAAACAATGTATACGCAGGTTGGTCCAAACACAGAAGCGTATGCACATAGGTTTTAGGTTATTGAAGTAGCGTACATCTCTTGAGTTGGCTTCTAGTTGCTTCTGTTTATTGTTGTAGTGTTCTGGGTTCAGAATTTGGTGTGTGGTTATTGTTATTGTGTTTTGGGTACAGCTGTCAGAGAAGTGTCTACTTGATTCAGTTCTAATTGGTGAAATGGAGATTGTTTGATGCAGAAATTCTTGATGATTGATTGATGTTCATGGATCTAGTCTGAAAATTTATGAAACGTGGTCCCTGGAAGAAAGAGAAGGTTGTAGCCTTCTGTAGGTCAGCACCTACGTACTAGTATCTTGGCTAGTGCAAGAGCTAAGGGGGTTGTAGCTCCCTTCCAGGAGAAGCTGGAGAACGAGAGAGGGTTGTAGCTCTCAGCAGGTTGTAGCCTGCGTACTGGTAAAGGACTGCACCAGTACAAAATCATTGTAAAAAGAAGTTTCTAATTAAAAGGAAGATAGAGATGAATTGCAGCAAGTGGTTTTCACCCACATTGGTTACCACCTTATATAGTGTGTTCTTGTGTGTGATTTTCTTCTGCTCTGATTTACTATTTCTGGTTACTGTTTATTTGATTCTGATACAAAGATTAATAATCAACATCTATAAGATAAAGTAAATTATAAGTTTGCATGGTATACGCGGGTTTCCTTCTACATAGTTGCGTATATACGCGGTTTTCATTAACTAAAGTAGCATATATGATCTGGATTTGAGAAAGGGAATATTTGACTTGATAATACTGATTCACCCCCCCCCCCCTCTCAGTATTATTTCCAACATAAATTCCATGAAGTGTTTAATTTTTTCCTCGTCCTGAAACACCTACAAAGGTTTGACATTGTCGGGTACTAAAGGTTGGTACTTGACCTCAACTTCATATTTGATCATTGGGTTTTGAGGAAGTTTAAAGTTACTAGTTGATATAACCAAGGAATCAACCATGTGATTTCTCTCTCTGGGTAGAAATTGGATATTAAAGGCTAGGAATAAATTTTCAATCAAATCCCATACCTCATTTCTGTAATTCCTTAGTCTGGGATGTTTGGTTTGATATTGATTCTTGATTTTTTTCACCACTAGTTCTGAATCTCCAAACACAACGAAGCACCCAATATTAAGGTTTCTAAAAAAATTGAGACCTAGTAGTAAAGCTTCCTATTTACAAACAATATTAGCGGCTTCAAACACCAGCTTGAAAGAGAGAGTAATCAAGGTACCTTCTAGGGACACCAACAACACATATTTTCCATTCCCTTCCCTGGAATAAGCACCGTCAAATTAAAACTTCCACATTTTATCACACTTCAGTGACTTTTGGTTTAGATGGACTGAACATTCAACCCCTATTTCATCCATGATTAGATCATATTCCTCTAGCATCAAACCAGAGAAATATTTCTATTTAACATATATAGGGGCATTATTTGAATACTCAACTCTAGTAAATGTTTTCAGAATTTTGATTCTCTATAAAGTCATCTTTATTCTTCACCAAACACTGGGATGGTGGCATATGTCAAGTCCAATTTGATGGATCCCCAAATATTAGACCCCCGTAACTTGGACAAGAGCATACCGAACCTTGTATGGATATGAACCTTTACAATATCCATTACCATAATTTTTGCAGGAACCTAGGCTAAATTGACAACCAAATATTTAATCATGGCTAGATATTTTACTCTCTTGGATTCAAAAGAATACAAATGTTTATATTCCCTTGTTATTTGTAGCCATAATTTATCCATAATAGATAATGGCATTAGATTGTGGGAATCTCCTTAGTCAAGCATGCAATTGTGTAATAGGATCTCATGAACTACAAAAGTAACATAAAAAGGGAAAATGGAAGAGTCTTATTCGTCAACATGAGTTCCATATACAACCATGGGTCTTTCTTCCTTGAGGTCCAGAATATCATGCAAAGGAGCTATGGTAGATGGACACATGAAGTGAGACACCTGGGCTTTATAATTAGGATGTTTTAATAGTTAAGTCAAGGGGACATATATTTTGACCTTCTCCACTTATTTCTGAAGATTAAAGTTAGAAGGGCTTCTATTAGCTATGACAATGTCAATAGGATCATTTTCTTTGTCATGGATTGGTTTTGATGGTAAGGTCGACTACTCTATTCTAGAAACCTCAGGCTTGTGGAGAATGGAATCTAGCGAATCTTTCTTTTTGGGTGAGGCTTGGTCTAGAGGATTATTTCCTTTGTTTGTTTATTTAGGAGGATTTGGGGGAGAGTAATCCTCATTTTGGTCCTACATTGTATATATTTTCCTTGAATATCTAATATTATATTTCTTGTGTAGCGGGGCTTGGATGAAGTTAGAAAATTGTCTACAATAATTATCGATCTCACCATCATCCGCTGCAGCCTCCAAATCATCACCTCCTTCCTAATGTGTTTCAACTTCATATTCCCGTTTTGAGAAGGAAGAGAACTCATTTTCTTAGGATTCTATGGCTTCTTCAGCATGTTCCTCTAGATCATCTTCCAAATATGGAGGTTGAATATCATCTTGTTTCTATTTTCTCTCCCTTTGCAAGAGATGTAAATGAGGTCTCCTATACTAAGGATTGAAACTTTGGTTAGGAGCTAGTTGGTTTTTCCGAGGAGGGCTTTTCTTTTCCAACTCCAGTTTCACCGGCTTGTTAGATAGGTTTCTTATCATTTTGTTCATTTCCTAAAGTTTTTTCTCTTGAGTTTCCTTTCCTTGGTTTGGAGAACTCTCTTCCCCCTTCCCCCTTCTCCTATCTCCATGATCAATTCTTTGTCTCCACATCCTAGTAGAGGTGAAATTTGCTTCAACTTCTAAAACATCTATTTGAATCTAGTCTAAGGAGCGAGACTTCCTTTCTCTAAGAGTGAAACCCAATTTTCATTCAAAACCCCCAAAAAAAACCACTTTAGCAGTGGCCCGTGGAGGTTTTATTTTGGGGCATATTTGTTCAGGAGAAAACCTGGGCCAACCATATTAAGCACTGCAGTTGGTAGAATAATTATTACAGATCCTTGCTAAGGGGTTATCTCAGTTATGTTTGACTGGATATGGGTTGGTGAAGCCATTCACACTCGATGTGGGATTGTTTGTAAGAATGTCTTTAAATTCTTCAATTTTAGGGAAGGAACTCAATGAAAAAGAGGGTGATCTGACAAAATCTTCTTCAATTTTAACTCTTAAATTGAATAGACTAAATGGTAGACGATGCTGTTGGGATATTCCAGAACTATAGAGGGAAACTCTAAGTAGTTTATCACAACATTTTGAGAGCTAGAAGAGGATACTTATGGAAAAGAGGCTACAAGAGCTGGGAGGACAGGGGTTCTTTCTTTCTTGATCCTCCTTGATATTATTTTTTCAAGGTCAAATACAGGAGGGATTCTCTACGGTAAAGTATCCAAGCGAGTATATGGCCTTTTGAAAGTAAAGATGATCAAAATGAGATCTAGATAGTGGAGTCACCAAGGTGAGAGATATTCAACCCACACCCCTTCCTACTCACCTTACCGAAGGGTGTACAACTATCGTATTAAGGGAAAAAAAATTGATTTGTCCCCAAAAATGGTGCTAGAAGATGTTGTAGCTCCTAGAGACAACCCCTAGGTTGAGGAGAGGCCAATTCTTATGATATCTTGATGAGTGTCCTAAATATTTGTTTAGAATTCATATCACACTCAATATTTATTATGTGAGAGAGAAACTTTATTCAGAATCTTCCTTAAGAGGGGAAATTCAAAGCCAAAGTAAACTACCACCCATAGAGTCATTAATATTAGATTTACAGCAACCAACATCACATAAACGTGTAACCTATCAGTCATTGTTGTAGATTTGGTAGAAGACTTGATATAGAGTAAAAATTAGTACAAATGGATTAAATCTAAGAATCTGGTGCACCAAAGTTCAATGTGAAATGGATGAGGTAGAGATTTGAGCAGAATTTTAAGACACATGGAGCATATTTTAAGGATTATATTTCATATCATTATAGGCCTATATAATAATCCTTTACATTAACTAAATCCATAAATTCATGAAAACATATCCAAAAACTACCATTACATGCAATCCAAGAAGAATAGTGAGAAAATATGGAATAACATAGAAAAGAACACACACTACAAATTTATATGAGCAAGAATCACCAAAAGAAATTATGAATCTTCCATAGAACATACATTTCATTGACAGTATATAGGACTTCTCTTATGGAAACCAAAATTTTGAACCCTTGGTTTTGTATCATAAATTTTTTTTCATAGGGTCTCACAGGGACAACACATTACAAAATATTCCTTCTTGGTTTATTTTAGTGGATCATCATAGAAAGATATTAACGTGTCACGTGGCATAGCTATGCTAACCAAATTCTAACTAGCTGGATGAAAATAAAACTATTTACATAAAAAAAGAAATTAAAGTGACATTGTTGACATCACCTTAAATATCTCTAGTCATGATAGACAGGTTGCAGAGGTAATGTTGATGATTTGATGATTTGGAGCACCAGAGGGTTGACAAACTTCTCGCATCATTGCCACAATGTTGAAGCTAGCTGAGGAGCCTAGAAGAACCAATGACATGTAATTCTGAGACTGATCAAACCTATGTATTTCAGTCTAAGATGAAATGGGGTACTTATCATCCCCAAAAGTTGAAAATACCTCTTCAAATAATTAACTGTGGTCTTACCCTTCATATTGGAAATCTTCTCATGGGAAGAATCTACATTGCTTTTGGCCTCCACTAGTATTCTACTATGTTGTTTCCACTCGATCCGTAAATTTGCGAAAAGTCCCAGTAGCTAGGAAACCATGCTTTGAAAATCCTCTCAAACACAACATTAAAAGTGGTCATATCCTTTGTTACCACCTCTAAACACTCCTCATCATTGACTCTAGCTTCCTCCTTCTAGAAAATCTTAGAGATATTCATGATAACAGTTACTCTATCCACCACATCTATGGGACTAAACTCACTGAATGTCCTCTCATTCACAAATGGAATGAACCTTTTGGAAATTTAGGAGTTCTTTTCTCCATCCTCTTTGGCTGATAGGATGAAGCCTTCATAATATTTGATTACAATTATTTGTTTATCCATCAAGGCTATGTATTCCTAGTTGTTCCTTATCTCTTCAATTATCTCATCCCATACTAGTTTCTTGGCTTGCAACAGAGACATGTATTATACATGCCAATCAGAGATGATATGATCAAGTCACGACCTAGGGAAGTTAGCTACCCAGCTAACCCCAACGAAACCCATAAAATCTTGGTGTTCCATCTCCTCGGGTTAGGGTTTTGATTGTTTAGGGTTTTCCCTTATTATTCATTCATAAATAGGCCCTTGAGCCTCATTGTAACAAAGTTAAGATGCATGTAGCTGCCACATCTCTTCTTAGAGATTAGATACCATCACCCGAGCTAGTTTATTTCCATTCTATTTATAATGATATTTCAGTATTTGATTAATTAAATTAAGTGTTATTTATGTTGCATCTCTATATTTATGGTTATACCTATGATTTGTATCATTCTTGTTTAAGTTAAGATCAATGGTATCAGAGCGGTCTACTCTTTCTCTATTTTTCTTCGCATGTCCACAACAAGGTTGGGATATAAGGATTTGGGGCTCAAACTAGTCGAACCTTTGCAAGACCATCCTTGCAAATCCCAGTGGCCTCCCATGGAAGAAGAGAGGAAAGATGAGGGGGTAGGAGATCCATTCAAATTATTGCTCGAAGAAGTGCTTGGATGAGAGAGGAACGTGATGATCGTCAACTTTGTCGAGATCCTTCATTTTCTACCCAAAGGTGATGCATATTCTTCCAGCAACCACTCTGGAAGTGCCACACCCCTTAAGGTACAAATTAACTTTGACATCCCCATATTTGGAGGTGAAATAGATGTAGTCGTTGTTAATATATGTTTAAATCTTCTAGAAGGATATTTTTATGTTCACAATTTTTATAGCCAGAAAAATATTACTTTTGCACTCATTAAGGCTACCCCCCACGCTAAATACTGGTGGGAAACCTACTATGAGAAGAAGGATGAAAGTGATTATCGACACAGATACATACAAGATGAGATGGAGTTCCTAGATATCCCCTCACTTAGCACAAAATAATGAAATGCTATTGATATTCAGAAGAAGTTTAAAAAGAAGAAGTGATACTTTGGATCTGTGAATCCGAAGGAAGGGAAAGGAGCCCCCAAGCCGCAGAGAAAAAGAAAAAAATAAGGTGGGGTGAACCAGGATAACCCGCCAAAGCCACAATCAAATAATAACACCTCGAAGGCAAAGAAGGACACAGAAAAATGGTGTGAGTTCCTAAGAGATCTACTCACAACACAAGTGAGTGTCGTGCCAAGCAGCCATTGGTGGTTGCGTTGAAGGCTTCTAAATCAGACACATGTTCCGACTCTAAGTCAGAACCTGACAAGGGGAATGACAAAGGGAAGCAGATCATTGATGTGGACCCTAGTGCCATCGTGGCCACCACTAACATCCAGAAGAATGAGCATGAATATCTAGAGGAGGGGAATGCCTCTTCCACTAAGAGATGTGGGTGAATGGTCCTCTTTTGCATTTCATTGTCGACATCAGGAGTTAAAATAATCTCATTTCAGCAAAGATCGTGATGCAGTTGGGTCTACCAAATACATCACATCCACATGCATACACCATTAGGTGGATTCACAAAGGACAATATCTCCGCATTATCTTCCCTACAACATCATGCCCTTCAAGGATGAGGTATTGTGTGATGTGTCTGCTCTTGAAGTTTGTGATTTATTATTATGAAAACCGTAATTATGTAAGCGAAATGATGTATATGAGTCTAGGCCTAGCTCTCTGATTATTCCTTTGGGAAATAAGTTTTACAAGATACCGAAGGTAGCCTCGCCTACCACCATTGCTTTGATATCTACAAAGATATGTAGTAAGATCATTTCACATACTAGGAAATTTGTTTTCCTTATGATTCACCTTCAGGGAAAGAAGAATATTGTAGCCACGATTTCTGAATAGGGTTCCTTAATATAGAAACAGAATATGGAAAAGGTCATGGAGGAGTACAGAGACACATTCACCTCACCTATGGGGATACCTCTTCATTGTCAGGACAAGCACTCCATCAATCTGACCCCTGGCATGTCGCTACCTAATGGACCATTCTATTAATGATTTGTTATGGATAATGATGAGATCAAGAGGCATATTAAGGATTCGTTGCAAAAAGGGAACATCACACCCAGCTCATCACCCTGTGGGAGCCCAATTAGATTGGTACAAAAGAAGGATAGGACCTAGAGGCTCTATATTAACTATCAGGTTGTGAACCAGATCATTGTCTGGAATAGGTATGTAGTCCCATAGATTGATGACCTTATGGATGATATGAAGGGGAGAAAATATTTCAGTAAGATTGAATTGAAGTCTAGTTATCACTAGGTTCCTATTGAACGCTCTAATGTGTGGAAGACTGCCTTCAAATCCAAGGAGGGCTTTTTCGAATGGTTGGACATGCCTTTCAGGTTGACAAATTCCCTATAATCTTCATGATATTGATGTAATGCATATTATGATCCTTCAAGAATTCATTTGTGGTGGTGTACTTAGTTGATATTTTCATCTTCAACTAGATTTTGGAAGAGCACCTCCACCACATTCAACAGGTCCTCCAACCCTATGACAACACAAGTTTTGTGCCAATCCGGAGAAATAAACTTTTGGCATGACCTACATTCAATATATGGGGTACATCATTGATGAGAAAGGTGTGCATATGAACCCAACCAAGATACAGTTCATTTGGGATTGGCCAACCCAAATCACTCTAATAGAGCTCTGCATCTTTCTGGACCTTGCCAATTTGTACTATAGGTTTGTGTTGGAGTTCTCTCATATCACTTGCCCTTTAAGTCAAGTCACCATGGGTGGAGAGAATGAAATTTCTTTTGGTTCAAAAGCCAACAAAAGGAATTTATCAATTTGAAGAAGAACCTTTTCTCTACGCCAGTGCTCTCATTACTAGACTTGCAACAACCATTTGAGATTGAGACAGACGCCTCTGACTATGCTATTGGTGCGGTTCTTACTCAGCAGGGGCATCTAGTGGCTTACCATAGTGATACACTTTCATACACATTCTGAAAGTATCCCACCTATGAAAAAGAAATGTATTCCATTGTGCAGGCCTATCATCAGTGGAAGCATTACATTCTAGGGAAATAAACTGTCATCCATGTAGACCACTGACCCCTGTAGTTCATACATGCAGAAGGGAAGTTGGAGAATGATTTCCATCAAAAAGGGTTCACATACCTACAACAATTCCATTTGAAAATTATGTACAAGAGGGGCAACACCAATAATGTTGTAAACTACCTTAGATGACCACCAGTCATGGCACTGATCACTTTAATCAACTCCTATGGGAATGAGACTTTGGGGTGGTTGGATCTTTACAAGAGTGGTCTAGAATTTGAAAGAACATACCAAACACTCTTGAAAGGTATGAATGTTCGAAATTTCCATGTCTAGGATGAGCTATTATTCCACTTGGGACAAATTTGTGTTCCTTAAAGCGGTCGTGCCAAGATGATTTGGGAGGCGCACTATATTCGAGTCGTTAGACATTTTGGAGTAGAGAAAATAGTGGAAATATTGCAAAAGTATTTTTGTTGGCCAAAACTTCGTCAAGATGTCAAGAGGTACATTAAATCATGCACTGCCTGTGCCATTTCCAAACCAACCATCATGAGGTATGGCTTATATTCTCCTTTTCTTACTCCTAGTTGACCTTGGTAATCCATCTCCATGGATTACATGTCGGGTTTTCCTTATACTAAGCACGACAATGGCTACGTTTTTGTGTTAGTCAAAAAATTCTCTAATATGGCTACTATGGAAGCCTACAAGAACAGTATCACAACAGAGGCCACTGCTAAGCTCTTCTTTGAGCGAATGTGGGCAAACTCTAGGATCTCACAGTCCATTGTTTCATATCACGAGAGAAAATTCCTAAGTGAATTTTGTTCAGGTCTCTGGTCGATGCTAGATGCCAAACTTACTAAGTCCATGGCTTTCCACCACCAAAATGATCGCTAAAGAGCAGTAATCAACATGATTACTGTACATATTCCGTGCATGTAAAAATTGAAGCATCCACACATATGTGATGAAATCCTCTCATATTTCTAGCACAACTATAATAGAGCTCTCCATAATTCAATAGGTCACAACCCCTTTCAGGTACGGTTGGGATTTCAACCAGTATGTCCCATTGATGTGGCGATACCATTTGCAGTTACTCAGGATGATTTGGGTCATGTTCAGTCTGAAGTCGACAGGGATAACTTCATTGAGCGCATTCAATACATCTACCAACACATCCATGATATATTGGATAGAGCCAATGTTAAGTACAAGTAGCACCATGATCAACATCGAGTGTTGCACAAGTTCTAGGTGGGCGAAAAAGTTGACTACATTTGCAGGAGTGCCTCGCTGGACCCCACCGCAAGCTTCGCCTAATCTGATATGGGCCATACACCATGACCAAGGATATAGGGTACAATTCCTCTAAGATTAGCATTCCACCATTCCTTGGTCTTCACCCAGTGTTCAATGTCGACAACCATCAGCCATACATTCCACCATTGCTAGACACATCTAACATTGCGGAACAATTCCTACCAAGAGAGATAAACCCAAACTACATGGAATAGGCCATAATAACTGATAAACTCATGGAGACATAGATCAATGATACTCATCAAAAAAATATGCAACTATATCTATTTGTCAAAGTAGGCCAACTCCTTCACCAAGGAAAGTGATTCACAAGGGGCCAAGTTCAACACAAATTTCCTCACCTCATGGAGGCTCTGCATGCAATGGGGACCATTGCTTCCTAAGGAGGGAGGACTAATCCAGGTGGATATTGGTGGTCACCCAACTATTCCACTTAGACCTCCAATCCATTTTATTTCTTTCCTTGTTTATTACAACATTTACTATTTTTAGCAGTTTTTCGGGTTGTGAACTTCCATAGTAGTTTTAACCCCCTAAACGGATTTTTTTTGAGGTTCACAGCAAGGCCCATAGCCATAGGCAAGGGCTTACTACAAATCCTATATTACTCAAAGAGATATTCCTAACAAGGTATCATACGCGCTAAATAGAGATAACATGAGCAAGTTATGGCCCCAGGAAGGTGGTTACAGATCTAGCCCCAACGAGGCCCACAAACACTTGGTGATCCATCTCCTCAGGTTAGGGTTATACTTTTTTAGGGTTTTCCCTTGTTTTTATATAATAAATAGGACCTTGATTCTCATTACAACACATTTCAGAGCCATGTAGCCACCACATCTCTTCTTAGAGATAACCTACCATCACCTGAGCTAGATTATTTCTATTATGTTAATAAGCATATTTCAGTATTATATATTAATGAAATGAAGTGTTATTTATGTTGCCTCTCTATATTTATTGTTATACTTGTGATTTTTTGGGTTCCTATTTACGTTCATAGCATAGCGAGTTTTGAGGATCTTCAAGTACGATTACTGCACATATATGTGTGTCTATTCTTATTTGCAGCCTTGTTGCCTACTTCTTGAGAGATATTATTTCATTATTCCTTTCAATAAGCTCTTTTTCTAGGATTTCCTTCTCTTATTCCACATTTTTGAGTTCTTTGGATTGCACATGCTCACTACATGGCATCTTCAGTTTATGCCTGAGCTCCTGGATTTCTTTTTGGGAACTTTGAAGGAGGGATTTGAAGGAAGCTTTTTCTTTAGGATTCACACCTAGCTTTATGATCAACTCTTCGAATCTCTCATTATACATGTGGAGAGCCCTGGAGTTGTCTCTCGCTTAATTCAACCTAGTTGTAGCTTTCTCCAATGAATTCTTGGCCTTACTGATAGTCATTGCATTTCTATTGAGCTCACCGTATATCATCTATCCAAATTTCCTATGGAAATGTAGCACCCTCCTCCCTTATCTACCCAAGTAACCATTCAACCAGGGTAAACATGTGATGAGAGGCTACTATGACATGATTAATCCTTCTAGGTATTGTTAAGGAAGTGGAATTGACAGAAACAAATCAAATATACCTTTGACATCAGTAACAACACTCCTAGGGATGGAAAAAATTAGGGGCTAATATTTGAAGGTGGGCTAATTGTCCATGATAATTGCAAAAACAATATTCTCTAATTTCCTTTTTTTATGAAAATTATTTGCCCAAATTTTACAATATAAAATTACTTTCCCTTAAAAATCACCAACATTATATAGAGAGTATATATAAAATCATTATAAATTTAAATAATTTTACAAATATATCAATAAACATTTTATAGTTTTCATATTAGGGATTCGTAAGCTTCGTCAATGTTTTTAAACTTCAAGCTAATTGTTCATCCTTAAAATTTTCCATGCTCCCAGGATTTATCCCAACCACAAAGGTATCATGCCCCTAGGTCCCACTAATTTTTTAAGCTATTAAACATTTGGACACTCCCATGCCTTGGTCACGCCATCATCTGGAGAGCTCTAGATGCTCCAATAAGCCTTCATGCTTGCATCGAGGGACTATTTCCAACAGACCACTACCCGATTTCGCGAGACTTATAACACTTTTCAAGCCCATAATTCCGGTCACTGACCAAAATTTGTTGTAACTTATGGAATCAATTAAACACATGATGACAATATTAATAAACCAAACTAACTCCAAGACTAGGCATGACCATCCCCAACCGGGACTGAAATTTTGTCAAACACTTGGCATCAATACCATCTATAGGTCTAGGATACAAGATAGAGCATGGATGACTGAAAACTCTTACGAGACATGACAAGAAGGATCACCACCTTCTCCCTTGAACCATTATGACATCAATTAGTTCTTCCATCCATTATCCCTTCAGTTACAACTAAATACATGAAAGAACTATGTCAATAACCAGTCATATAACCATGCTTATAAGTAAAAATAAACCATGAAAATAATAGTGAGATATCAGTCGCTAAATCCACATATTAATAAGTAAAAAAGCAATAGAACTTAGCTTTTATTAAACATATGAAAAGTTGACTAGGTTTGTGACTTCCACATACCACCTGACAGTAGACATGGCTGAACCAAATATTTAATTCAGCCATTCACCTCTGTGACATATTCAAGGCATGAATGTGGGATCTCATGGATAAACCAATCCATAAGAAAAGCAATGGAATCCATAGGTTAAACCGCCTACGCCCTCACCATATTGTTATCACACCAAAACCGGTGCTTTGATCATAAAGCTGAACCGAAATTGGAATTCCATCTAGAATGGAGCACTAGACTTAAGGAATTTTCCATCTCCTATCTTTCGGGATTTACCACAATAAAAAATCAGATCACTATGCCCTAACCTGACACACCTCCCTCAGGTTTACCATGTATCCTACCAAAACTGATCAATGGATTCCTAGGCCTTTGGGAATGAAACTTAAGACCACCTATGCCTTGGATTCTGAAATCCATCTGGTAATTCAAAATATCAAAACTAAGATCAACATCCCAACACACCGTAGCATCCAAAAAAATGCAAGACTAGGTAGAAAACCACTATCGTAACCTGAAAAAACCATGTCACTAATAGCAAGAGAACCACACGCCAACATGCAAAATCATGCATGTCAAAGCCAGCTAGAAAATTGCACATGAAATATGTTACCTACAAGTATTCCTTCTAAAGCTACTTGATCATGCCCTTCCTTGCTTGATCCTTTCTTTCCTTCCATTCCCTTGGCTTGCTTTTACTTCCTTGCTCCAAAGCTAGAGTGCTCCAAGAAAATTCTAGGTGTCCAAGAGTGAGAGAGAGAGATAGTAATCAAAGAGGACAAAAACTGAATTGACCAACCTTACACTGACCAAGCCTACCCACTGATACTCATAAACCTTTTTATCAATGAGGGCTATATTTTCTTTATTTTGCATTATTTTCCTTCAATTTCCTCCTAACATGTAACTTGTAACCTTTCACCTTCCTTCTAATTTCCTTTATTTTCATAAGTAAAATGCCAATAAATACCTCATGCCTTTCCAAAGCCTTTTCAATTTCCTTTGCCAATTTACTTTGTTGTAATAAACTAAATGAACACCCACTAGTATGTTTTTCCCACCATTCATCTTGGAATACGTGTCCCATGACCATGGTATTATATATTTTTACATATATTTTTAACCAAGGCTCTTACAAAACCCTCCCCCTTGGGGGAAAACTACCCTCAGTGTTCAATGACACCTATTACTAGTAAGGCAGCTGAAAAAAAAAAAAAACATATTGTGCATGGAGCTTTATAACATAGCTTGTTGCAGTATTTATAGTGACCATATGCTAAAACATGAAAAAGATATCATTTACTAGAG
This sequence comes from Pinus tabuliformis, assembly GCA_031772625.1. Taxonomy (NCBI): domain Eukaryota; kingdom Viridiplantae; phylum Streptophyta; class Pinopsida; order Pinales; family Pinaceae; genus Pinus; species Pinus tabuliformis. The sequence goes on from CM062816.1 coordinate 1,503,518,319, forward strand.
CTTTATAACACATCTCATTATGGTATTTTCAAAATAACCATGCATACACATTTTCTTCACCCAAAAAATGATCATACTATCTATGGAGATTTATAAATACAGCTTGATACAGTATTTACAATCAATACACACATATACACATATGCACATTTTTTCAAACAAAAATAAAAGGATACAATGCCCGTATCAATCAACAAAGCAATCTAGAGGCTCACACCTCTACCCTCAATTAATATAAGGATTCACCTCCTTCCAAGGAAGTCCATAATCCACTGCAAGGTCAAAGTTGCATCCAATGTCCATTGCTATAATCTTGTGCCACTTATCCTATCAGTGAACAATTATTGGCTCACTATTCTAGGGAACACTACTAATGTGCATTTGATTCCATCTACTAGTGCTAATGACCAAAAAAAACCCATCCACAACCTTCCCTTCACTTTTACATAGTCCCGCAGGAAATCAAATCACCCCCTTCCATGTAGTCAGACATCTTCCAAGTTTCCCTGCCACCCCCATCCTAGGCAATCCATCCCTCGATAAGGTCTCCTTGCATCGGAAGGTCCAAAAAAATAAGGAATATGATTTCCTTAAAACCATCACAATGGTCATAACATGCTCATGGAAATCAATGGACACTATTGGGTACCAGTGTCCCACAATGGCCCCACTCCTAAAGTGCCTTAACAACATACTCCTTCCTGTTTCAATTCTTTCACTGAAGCTGCTAATTCCTGTAGTCAATTTCAACCATCCAACCAAGAATTTCCATGATTCACGCACCAAGCGCATAACTTCCATTAGATTAAATAAAATTGAAATAACTTCAAATCATATCTCATTGGTAGCCCACGAACAAGGTAAGCTTGCAACTTTTTTGCTTCTTGTCACAACAAGTTAAACTAGCATCTTTGAGCAAATCATCATGTATAAACATATCACACCAAGTTAGCTCAAAACACAACCATCATAGATAAAAATCATAAATCACATGTAACCATCATAAACCAAAATCATAGATCACATGTAATCATCATAGACAAGAATCATAAATCACATGCATAATAAAACTGAAATAAAATACTAATACTTATCCTTTAATAAATACTTAGCTTCTACCTTTGTCCTTATTTCCTATGCACACCAGATTAGTTTCCACACCCGAAAAATACCCAGTTCCTTCTCCTCAACCATGTGCACTTACACATAGTGTGCATCACACACATACAACCACACATGACATACAACACCATGCAATACACACACCTAAACCTGACACAACAACAATACCCATACATTTGTACCCGATGTATAATAGCACACAATACAACAACCTACACCTGGCGTACAACACAGTACAATACATCTATACGTGATGTAAAGTTGCGCACATTTATTTCTTTTGATGGAAATGCTTTATCTATAAGAAAGTTGGGAACCTTAGAAAAGATTAGAATATTAATATTTAGTAGATATAAAGTTTCTACCATGTCACTTTTTAGAATAAATATTTGTTAAAACCAAGCATCAACTATTATGAAGCAATTTGTGCCTAATAGAAAGATATTATGTATTTTGTAGTCAATGGAATGAAGAAACTATCATGATACTAATATTGCAAGATTGGGTTGGGGTCTTGGGATGAGGGTAGAATAAAGAAAAACAAGATGATAATGATGAATACATGGGTATATGATTAAGGTAAGCTTTCAAAATATATGCAATATTCTAAGCCTATATGTTGTAACATATGGACTTTCATGTTAGCTATAACTTAATAATTATTATTTATTTTTTGATTTATTTTTTTAATTGTTTAAATACTTTATCTTTAGGATACTTGATTAAAAAAATTATCAAGTTTATTTGGGTTTATAATTTATTGAAAACTCCATCAAATTATTTCAGAGATTCAATTTTTATCAACATATTCATGATATTATTTTAAAAAAATGATACTATTCAAAATTGAAAAGAATATTAATCATATTATTTTCTAAATTTTTATAACTATTTTAAATATTTGATATGTATTTAAAATTTTGAAATTGAAATTATTAATCGTTTATTTTTAAATTATTTAAACTATTAATTTTAAATTATTAATTTTTAGAAGATTTTTTTTGTAAGTTTTTTTATTGAAAAAATTATTAACGTTGATAAAACATAAAACATCCAGAGACTCCTTTATTTTCAGGAAAGTTGTTGCTTTTACCATGGATCCAACTATTTTTAAGTTATTTCCATTTGAAATTATTGAGTTTATTTTTCATTGCCTTCCTTTATCAGTATTGATGATATTTAATTTAGTTTGTAAACAATGGAGTATTTTATTGTAAGACTGGGTTTTACTCACCAACTGTGATTGATGCGCCAAAAAAGAATTTGGATTTATTACTTTTCTAGTTCGTACAACCCATGGTTAATTTGTTGGATCCTACTTTAGTTGTAAAAGGAAAATATCTCCCATTCTTTTTCCTTTTATTCATTCTAGATACAAAATTGAATGTATAGTTAGATAAATGATTCTATTCCCCACGCTTGTAAATTATTTGTGTTCTAGATAATCATTTTGTTGCCAGTCCTTTTACAAATATTTTTAGAAATCTTGGAGTTCTTCGTCTTGGGGAGTGGGGATTCATATGTGTTTTGGAGAAATGTAGTCCATGAAAATATGTATGGGTTTTTTCGTAATGTGTTTCCAACAATATGAATCCACACTTTTTCATTTGTAGTAGTGTTGACAAGGCTTCGAAGAGCACATAAATTCCTTATGGCAGCATGCCACTCCCAAAGGAGGCTATCTTCTATAAAGGAATTTTTTTGGCTATATTTGGGAAATAATTACAATGATTACCTTGGATATGGCTACACTATCTATTGGATGGATCTTAAAAGAAATGATTGGGGTTTTATATTTGTCCCTATTTCTGACATACGCTGTATGACATTAGGGAAATACTAGAACTAGCTTGTTTGTGCTATTAATAATGGTGCTACCTCTATTTGGTCACTTGGGAAATTAGACAATTTTGAAATTGGTCAACCTTCTAATGAACGATGCCTAGAATATTTTGAGGATGATTGGGGGTTCATATGGACATTACTTGATACCATATTTATGGATAGTAATAGTAAATTCCTCGAGTACCTTCCTTTTCGTGCGATCAAAGAAAAAGTAATTTTCTTGGTTTTCACAAAAGTGCAATTAAAGGTATATGATTGGTGAGTGGATTATGCACAACAAAAATTATCGATGGTGTCTCTATGGTCAAAACATCAGGGTTCCATGTGTGATTCGCCGATGATTTCATTGAAAATGGAAATGTTTTCTTGCTTGTTTGAAACGCAGATTCTATTGTTGACATACATCCACTAGCTGTGGATATTGTAATTTATCATATTGGGCATTTACACGGGTGGCAATTTTGGGCAAGTTGACTTCCATTTGAGATTATTGAGCTTATTTTTCACTGCCTTCCTTTATCAGTATTGATGACATTTAATTTGATTTGTAAACAATGGAGTATTTTATTGCAAGACCAGGTTTTACTCACCAACTGTGATTGATGCACCAAAAAAGAATTTTGATTTATTACTTTTCTAGTTCGTATGACCCATGGTTAATTTGTTGGATCCTACTTCAGTTGTAAAAGGAAAATATCTCCCATTCCTAGATACTTCGTTGTCAGCCCTTTCACAAATACTTTTAGAAATCTTGGAGTTCTTCATCTTAGGGAGTAGGGATTCTTATGTGTTTTGGAGAAATGTAGTCCATGAAAATATGTATGTGTTTTTTTGTAACATGTTTCCAACAATATGAATCCACACTTTTTCATTTGTAGTAGTGTTGACATGGCTTGGAAGAGCACATAAATTCCTTATGGCAGCATGCCACTCCCAAAGGAGGCTATCTTCTATAAAGGATTTTTTTTTTGGCTATATTTGGGAAACAATTACAATGATTACCCTGGATATGGTTACACTATCTATTTGATGGATCTTAAAAGAAATGATTGGGGTTTTATATTTGTCCCTATTTCTAACATATGATGTATGACATTAGGGCTATACTAGAACTAGCTTGTTTGTGTTATTAATAATGGTGCTACCTCTATTTGGTCACTTGAAAAATTAGACAATTTTGAATTTGGTCGACCTTCCAATGAACGATGCCTAGAATATTTTGAGTATGATTGGGGTTCATATGGACATTACTTGATACCATATTTATGGATAGTAATAGTAAATTCCTTGGGTACCTTCCTTTTCGTGCCATCGAAGAAAAATTAATTTTCTTGGCTTTCACAGAAGTGCAATTAAAGGTATATGATTTGGTGAGTTGATTATGCACAACAACAATTATCGATGGTGTCTCTATGGTCGAAACATCAAGGTTCCATGTGTGATTAGTTGATTATTTCAATGATTTAATTGAAAATGGAAATGTTTTCTTGCTTATTTCAAATGTCGATTCTATTGTTGACATATATCCACTACCTGTGGATATTGTAATTTATCCTATTGGGCTTGAAGATATTTTCTATTACACATTGATGCAGATGCCAAGTTTGTTTGATATTTTCAATCATTTTTTTGAGATCATTATAATTTGAATTATGACGTTGTACTGAAAACATATCTATGTTGATTTTCAATGGTTTCTCTAGATAGAAGTTATGTCCATTGGTTGTTTCAAATATTGTACAACACAATTCATATTTGTTTTTATATTGAGATATGTGAAAATGCAAATGTTTACCCTATTATTATAAGGACCATGTTTGTTGGAAAGAAACAAAAAATTGTTGAGTAGGTGATTTTTTTAACTTAAAGCCTTCAAAGTATTTGGTTTAATGGATTTCTATATGTGATTTATTTGTTCCATCTATTTGATTGTGTGTTGCGAATAATTATTTTATGCATTTCAAGTTTGTGATGAAAAAGATAATCATGCCAATTTTTGCTATGTTTGTATGGATTGCTTGGAATATTTTGTTGTTTAGTATATGGAATAATGTAGCTGAGGATTGTTATTTTACTATGATATTGAAATATTGCTTTTATATTTATATCTAGGGAATAGGAGAGATTTGTTGTAAGCATTCAAAGTTATATAGTGTTGAATTTTTCTTGATGTATATAGTTAGAGAAGATTGAGAATCTAAGTTTTTGAAAATGTGACATTGGGGTTTAACCTCTCTGAGAATCGAAAAACAAACTTTCAATACAAGAGTTTAAATTTGTTGTAGAAATGTTGAGCGAAGGAAGGAGCAAGCATGACACTAAAAGAGATTGCTCTCCTTGTTCACTTTAGAGAGAAAATGAATATTAGTGAAAATGGTATCAGTAGAATAAGGATGTGATAAAAGGGTGGAGAAAAGTTTCTTACCTCCAAAAAAAACTCCAATAAATCATCAAGATGATGGAGCTGATAGTCGTAAGTATGAAAACAAGAGTAGTTTGATGGGAATAGAATTTTATTCAAATTTTTATTTTCATGGATGTTGTATGTGTGCAAAAAATTCTATCTATCCAAACTTTTGTTACATCAGTCTTCTTTGTGAACATTGTTTTTACAAAGAGAGCATTGATGCAAGCAACATCCGTGAGTCATCTCAAAATAATGGAAGAAATGAAACATTGTAATATGAACATAGTGATGCCAAGAAATTTTTTTGACATGTGGTTTATTTGTTGATAGTGATATGGTTCCTAGAATGGTTGGCAATTTGGAACATTCTATAAGAAATTTGTGTTGGGGCGTTCATAATAGTAACTAAGTCAATATTTTCATCCCTCTAGAATTTGTGCATACTCTCTTAATTGCACTAACATAAGTAATTCAAGTATTTTTCTTTTCATGTCATTTTTTCATGTTGATGAAAAAATATTTATTGTTGTATCATTTTTCGTTGTTGTATCAATTGTTGAAGAACATTTTCACACGGAATATTCGTGTACAAACATATTCAAAACTAACTCAGCCTCTCTCCGTTTGTTGAATCAATTTTTTTTGTTGTATCACTTGTTGAAGAACATTTCGCACCGAATATTGATGTACAAATATATTCACAACTAGAACAACTTTTCTATGTTCCTATAATTCAACCTCGTGGATTAAACTATGAAAGTCCAGTAAATGGTGAAATTGATTGTCTCCTAAAACATGAGTATGGAATCTTCAATGTTTTTCGGGAATAACATTTTGTTCAAATTTTTATTTCCTTGCATGTTGTGTATCTTGATATTTGTCCACTATTTTATATTTCCTCACATCTATCTTCTTTGGGTACATTTTCTTTCCATAGGGTAAATTCAAAGAAGTGAGAATCGTTAGTGTTGGAAATAATACTGAGAGGGGGGGTGAATCAGTATTATCAAGTTCTTTTAATAAATCTTCCTTATTTATTCTTTGAATTATTTTTGCATGTCAGTACCATAAAATAATGAGCATGAACAAAGAAAACAGATAGTCACACCAAAGAACACAAGATGTAAGGTGGAAACCCAATGTGGGTGAAAACCACCTGCTGCAATATGTCTCTATCTTCTTTCAAATTAGAAACTCCTTTTACAATGGTTTTGTACTGGTGCAGTCCTTTATCAGTACGCAGGCTGCAACCTGCAGAGAGCTACAACTCTCTCTCATTTTCCAGTCTCTCCTGGAAGGGAGCTACAACCCCCTACTTCTTTTCTTTCAAGGACCACTTTTCATAAATTTTCAAACTGGATCCAAGAACATCAAAAACCCATCAACTACACTTGCATCATCAATCTCTGATTTCACCAAAGCCAACCCGCATACAGATCTGCAAATATTTCCTTATAACTTTGCAGTTGTTACATCAGACATACCCAGATCATAACATGTGTAAAATAAAACATGCATCAATAATTCAGACCCAGATTATTAGATTTATAGATCAAGCGTATGCCACATATCACAGATCAAAATCATATAGAGATACCACTATTCCAGCCTTAAGATTTTGACCCATCAATAGAACTTATCCTTCTCCTTACACTCAGGTTCCTTCTTCATTCAGATCCAGATCTACACCAAAACCCAATCACAATATTCCAGTTCTAGCACTTTATCAGATATTCGATAATTCAGAGGATGCTTTGCCAAATGATCTCCTTCCTCTTTTATAGTATTAGGCCTTTCACAATACCACGGGCCAAAACCATAGGATCAAAAAACTATTGGAATAATACCATGAACCAACCATGAAAGTACGTGAGATCAACACTTTTGACGAGGTACCATGGTCCAAAACCATAGGTTCAAATACCAAGGACTAACTACCATGGACCAAAGGTAAGTTCTCCAACATATACACGCTTTTCCTCATAGTTTCAAATACCAAGGACTAACTACCATGGACCAAAGGTAAGTTCTCCAACATATACGCGCTTTTCCTTGCATGAAAGTGCGTGAACTTTTTCTCTACATAAACTTTTTCTGCATAAAAGTGCGTGAACTTTTCTCTACATGAAATAAACTTTTCTCTGCATAAAAGTGCGTGAACTTTTCTCTGCATGAAATAAACTTTTCTCTGCATATAAGTGCGTGAACTTTTCTCTACACTATAATTTATTATCTGAGATGAGTGGGTTGCCATCAAGTACAACATATGTATCATAATGCCAACAATCTCCCCCTTTGGACTTGATGGCAACAACAACCAATCACTCTCCCCCTTTGACATCAAGGGCAAAGGGTTATGCTCCCCCTAAGAACATGCTCCCCCTGACTATAAACCAGATCTGCAAAGAAGAACCATAATCCATGACCATGAAGGAGATAGAGACGTATTGCAGCAATATTCATACCAGCATCCATGATCTCCTTCTGTACTTCCTCCATAATGCCAACAATGCATGATATGCTCCCCCTGAACCTGTGCCATTCGATCTTTGACCAATCTGCAACCCAGCACATGTACGCATATACTTCAGATGAACCTTGCGTACAACCAATAATCAGAAGAGATTCAACAACAAGATGATGCATCAACAACCCCCAGCTTTTGCCTGAGGTATTCAAAGGTCTCCCTAGGCAATGGTTTGGTGAGTATATCAGCAACCTGTTCCTTAGAAGGAACATACTCCAACTTGACCTTTTGTTCAAGCACTTGTTCCCGGAGAAAGTGATACTTGACTGGTATGTGCTTGGTTTTTGAATGCATGACTGGGTTCTTTGAAATGCTGATTGCACTTGTATTATCACATAAGATGGAGATGGGTGGTGTACAAGTGATTTGAAAATCCTGCAAGGTCTGCATCATCCAAAGGAGTTGAGTGCAGCAAGATGCAGCAGCAACATATTCTGCTTCAGCTGTAGACAAGGCAATCGAACTCTATTTCTTGCTGAACCAAGATACTAATCTGGAACCCATAAAGAATGCACCACCACTTGTGCTTTTCCTGTCATCCACGCTTCCGGCCCAATCTACATCTGTATAAGCATGAAGTGTGAGATCTGTATCTCTAGGATACCATAAGCCATAGTTTTGAGTCCCTTGAAGATATTTGAAGATTCTCTTTACTGCCTGAAGATGAGTTTCCTTTGGATTTGCCTGAAATCTTCCAGCTATTCCCACTGCATGCATGATGTCTGGTCGGGTACCTGTCAAATAAAGTAGACTTCCAATCATAGATCTGTAAGTTGGTTGATGCACTGCTGTTGATTCATCATTTGCACTAAGGTTACATCCTGTGACCATGGGTGTACATACTGGTTTTGCTTCTTCCATACCATATTTCTTCAAAATCTGCTTGAGATACTTGGTTTGAGACAAGAAAATCCCTCCTTCATTTTGTTGGATTTGCAAACCAAGAAAATATGTCAGTTCTCCCAGCAAGGACATTTCGAATTCTTTCTGCATCACCAAGGCAAAGCTTTGACTCATAGCTTCTTCATTGCTGCCAAAGATAATGTCATCTACATACACAACAAGTATCAGCAATTTGTCGTTTTCAACTTTTATATAAAGATTGTTGTCTGCTGATCCTTTTGAAAAATCTTGTTGATGAAGATATTTGTCCAAACGATAGTACCAAGCCCTTGGAGCTTGTTTGAGGTCATAGTGAGCCTTTTTCAATCTGCATACAAGATTTGGATCATTTCCAAGAATGAAACCATCTGGCTACTCAATGTATGCTTCTTCTTCCAAGTCTCCATTCAGAAAGGCTGATTTCACGTCCATTTGAAATACTTTGAAGTTTTGAAAGCTTGAGAGAGCAAGGAACATTCGGATGGCCTCAAGTCTTGCAACAGGAGCAAAAGTTTCTTCAAAATCTATTCCTTCTTGCTGCACATACCCTTTACAAACAAGTCTGGCCTTGTTTCTAATTACTTCTCCATTTTCATTCAATTTATTTTTGAAGACCCATTTTGTTCCTATAACATTCTTATCCTTTGGTCTAGGAACCAGCTCCCAAGTGTTGTTCTTTTCGATCTGCTCAAGTTCTTCATCCATTGCTTTGACCCAACATTCATCTTTGCATGCCTCTTTCACATTTTGTGGTTCAGTGGAAGAGAGTAATGCCAAATAGCTTGAAGCTTCTGCAATTATTCTTCTTGTTTGTACACATGCTTCTTTCTGTCCCAAAATCTGAGATTCTGGATGATTCTTCTGAACATATCTGGATGGAGTCTTCTCTTCTATCCTTATCTGCTCCTCTGGTTCTTCTTGAGGTTCTTCTTCTTCATCATTCTGTCTTTGAGGATGGCCTTCATCTTCTTCGATATCTTCATGATTTACTTGCCTAGGAATGTATCCCTTCTCATCAACCACTACATCAATGCTGTCAACAATTCTTCCAAGTCTTTTATTATATCACTTGTATGCTTTGCTATGTGGAGAATAACCAAGAAGGATGCCTTCATCTGCTCTAGGTTCAAGTTTGTCAAGTTGCTCATCAGTATTTTTAATATAGCATTTGCTCCCAAAGATTTTGAAGTGCTTTATTTTGAAGTGCTTTACCGAAGGAGCCGAAGGAGTCTCACCATACCAGAGCTCATGAGGGGTTTGAGTGTTGTTCACTCGGACATTTGTTTTGTTGAGAATAATAACCGCAGCATGTGCTGCTTCACCCCAGAAAGTTGCGGGAGTTCCAGATTCATCAAGCGTAGCACGAGCCATTTGTTGGACAGTTCTGTTCATTCTTTCCACCACGCCATTTTGCTAAGGAGTTCTAGCTGTAGAGAATTCTCTTCTTATCCCATGTTCTTCACAAAAATCGAAAAATTCATTTGAGGTAAACTCCCCACCTCTGTCGGATCTAAGACACTTAATTTTGTATCCTGATTCATTTTCAACCAAGGCTTTAAAGGATTTGAATTTTTCGAATGCTTCATCTTTGTGCTTCATAAGTCCTAACCAGACAAACCTGGAGAAATCGTCAATGAATAATATCAAGTATTCTTCTCCTCGAGGTGTCCTTTTTCTGAATGGACCACATGTATCTGTATGTACTAGCTCAAGAGGCATGCTAGCTGATCCTTCCTTTTCCGGAAAGGTAGTTCTGGTTTTCTTTCCAAACTGACATGATTTGCATATGGTGTTGTCTGGAACTTTGATATCTGGAAGACCACGAAATGCCTGATATTTGCATGCTTTCCTTATTTGTGAAAAGCTTAGATGCCCCAACCTCCAATGCCATAACCAGTGCTCATCATCCTTGCTCAGATAGCATTTTTGTTGTCCTTCTTCAAATATGTATAGATTATTTGGAGTTCTTTTACCTTTGATCACTGTTTTACCTGTATCAAGATCACGAACAAGACATTCATTTGATCTGAATATCACCTCGGTTCTTTGATCACACATCTGGCTGACACTTAGAAGATTATGTTTCAATCCATCAACATACAAAACATTTCCAGCTTTGACCTTTTCTTTTAACTGAGCAGTGCCTTTTCCTTTTATAGTTGCAGGAGTATCATTTCCAAAAGAAACTTTCTTTCCTTTTTCTAGAGCAGAATATGATTCAAGTTTTTCTTTATCACCTGTCATATGCTTCGAACATCCATTGTCAATGTACCATAGATTTTCCTGTCCCTCTGCATAAAATTCTATCCCACATCTTTCTATTTGTGGTTCCTTTATTCTCCATGTTTTGGTGCTTGAGGCTTGTTCCTTTGTCTGCTAAAACCTGCTCCTGCATTCAGAATCTTCATGACCAAAGTTATTGCAAATAGAACATTCAACTTCATTCTCAAGAACCGAAAAGTTGTTATAGGTCCTTTTTGTAATCCCGGTCATACTTCTTTGTTTTTGAGCTTCTCTAGTCATGATCGTTTTATATGCAACACATTGAGCTGCTTTGTGACCAAAGTTATGGCAAGAAAAGCATTGTCCATTGAAGAAATTTCTGCGGTTATCAAATCTTCCGGCCAAACGATTGTAATTTCTATTGTCATTCATTCTTGAAGCAAATTGAGAGGATTTTACCTGTGGCTGGTTGTATCTTTTGTTCATCCTTAAGACAGATTGCCCCTGATTTGCCTGATAGTCTTTGTTTGTAATTGGTCCCTGCTTTACTTGGTGATCTCCATTGTGCTTTTGCTCATTCCTTCTTGCTGCATCAAGATAACTCTTTGAGGTGGATGCTTGAGAAGTTTCTCCATTATAGCCCAGACCTGTCTTGTTTAGAGGAGAGTGTTGTACATTGATGATCTCATCCAGAGTTTTAGATCCTTTGACAAACTTAAGATTAATAGCCTTTGTTTTCTCAATCTCTTTTCTAAGACCAACAATTTCGCCTTCTAACTTTTCAAGATATTTTTCTTTTTCATCAATTTGAAGTTGTAGAGTATCAATGATCCTATTCTTTTCTTCTATACATGTCTTGAGTCTAGAAATTTCTTCACAAAAGCTATCCACATCTATAGCATCCATGTAATCATCATCTTCAAATGCCATTAAGAGTTTATAGTCATTACCTCGTTCATCTTCGTCACTATTTGATAGACCATCACTATCTTCATGAGTGTAGTAGCTTTTCTTATTTGCAATCTGTTTCTTGTTCCATCTAGCAGGTTCCTTTCCTTTATCCTTATGAGGACATTTTGCAGCATAATGACCTACTCTTCCACAAGCAAAGCATTTAAAAGGTAACTTACCTCTGAACCTTCCAGTTCCCCTTTGAAGATTTCTGACAAAATTTGATTCTTCTTCTTCTTCTTCTGGCACGTGACTTGCTTCATAATAGTCTCCTTTGCCTGAAGCCTTGAAAGCAGCTTCTCTTCTGTCTGATGGACCTCCCTTTCTCATTTCATAAGCAGTTAGAATTCCGTGTAGCTAAGACATAGTAAGAATTCATAGATTTTCCTTTTCTTCTATTGCAGACACTTTAGATTCAAACTTGGGGGACAATGATCCTAGAACTTTTTCAACCACAATAGCCTCTTTTATTTCTTCACCCAATTTTTTCATGCAATTAACAATCTCATCTACCCAAAGGAAATAGTTAGCCACACTTTCATCATTATACATTCTGAGATTCTCATACTGAATCCTGAGGGTTTGAAGTTTAGCACGCTTTACCTGTTCATCTCCTTCGTAGCTCAAGACAATCTTGTCCCATATTTCTTTTGCGGATTTATATTGCATAACCTTCACGAATTTTGTTTGAGATAAGCATCCCAGCAGAGTATTGACTACTTTAGCATTTGTTTCATATTTCTTCTTTTCGGCCGTATCTGTAGGAGTAACTGAAGGAAAAATGTAGCCTGTATCTATGATATCCCAAACTTCTGTACCAAGAGATTGAAGATAGGCAGTAACTCTTACCTTCCAATAATTGAAGTTTGTCCCATCAAAAATTGGTGACCTGATTGATGCTTCCCTCTCGTAGTTGCTCATGATGAATGATCTTCCTTCAAGCGATCAAGCTTCTCTGAAGGACCTGCTCTGATACCAATTGTTGGAAATAATACTGAGAGGGGGGGTGAATCAGTATTATCAAGTTCTTTTAATAAATCTTCCTTATTTATTCTTTGAATTATTTTTGCATGTCAGTACCATAAAATAATGAGCATGAACAAAGAAAACAGATAGTCACACCAAAGAACACAAGATGTAAGGTGGAAACCCAATGTGGGTGAAAACCACCTGCTGCAATATGTCTCTATCTTCTTTCAAATTAGAAAATCCTTTTACAATGGTTTTGTACTGGTGCAGTCCTTTACCAGTACGCAGGCTGCAACCTGCAGAGAGCTACAACTCTCTCTCATTTTCCAGTCTCTCCTGGAAGGGAGCTACAACCCCCTACTTCTTTTCTTTCAAGGACCACTTTTCATAAATTTTCAAACTGGATCCAAGAACATCAAAAACCCATCAACTACACTTGCATCATCAATCTCTGATTTCACCAAAGCCAACCCGCATACAGATCTGCAAATATTTCCTTATAACTTTGCAGTTGTTACATCAGACATACCCAGATCATAACATGTGTAAAATAAAACATGCATCAATAATTCAGACCCAGATTATTAGATTTATAGATCAAGCGTATGCCACATATCACAGATCAAAATCATATAGAGATACCACTATTCCAGCCTTAAGATTTTGACCCATCAATAGAACTTATCCTTCTCCTTACACTCAGGTTCCTTCTTCATTCAGATCCAGATCTACACCAAAACCCAATCACAATATTCCAGTTCTAGCACTTTATCAGATATTCGATAATTCAGAGGATGCTTTGCCAAATGATCTCCTTCCTCTTTTATAGTATTAGGCCTTTCACAATACCACGGGCCAAAACCATAGGATCAAAAAACTATTGGAATAATACCATGAACCAACCATGAAAGTACGTGAGATCAACACTTTTGACGAGGTACCATGGTCCAAAACCATAGGTTCAAATACCAAGGACTAACTACCATGGACCAAAGGTAAGTTCTCCAACATATACACGCTTTTCCTCATAGTTTCAAATACCAAGGACTAACTACCATGGACCAAAGGTAAGTTCTCCAACATATACGCGCTTTTCCTTGCATGAAAGTGCGTGAACTTTTTCTCTACATAAACTTTTTCTGCATAAAAGTGCGTGAACTTTTCTCTACATGAAATAAACTTTTCTCTGCATAAAAGTGCGTGAACTTTTCTCTGAATGAAATAAACTTTTCTCTGCATATAAGTGCGTGAACTTTTCTCTACACTATAATTTATTATCTGAGATGAGTGGGTTGCCATCAAGTACAACATATGTATCATAATGCCAACAGTTAGTGTTCTAGAAATGATGGAAGAATTGATATAATGGAAGGTGGACATAATGATTCCATTGAACAAGTAGTTTCATGTGATGTTTTTTCCAATAGTAACATGATTGCTAGGATTGTTAACAATTTGTGAAAATCTATTTGGTATGATGAATCCAATGTTTCTCGATGTAACTCTGTAGAAAATATTCTTGGTTGCAGAGAATGTCTATATACTTGTAATATTCGGATAGCATAGGTGCTTGATATAATCCTAGCTTCAAAGGCTTTCTTCATTTGAGCGTAAATTTTTTGTTTTTTGTTCATGCTTTTATTTTATCTTTTTGGCACAACATTTTTGAACCGAATAGTGAATGGAAAATAGATTTTCAATTAGGGAAACCTATAATGGTTCCTTGACTTGCATCTAGAGTATGCAACAACTAGGAAAATGTATATCTTTTCTATTTTCAATTTGTTGGTCAGTTCAAAAATTTAACTTTTCATTCTTTAAATCTTTGATTTTTACATTATGATGTATATTTTTTGCAGATAGAATGTATTCATGTACAACCAATCTAGAAGAATGGATTCCTGTCATTTTATGGAAAGAAATGATGTAGTAAATGCCATAATTAGACAAATCATTTTAGATATTCGTAAGCTTAGATTGGTTTTTGTGAAGGGAAGGGAGCTCATCATTATCATTTTAGTAGATGCATGATTGAAGTTCCTAGACATTTTAGTCTAGGGTTGATAATTTGTCTATTGTGAAAATGTTCTAAGTGTGCAATGAATGTTACCATGGTATACAAGTTGTAAGATGGTATTAAGTGCCCATTTGTAAAAGGCGTAAGGGTGAGAAAGTCTCTCACTATTTTTCTCGATTTAACAACATGGATCCAAGTGAACAGCCAGAGGTTCTAAGATTTTTGACACACATTGAAGAGATGCTAATAGCACGGGTGAATCCAATATTGCAAGTGATGCATGCTTGTGGTGGTCAATATAAATATAATGGCCATACAATAAGTTTTCCACAAGACATATCTTTGATTGCAAAGAAGCTTCCATGATGTGTTGAGCAACTTGATTTTGTAATTGTGAGAATACATGGTGTTGAATCAAAATATTATGAACGCTAAGTGAAGAGACACGATGTCATGGATACATTTATTTATGAAATCAATATGGATAAATATAACAGGGATGCTCTAATTGATATGGATTCAGTTGTTTACTCTCATAAAGACCTACCAGTGTGTCGAACATGCTACAATATGTCAATAGTGATGTTGACAAAATAACTAGAGATTATGAGGAGATATAAAGGGAGGGGGCTAGTTCCTTGCACTCATCCATCATTGTTGATTTCTTGCTTGCCAAATGAATGCAGGGAAGTGGAATGAATAAGAAGTTTTTATTGAAAATGAATATTCAATAGTCGATGAAATTTTGGAATGGACACATATTGTTATGACTCACATAAACAAATACAATACTAAAGGGTTGCTAGACATGGAATACCATAGTTTCTTCCCAATGGGTGATGTTGATTGGTTGCATCCACGTATTTTCAATGATGAAATGCACGAATATGGTTTGCATATACTTAGATTTTATGATGGAAGATTTGAAATCCCTCCTAGATTTTGGTATTTCCTATTGAATATGATTATGTGCCATCATAGCCAAGGAGAGAAATATTTCCTTTGGAGGAATAATATTCATGAAAATGAACTTGCAATCATTCAAGAGCTCTGTAAATGAATTTGTGATCTTCCAACCAATAGATTGGCTGAAAAATTAATGCATTTTTCTTCTTCTCCTAGGAGGACAAGGTAATATTGGAAAAAGTTGCATTCTGAACTCACTAACATGATAACCCAGTTGGGTTTCCCTACTTTGTTTTTTACATTAACTGCAACTAACGCAAATTAGCATGACTTCCATAGTGTTATGCCTTTGAACAACCATTGTTGATGAAAAAATGAGCAGGAAAAAAAATTGAAAATGTTATTTAGTATCCATATATAGTTGCTAATTATATGAACCAAATATTCAATATATTCCTTGAGTTAGTTCTGAAGAAATATGTTGGTGCGAAATATTTTTGGTATAGGTTCATTCGTGTTCCTCTTTTCCATGTTCTGCAACATTTGGAACAAAATATTTGTCATTGTTGTTGGTTTATATTTATTTCTTTCATGTTTATCTTTTTTAGGTACAAGTGGTAACATAGAGGCTTGACACACATCCACAATTTCCTCTAATTTCCTAGAGCTCCCAATATGGAAACATTGAATTGGTCTAACCCTTCGAATATCGAAGTAGAAAAGTGCTACTTTGAAAAATATGTAACATCCTAGAATCCATGGAACATACATAATTGAAATGTGATGATCCCTCAACTTTTGAAAATGTGGCGAATGGAGTCCAAAAGAGGATTATGAGAATTTGGTGAACTGAGTCCAAAAGAACACGAAATTCAATGTGGACTCCTATTTACAAAAAAAAGGGGTCAATCCTTTCATGCACTATGTTGCTCCATGGGAGGTTCGTGCTGATTCAGCTTTGTTCATAGATGAAAAAAGGGAAAAATAAATATGAACCAGCTTGAAATGATGATCATTTAAATGTTCATAATGCAGAGCTTTTGAAAATGTGGTGGGAAAATGTTGATTTTCAGCCAGTTGTATTTTGAATGTAGTTTCAAAATATATTGTGAAATATGCTTTAAATGAAGAAAGAAGATCAGAAAGTTATCACAAAATGTTGATAAGAGTTATTGGTGCAAGTGGATGTGAGGCTCCTGTGTTGTCTATGTATAAAAGGTTTCTTGCTGAAACACTTGTTGAACATGACATTGGAGCTCAAGAAACCTACCATATGTTGATAAAGCTACATCTTATTGCGTGTAGTTGTATATTCATCCTTTTTAACATTAGCAAAATTTTTAACCAAAATCTTATTCTATATTTTGATGAAATTTGATGCGGAAACAATTTTTTCGAGATATATTGAGTGCGACCCAGTTTTTGGGGACATCTATGCATGCCATAAATGATAAGATCACGGAGTTTTGATGCTAGATGTAAACAAGATCCATGGAGAAAATGAGAATTCTATGTTATTTTTCTTGTCTGGCCATGATTTTATGTTATTCGTGATGAAGATTCAAAAGAGCTTGAAACATTTTATGGACTCAGTTGCTTTTGTACAAGCCATTTCGTGACATCACTTCAAATATAGGGCTTACAAGAGAAAAAATCATTGAGAACTGGAGTAATTTGAGATATCGCATGTGGCATGTTGATTGAAATCATATTCCAAATGAAATAAATGGAGAATATTATGAGCCCCTTATACATGAATAAAATTTTGATCAATATTTAAAAGAGTGGGATATTT
The DNA here is from genome assembly GCA_031772625.1 of Pinus tabuliformis. NCBI lineage: Eukaryota > Viridiplantae > Streptophyta > Pinopsida > Pinales > Pinaceae > Pinus > Pinus tabuliformis. Next base: position 1,503,535,963 of record CM062816.1, read on the forward strand.
CTTCTCGAATAGTTCCTCCAAAGAATGTAGACATTCCTAACCTTCAAAATATTGGTATAAGGGACTTTGATATTCATCATAATTGGCAGGAAACAATGGTGTTGAACAGAGTTACAGAAAAAACAATCCATTTTATAGAAGTTGCACATTGTTTAGGTGTTGTTAATGGCAATTCAGTTGGGGAGACAATTTTTTTTCCTTCCTCTTTATCGAAGAAACGAGTTTCTTTTGAAATTGTTTTTTGACACTTTGTTAATGATGGGAATGATGATCCTTTCACAATTATTATTCAAGGAACCATCAAAACAAGAAAGAATTATATTATTCATTGTATTTTTAATTATATTTATTGTTCAAAAATGGGTGAAGGAAGTCCATTATTTTTGCTTTCTCCAAAGGGCATAACCACTTTTAATAGACATGGAAAAACAATGCATTCTACTTTGAAAATTCCTATAAAAGATACGAAACTGTTGAATGGACAGGACTCAGCATTTTTTCAAGAAGAAATGAGGCACGTTCGATATATTTTGATTCATGAACTTTAATTTTATAGGCCCAAAGTTATTCATGGAAATATATTCTTGTTTGCGAGAAGCCTTTCATAAAAACAAAGCTTCTCCTTTTGGTGGTAAGTCCATGATTCTTCCGGGTAACCTAGTGCAACTACCACTTATTAAGGATAAACCTTTGTATGCAGGTAGAACAACATGGAAAGTTTTATGGAAAAATTTCAAGATTGTTGTCACTTTGGATAAAATTTATAGTCAACATGGAGATTATTTGAGTTAAGAATCTTTTCACAATATTTTAACAAATATTAGAAATAGATACTTTTTCTTGGAAGATTTGTATATACTTATGACAGGTGTTGATAGGTTCTTAGATCGACAAGAAAATAGTTTATTTGATTCTTCAATTCACTTGTTTGCAATGAGTGATATTTGTTAATTTTCATAATAAAAAAAATTGAAATCATTGAAGTGTCTGATTGCAAGATGTGTTACAAAATGTGCTAGAAGATCATAAATTGTTGACAGTGATGATGATGTCTTGGAGCATGAAGTGTTACTATGCCATGGAGAGTGTGTAATAGTTTAGTGTAATTTTTGGGTTGAAGCTAGGTAGGTTAATATTGCACTTGCATATATTGAAGAGATCTTCTATTCACCTCTTTCAAAGCCGTCGTAATTTCCATAATTCACTACAGTTATTTTTGAGAAGTACATTAGTGTTCCATTTGACAAGGATTATCTAAACATTGTGTCCATAAGACATGTTTTTAGAGGGAACCTTGAATAGATTCCTTTGAAAATGTCATGGGCCTTCACTGTAGCCAAGTCACAAGGGATGACTTCACAACGTTCCACTATAGATATTGGAGATAAAGAGAGGCAAGGATTGATATTTACAACTATATTAAGTGTGAAATCTATTGATTGTTTACAAATTTCACCATGTTTTTTTTTTCTGCGATATTATGTTACACTTAGAAAGAAAGAGGAGGATTAACTAAAGTCTATATCATTTTGATTTTTTTCCTTGAATGTAGTTTACTACTTTGAGATAGCTTTGAAACTAATATGAATACTTCTTTATTTTGTTGTTTTAACTTGAAATAAATTATATGGTCATAAATAAGTTATTATGTTTGCTTCTCAATCATTTCAAAATATTTCTTATTAATTAAAGCTAGTATATTAAATAATTAGAAAAAAAATTAGGAGTAAATGATTTGTTGTGGTGTTGTCACTATTTAATTAGTTAAATTGTTGCTATTGTTTTGTTTGTTGCCATTGTTTTCAACCATGTTAAATTTACGTCTCTTTATTATTTTTAGTGAATTCTTGATTCATATTTTAATATCCAATTAAATGAACATGTATATACATGTGTTTGTTTCTATGTCTGTATTAATATTTTTTTCTCATTGAAATTCAGATATGGAAAATAACAATGTGATGTATTATGCCTCAGCGCTTTGTAATATTGTTGAAGCAATACATTTTCTTTCGTACATTCAAAAGAGGCTTGATAAAAACTTGGGTTTCATCTTTGTTTTGTTGATATACATTTCCACATCTTAGAAGGAATGAAATCATATGTGAAATACTTGTTGCATGTGCACCAGAGAGGATTTGGAAGAAAAAGAACAAGGGACTAGTTGGAAAGGGTAAAGGGTAGTGATAATTATGTCGTTGATTTGAAGTGGTGTTCTTTTTGTCATCAATCTAGTTTCGTTTTAAAGAGGATATTTAATAATTTCCTTGTGATCAAGTTTCTAAAGTTCATATTCCTAGAAGATAAAATAATTGTTTCTTGATTTAAATTATCTTTTTTGGTTTCAATATTAGCAAAATCGATTGTTTTTCATTGGTGTTATTATGTAAAGCGTTTTATATGAATGGTATTCAATTTTTGGAAGGTTTTGTTTTTGTTTCTATAACACCCTCCTCCCACATCTACCCAAGTAACCGGCCAATTGGGGTAAACATGTAACGAGAAGTTACTATGATATGATTTGACTCCCTATGTGTCATTAAGGAAGTGGAACTAACAAAATCACATCATACAAACCTTCCACATCATGAATAGAACTCCCAAGGGTCATCCCAGAAACTCTGATAACCAACCCCTGGGTCCCATGGAGTTGTTTTACCATTAAGCCCCTAGACGTTCCCTTGATATGGACAAGCATGTGTCTAGGAGTCTCTAGACGCTCCCACACTATGGGTATGCATGAATTTGGGGACTTTTCTTCCCATTGTTTTGCCCGCGTCTCCAAGATTTGAGCCACTTTTTCAAGCCCATATCCCGTAGCACTTCCCAAAACTAAATGATGCTTATAGAAATTGTAGAAATTCTCACTGTAGATTAAACTGATTATGCAATGTACTAAAGCAAAATACTTAATCGACTTCTACAATCAAACTTGGTGAAGCTTAATAGATTTTGAGCAAGATCAAACAGAACACATATAACAGAGAAGAAGATTCAATCACACATGAAACACAAAAGAATACTTTGGGGAAAGCCTTAGCTAAAAGCCTCGCTCTCTGTATTATCATACAAGTGGAAATATCTCAGCGTTGCACAAAGCTTTAGCTCTCAAGCTATCCAACTTTCAGTACAATCCCTCACTGCTGCTCATAGACAGAAAAGACAACACGTATGCCTTCTCCTCTATCCTCCAAGCCTCCTATTTCCTTGCGCAATTTCTCCTGGGTCCTCCAGCTGTAACCTGTGAGATTCTCACCTCACACACTGCTCTGACCTTTGTACTAACTGCGTAATCCTCAAGGAATGAATTCCTTCTTCATGCAAGAGATATTCACATGGGAATATTATAGCAACTGATAGTACATTGTCCTTGCCCTTAATCTCAAGTGGGTATTTCTCTGAACTGACATGCATGAGTTATTTATGAGAGAACATTCAGTTATCTGTAGAACACTAGTTGCATGCATACATGCATTAACTGACTGAACTCACAATTAGTTCCTCCAACTGTTTGGAACTAATTTAGCTAGACTTAAATCAGTTAATTGATCTAACTAATTACAACTCAAATACAGCTCATCCTTATCTCCTTAATTAAGGGACAGCTTCCCCAATCAAAGGGATAATTGTTGCATGTCTTCACAAAGGCTTCATGTTTGAATTTCTTCAACTAATTAACTCAAGATGAATTAATTGATTATTTTTCAAACAACTGGTGAGACTAAATTCGAATTTTAATTCTCAATTTAATTCAAGGACAAATTAAAATTGGAATATATCCTGAAATGATATTTATAGCAATGCTATTTTTAGCATTTCTTATTGCTATTTTCAACACTCCCTCTCAACAAGAAATGGATTATCTGCCACCTCGATCCTGTCTCTATGAAACTTGAATTTACACTTTGACAATGCCTTAGTCAAAATGTCAACATCATGCTCTTCGGTCGAAATATACTACAAAAACATGATCCTCCTCGCCACACAGTCCCTGAGATGATGATACTGAATGTTGATATGCTTAGACCTGTCATGAAATAATGTATTCTCAGAGATTTTGATACAACTTTGATTATCACAATAGATCACAGTTGGATCCATCCTCTGATCAAACAAACCAACTAGAATTTTCCGCATCCAAATGGCCTCTCATGTTGCCTGACTTGCAACCATGCATTAAGCCTCTGCTGAGTTGAGTGAAACTGACCTTTGTTTCCTACTGTACTAAGAAATTGTAGCTAAACCAAGGTTGAAAATTCCTCCTGATGTGCTCTTCCATTCTGATGGACTCCCTGCCCAATCTGCATTTGTGAAGCCCTGTAGCTTCACTCCCTCTAACCATCTGTGCCATAATCCATATTGAGATGTGCCTCTGAGGTATCTCAAAACATGCTTTACTACCTTCCAAAATAGCTTGGTAGGCTGAACCATAGCTTGACTCAACTGGTTCACCACGTAGTAGAAATTTGGTCGTGTGTTCACTAAGTACATTACTGAACCCACAAGCTACCAATACGTTGTAGCTTCTACTACCTCTCCTGAAGTAGCATCCTCCTTCCTCCAGTTTCCTGCTAGAGGAGCCTACATGGGCTTGCACTTCTCCATGTGGAATCTCCTGAGTATCTCATTGGCATACTTTCCTTGAGACACAAACACTTCCCTGTCCTTCTGCCACACTTCCATGCCTAGAAAGTAGTGCATGAGACCCATATCTTTCATCTCAAACTCTCTTGCAAGGTCCTCCTTGCAAGAAATGATCAACTAATCACCACTAACCAATGTCAGATCATCAACATAAAGAATAATGATCAACTATTTACCGTCCACCATGATGTGGTACAAGTTCACATCTGGTTCACTCTTTGAGAAGCCCAACTTGGTGAAGTAGTTGTCGATCCTAGTGTACCAAGCACGAGATGCTTGCTTCAGCTCGTACAAAGCTCTCTTGAGTCGGCACACATGCGACTCATGATTGAAGGTCTCAAATCCTTTTGGCTTCTCTATGTACACCTCTTCCTCAATCTTGCCATTGAGGAATGTAGTCTTCACATCCATTTGATGGATCTTCCAACCCATCTATGCTGATAGTGCCAACATCGATCTGATAGATGAGTACCTTACTACAAGAGAAAAAGTCTCATCATAGTCGATCCCCTCAACCTATGAGAAACCACGGGCAATAAACCTTGCCTTATGTTTCTCCACGCTACCATCAGCAGCATGCTTTACCTTGTAAAGCCAACGGGAACTCACAACTAACTTGTTTTCCAGTCTTTGAACCACATCCCAAACACTGTTCTGAACTATGGAGTCATACTCCTCCACTATAGCATCAACCCAAATCAGTTGTTGCACTGCTTCCACAAAGGAATATGGTTCAGTCTCTACACATTCCCCAATAAGGGCCATGTAACTAGTGTACCACTCAGGTGACCTCCTCTGTCTGTGCTGAGAAGATGGATCTCCCACATTCTCTCTTGAATCCATCAACAATCTGTTAGATTCCCTTGAGTGCTTCCACCCATCTCTAGAAGACTCTGCTTGAGTGGATGTCTCCTCTCCTGGAACCTCTGCATGTGGCTGCTCCACATCAGTCTAAGGCTCCTCCTCCTTAGGAACCGAAAGTTACTCATCTGCCTGCAACTTGAGCTCCCTCTCAAGGGAAACTCACATCCCCTTCAACTCATCGAACTTAAGATCTCTGCGAACCATTATCCTATGACTGGTAGGCAAATACACCCAATAGTTGTGGGGAGTATCAGTGTACCCCACAAATATCCCCAACTCTGTTGTCAGTTGTAGCTTCTTTTGGGCATCCTTGGTCACATGGAAATAAACCGATGAGCCAAAGATCCTAAAGTGACCCACATCTGGTCTCTTCCCAGAGAAAGCTTCCTCTGGTGTCTTCATCCCAAGTATGCAATGCAAGCTTCTATTCTGCAAGTAAACCACTATGTTGCATGCCTCAGCCCACAAATGAAGTGGTAGGTCTTGTTCACGAAGCATCGCCCGAGCCTCCCCCATAATCATTATGTTATTCCCCTCGGCCACCCCATTCTGCCGTGGGTTATGACTTGCCGTAAAATCTTGTTCAATTCCTTCTGTAGCATAGAAATCCTTAAACTCTTGAGAGACATACTCTCCACCATTGTCGCTTCACAAGGCCCTAATCTTCTTTCCTGATTCTTTCTCAACCAAGGCTTTGAACTCACAAAACCTTGAGAAGGTTTGATCCTTCTTCTACATGAAATAGATCCAATATTTATGAGAAAAATTATCAATGAAAATCACATAATACTTTTGTTTAGCAGTGGAGGCTGTCAAGAATGGTCCACACACATTTGTATAAACTCACTCCAAGATTGCTTTAGCTTGACTGTCTCGATCATGAAAGGAAGATTTTTCATACTTACCCAAGGTACAACCCTTTCATGTGTCCACTTGCTCAAGGTTACCTTTGGGAAGTCCTGTATAAATCTGCTACATTATCTCCAAGGCCCCATGGTGCAAGTGGCCCATCCTCCTATTTCATAACTCGCCAATATCTTGGCTTTGCACCAATTCTGCTTTGGAACTCAATGCAGCACAATCATCTATCTCCAGTTTGTAGAGATTCTTCACTCGAATCCCAATCCTCTTGGTCTGACCCGTGGCTATGTGTCTCAGGAACACCTTTCCTTTTCTGATGACTACATTATAGCCTTTGTCTTCCAACATCGCAACTAATACCATGTTTTTCTTCAGTCCAGGCACATACTTTACATCAGTCAAGGTGAGAGGAGCTCCATGCTTCCTTTGAAACACAACTGTACCTTCACCTGAAACATGGTACTTTCCATCATCTCCCATCTCTATGCACATCTTGAGGTATTTCTCCTCCAAGGTACTGAATAAACTCTTATCACTTGTCATGTGGAATGAGGCTCCACTGTCCAGGTACCAAACAAAACCCACCATAAATGAAACCATTCATGCAATGAGGGTAAAATCCAATTCCAACTGTGAGGCCAGTGCCTCACCATTTGATCCTTTCGAGGATCCCTTATTGGATTTCTTCAATGGACAATTAGTTGCATAATGGCCCACCTCATGACAATTAAAGCATCTCACCTTAGATTTGTCAATCTTCTTCCCACCATGGCAAGAACTCGATTTGGAATGGGAAGCCTTCCCTTTCCCTTTCTGTTCCTTACTTTATAAGGCTAGATTTTCTTCATCATCATGCTTAGATGAAGAACCATCTCTGGTGCTCCTCCTGATCTCCTCCTGCATCAGATCCGATCATAGTCGTTCCCAATATAGTAGATTCTCTCTTCCATTCACTGAGCCCTGGTATCTATGCCAGCTCTTAGGAAGATCGAGGAGAGCAAGACTAACCATATCATCATCAGTTGTCATGATTCATACACTTCAAAAACTCATTTCTACAGGTGGTGAGCTTGTTCGAATATGTAGAGATCATGTCACCCTTTTCACACATGATTTTCTGAAGCTTGTCCTTCAGCGTCAGTTTCCTCTGGTTGTTGTTGCTCTGATATAGGTCCTTCGATGTCATCCACATTGAAAATGGAGTCTCCTTACCATGGAGACTCAAGACAATATGGTCTCGAACTCCCTCTAGAAGAATCCTCCTCACTCTCGCCACACATTTCTTCCATTCTACTAATTCTTGGGCATTAGCTGCTGTTGGCTTAGGGACTTCTTGATCAATGAATTCCTCCAAACCATTGTCGTCTAATACACTTCCATGTTATCCTTCCATGCTATGTAATTAGAGCTACCATCCAAGGCATACTCGAGTCTCAAGCCATTGAATGCCATTGGTGAACATTGAGATGTGATAAGAAATCAATTTTGTACCTACAATCAAGAAATTCAAACTCTGCTTCGATCACCTTTTCTCTGATACCATGTAGAAATTTTCATTGTATATTAGACTAATTATGCAATGTACTAAAGAAAAATACTTAATCTAGTTCTACAATCAAACTTGCAGAAGCTTAATTGATTTTGAGCAAGATTAAACAGAACACATATAATAGAGAAGAAGATCAATCACACATGAAACACAGAAGAATACTCTGGGGAAAGCCTCAACTAAAAGCCCCGTTATCTGTATTATCATACAAGTGGAAATATCTTAGGATTACACAAAGCTTTAGCTCTCAAGATATCCATCTCTTAGTACAATTCCTCACTGCTGCTCATAGACATAATAGACAACACATATGCCTTCTTCTCTTTCCTCCAAGCCTCCTATTTTCTTCCACAGTTTTTCCTGGGTCCTCCAGCTATAACCTATGTGATTATCACCTCACACACTGCTCTGACCTATGTAGTAATTGTGCAATCCTTAAGGAATGAATTCCTTCTGCATGCAAGAAATATTCACATGGGAATATTCTAGAAACTGATAGTACACTATCCCTACCTTTAATCTCAACTGGGTCTTTCTCTAAACTGACATGCATGAGTTATTTATGAGATAATATTCAATTATCTAGGGAACAATAGTTGCATGCATGCATGCATTAACTGACTGAACTCACAATTAGTTCCTCCAACTATCTGGAACTAATTTAATTGGACTTAACTTAGTAATCTGAGCTAACTAATTACAACTCAAATACAACTCATCCTTATCTTCTTAATTAAGGGATAACTTACTCAATCAAAGGGATAATTGTTGCTTGTCTTCACAAAGACTTCATGTTTGAATTTCTTCAACTAATTAACTCAAGGTGAATTAACTAATTATTTTTCAAACAGCCGGTGAGACTAAATTCGAATTTTAATTCTCAATTTTAATTGAAGGACAAATTAAAATTGGAATATATCCTGAAATTCTATTTATAGCAATGATATTTTTAGCATTTCTTGTTTCTATTTTCAACAAAAGTAAAAGATAACAATAGAACAAGGATAGAAATTCAATTACTTGAACAAAGACTTGATTCGACTACTACTAGCTATGACAAACATTTCATCAAACATGTCACAAATATGTAATCTAGAGGTTTAAACAATGGAAATATCATGATGAGAGCCATACATAGCCACTATTATAATACATTCTTATATACAACATAATAACAACATAAATATCAATGAAACCTTAGGCATAGAATCCACATATAAACCAATACATGTTCACATGAAATAAGAAGGAGAAATAACCTCATATTAATGATGCAAAGGCCAACCAAGTTCAGTACTTCCACAAACCACCCAATTGTAGACATGGATGAGCCAAATATCTCTTCATCTAGTCATCCCCATGCCATATTCCAAGCATGAATGTGAGATCTCAAAAAACAGGTCAATCAAAACCATCTAAGGCTTCCAGTGGCCACACCACCTCAATCCATAGAACAATGATCCCACCTCATGGTTGGACATCACAAAGCCATGACCAGATTGGTCTCTACCCAAGCCTTCCAGGGCTCCAGAGTGTTAGTTCCAGCTAAGGGTTCTAGGACTAGTAACTCAACCCATAACTTATATAGGGCTCTAGAGAATTTGTCCAACTAAGGCTCCAAGACTAATAACTCAACACACTAAGGGCTCCAGACCATTTGTCCAACCAAGGCTCCAAGACTAATAACTCAACACACTAAGGGCTCTAGAGCATTTGTCCAACCAAGGCTCCAAGACTATTAACTCAACCCAAGTTGTTATAGGGCTTCAGAGAGTTTGTCCAACCAAGCCTCCAAGAACTAGTAACTCAACCCAAGCTAAATTAAACATGAGAACCAACCAAGAAAATAAAGATGAACCCATAAAACCATGACTATCTAGGAAATGGAAAGGCTAGGAAACCAACTATCAATCCATGCAATCCTGCCATGAATGCCAAAACTAGGAAGGAAAACATACATGCAACTTGGTGCCTACAAGAAAAACCCATTGTAGTTGTTGATCCCTATGTCCTCTTATGCTTTCCTATTATTTTTCCTTCTTGCTCCAAAACTCCAAGTATGCCACATCGTGAGTGCCAATATTGCAGCAAGAATGTTGTAACTCCTAGGCTGCCAACTTTACTTTTATCAACCCGGTAGTGTGTAACAAACTTGGAAGCATCGGTGATATATGCACAAGTACTAGTTCTCACTGCAGGTTGTCACTTGGTCAGCCGGCGTGAGATCACTAGGAGCTCAAGCCAACTTTTATAGATTTCAGAAGAAGCTCTATGTGTGATGAAGGGAAAGAAAGATTAGTCTACATATGCTATTCTAACTACAGAAAGGAAAAAGGCTGGAATGTAAAACAAAACCTAGTAAACCCTAATTAACAAGCTAATTCTACTTTTGGCAAAAAAAATATGAAAACCATGAAAGAAATGCCATTCCCTACTCAAGAAAGTAAACAACATATAACCATGCTATTTTTGGAAGTAAATAAGAAAAAAATATATTTTTGGATTTTTATGTGTTTTTATGTGAATTTAGCATGGATCTAATTTATTGTGTGTGAGTGTGACAACAAACATGTGGCGTTAGAGGGAATTTTTGGAGCTTGGGAGGATGTAGGATGGTGTGGATGGGTCCTAGGAGGTCTTAGGTGGCTTTCTTGACACTTTTCCCACGCTTGGCCTTCAAAAGAAGCCTAGAGGAGAAACTACAAGAGGACACAGGAAAACTACAGGAGGAAAAGAGGGAAACTACAGGAGGCCTATAAGAGGAGGCTGAGAGACATTTTCAATGTTTTGAGGGTGTGAGAGTGGTTGGAAAAGGTGAATGAAGGTTGGAATGAGGTGTTAGGGTCCTAAGGTCTATCATGAATCACTAGGAGACAGAAAGATGATTTGGTTTGCTCAAGAAGAGAGGAAGAAGTTCTATGAAAAATGAAGGAAACTAGGGTAGAATTGAGGTGAGGTTTGGGAGACCTATAGGGCATGGATCATATGGAGGATGTGACTACTGGTAATTTGGCCTACTAATGGAAGAAATCTATTGCATAGAAACTGACAGTCAACCAAGAAAATCAAGCAACCAATGAAATGATTACATCCTAGGAAAAACAAAGTTTTGCATTAAAATGGCCTAAACTATGATGTATAGAAGGAAATCTTGTAAGAAATGAAAGCATGCAAAAGGACTATTTCAAATCAAGAAGTGAACATGATAAATAAGATCTAATGCAAAGGAAAACTGGACTATCCGCCTACTAGAGAGCTGCAAACACTAGAAGTCCTAGGAATGAGGAAGATCTGTGTTTTTGGGGCAGCAAGAGAGTCTTTGCCTCAAATCATGGTCCCAGTGGGAGGAAGAGAGGCCAAGGCACTATTTCTAGCCTTTCGAATCTTCTCTTATCACTGCTTAACCTGCTACAGAAAGCATAAATTGAAGCAAGCTACTAAATCATCAAAAGAAACCTATTCTTAACGATAAGAGAAATACATCTAACAACAAACTAATCTACAAACTGAAGTAAGGCATACAAATACAAGTAAAGAGAAGCTTGGCTACTTGGATTTGGCCCTAACCCAAGATCTTCAGCCCTATAAGGTAACTCAGTGCTAGCTCAAAAAGGATTCCATCTTCATTATCAAATAATAGCGAGATTACATAAAACTGTGATAAAATAGTAAGCTCGAAATTTGAGCAGAGTTTACACAAGAAAAAAAAAGTCAACCCTAGTGAGGCTCTAGGCCTCTCTACTTATACATCTGAAGCTACCAACAACTTCCTTAAAATCAGGGATGCTTGGCTCCCAAAACTTGATATAACTATCAATCATCTTCCACTTGCTCGGCTGCCTTCTAGTGCATGATTCGACTGCTCGTACTTCGAGCTGAATGAAGGGGAATTTGAAGTGAGGAGCAATAAATGAGGGAGATTCCATCCTATTAGTCCTCTCCTCTATCTACTGCAAGTTATTGCTACAGTTTGACCACTAGAGCCTTGACTTTGACCTCGAAATCCAACAATAATCTGCATTAAATACATGTTAGACCACATGGCATAATAACTAACTCAACTCACCCTATAAGCATAAATATAATCAGAAAATCATACAATAAGCTAATAGAATGGTTGATTTGACTAGGTTAGGAGGTAAATGAGCCCATATAATTACCCATTTATGAGGCTCATCCTCATAAATGAAGGTGTTGCTCATCCTCTGAGCAACCTAGACAATTTCTTCATCTTTTATGGCTTTGGTGGCCTCCTTAGCATTCTAGGCTTTTAATGTGGTTTCCTCATGTTCTCCATAAAATCCTACCTTTCTGTCCTTGTCCTTCCACTGATCCTTCTCTTATTCTTCTCTTCTACCTTCCAACATGTCTAATATGAGTGGAGGACTTAGTTTGAGGCTAATCCAGTTTACCTTCAGCCTTTCCATGGAGCGCTTGTATATTGGAACTCTTTTCAATGCCTCTTTCAACCTCATGGGGGAATGGTATTCTCTGATTTGCAAGTTGTGGGGTAGGGTGTTCCATCTTCTCATGCATGCATGCACATAGTCATCCCCAAGTAGCCTAAGCATATCTTCAAAGTGTGCAATGGCTTGTTCCTGATTGGCTAAATATTTTGGGGCAATCTGAGGGTCATTGGCAAGCAGGTTGTGTGTGATGATGAGTGCCATAGGATCTGATGGCTTAGCTCTTATCATCAATGGTTCATTCTGCTCTTTTATTAACAATATTTTCATTTATGCTGCCCTCATTTCTTCATGGTTCATCCATGGCACCATGGCCATTAATTGCAGATCCCCTATCTTTGCATTGGGGTCCCAAACATTCAGGTCTATGAGGGCCATTTTGTGTAGATAGAACTCTGCCATCTTTTCTTTGTCCTCGAAGGTTCTTTGGTCGCACAAATGCATGAACTCTCTGTAGTCTTGGAAAGGCATTGTGCCTCTTTGTGCCAAAGTTTTTATTTGTAATTAAAGCCATTGGTCCTTCAAATAGAGGCCATAAGATTTGGCTAGTGTTCTACATTGTAATGCTTCTATGGATAAGTTGGCCATGTATGCCAAATGAGTTTCTTTCTCCTGCAACTGCCTCCTTAGTAATTCATTCTCATTCTCAAGGTGGCTTCTTGTAGTGGCTTCTTTGTCTCTGAGAGCATTCAATTCCCTTCCCATTTCCCTGAGTTTGTCTTCCATGTGACCAATATCTTCAACTCCTTTGGACTATCCTATCTGCATCCACCTATGTGTTCTCACTTTCTCTTTTTCCAATTCGAAAAACAATGGAATTGCAAATTTCTGTGGGATTATCTTGGCTCCCTCAAGTATTCTGTAATAGGAGTGAAGACTAGGTTGGGGGTCAAGTTCATGTAGCTCTTGTGCTTCCTCTTTCACCTCTGGCTATCCTCCTACCTTTTCCTCAAGTTTTTGTGTCTCCTATAGTTTGGACAGTGTCTCCTGTAGGATTATTTTAGCCTCCTATAGGTCTGGTTTGGGGTTGTGTAGAATTGCCTTTCCCTTCCATGTAGAAGATCTTGTAGTCCTCCTTTCATAGGTTATGGGTGTCTCGAAAGGAGATTCTTTCACCTTGGCAGATGGTGAATCTTCAATGTTAATGGGAGTCTTTGAAGAGGGCTGAGGTTTGCATGTTTTAATTCTGGTACTCTTCCTTGCCCTGAAATACATGGAGGTTTTTCTTTTCCTCTTTTGCTTCTACTTAACTGGTGTATTGAGGGCAGTGAGGGTAGCTGCTACTTCTCTTTCCCAAGTTTTAGTGGAATTTTCTCTTTACTCTTCCTTCTCTGCCTCCTTTTCTCCCTCTTTCGTCTCTTTTTCCTCCCCTTGCTCTATCTTTTCAAATCTCCCCTCTATTTTTTGCTTTCCTCCTTCCTCTCTTGCTCTGCTATGTCACCATTGGCTTCACTAGCTTCATCTTCTCCTCCTTGCTACTCTCCCTCCTCATTGACAGCAGGACTAACATCATAGGTTAATGCCTTGATGTCATCCTCAGCTGTCATATTTATGAAAAATTCCCATGCTATAGGGATTGTAAGGGTATGGAGGGCTTCTTCTACTAGCATCTTGATTAGGCCATGGTGAGCTAGCTATTTTGGATTTCTTGCGTGTACCTTGGTGCTAGGGTCAATGAGGGACTGAAGGAGAAATTAAGGGATACTGATCATTTGGTGTGCTGGGGTATCCATGCCATATCTCAATTCTTGGAGGATTCTGAAATGATATCCATAAACAATGTTATGCCTCCCCTCACAAGAAATGTATTTGATCACTTGATAGCTAACCTCATCCCAAGGATATGGTATACTAGCCCTCCTAATTCCATTTTTGTCTTCAACAGGGGTTTCGTTATCTTGGAAAAATTTCCTCTTGGCAGCCTAGCCAATTCGTTTCTCATATTTACTCCAAGGCAGCCAAAGAGGAAGGGTAGTGACCCTACTGATGAATTCAGGGGTTATTTCGATGGAGAGGCCTCTAATGGTTATAATAGCATCAGTCCTTGTGTGATGGACTAGAGAGAGAGAAAATTCATGGGCAATTTCATCATCAACCCCTCTAAACTTCTCAAAGAAATTCATCCAGTTTTCCCTTGTAAATGTTTCCACCACTTGAGGATGTGCATGGAGTCTAGTGGAATTAGTGGGCTCTTTTCTCATAAACCCCCTTGTCATGCTACCAGTACTTTTTTGAAAAACCATATATGGAGGTGGAGACAAGGGATTTTGATTGAAATAGAAAAACAGAGGGGACTGTGTTTAAAAAAAAAAAAAAAAAAAGGCTTTTTTTAATGTATTTCTACCCTCTTAAAGACTCATTTTATCTTCAATTTGAGACCAAATCTTTCACATTTTGATATTCAACAAAGGGAATTCATGAAACCTGCCTCTTCAGACTAAAATTTGTGCCAAAAATCACATTTCCTCCCTTCAAAATGACTCACTGCCCCTCCTGTAGAAGCCCGCTATCACTCCTCTAGATTTCCTGTAGGTGCTCCTGTAGAAAATGCCGAGAGCAAAAATATGGAGAAAATCGATGAAGGATGGTGGATATGAGGCTATGGGGCATAAAAAGACTATTGTGTGGCTGAGTTATGAGGAGAAAATGAAGAAAAGGTGGTGATAATGCACGGGGAGGAGTGCTCATTACTTTTTATGGTTGTTTTCGGTTATAAGTGTTGAGCTGGCAAGGTGTATGTTGCCCAGATTAGGACCGTTGGTCCCCACCTAATTGGTCATCATGACTCCCCTTGTAATCATCCTCTCATTAATACATCGGGATTAGCTCTTCCTCCCACTACCTGTCCTTTGCATCTTTTGCTTGAGTTGACTGTGCGCACATGTGGGTGATATCTCGGTTAAGTGGAGTCAACTAAATGAACGTGGCCAAGTTAACTAGCCACCTTTCCCTCTTTCAATTTCAACCATCTTGTTTCCTTCATATGATTCCTAATTACAGAAATGCAGATAGAGGAGTGACTTAGCTACTTACCTGTAATCTGAGTGTATTTGTTGCCATCGACTGTGAGGTGCTATGGCTTTCTCTACCGCATGCCTTCATTTTCCTTCATGCATGTTGTCTCTGCTTGTTGATGTGTTGTTGTGTGCTTTTGCAAGTTTTTATTTTTCTTTAGCTAAGCTGCATTTGTCTTTTCAACCTTCATATTTGTTGTCCCTTACTGCTGGTGCTGGACTTCTATGGGATCAACTGCTACAAGAATTCCTATAGGAGCTCCTGTAGCTACTTCTCCCCTTGAAACTTCAGCTATTTCCTTGTGCTTGGAGCTCATGAATGATGCCAGAGGTGGATATGAATGATGGAGGGATAGTAGGTAAGCTTTAGGTAAAGTTAATGGTGCCTTTTCCTCCTTTTATTTTTGTTTTGTTTTTTTTTTAAACTGAAATACTGTTTTTCTATGTTTTTTTGTTGGAAAGGGAAAAAATAATGATGATGCTTGGAGTGTGATGCAGGCTTGGAAATGATGGCAAGGAGGTTTGAATATGATAAGAGGGATTATAGGTTTTCTCATTACACTTTTCTTGTCCCTCAAACTGCCCCCTGTAGATACTTTTGGCTCTCTGTAATTCCTATAGGAGCATCCTGTAGAAAAAACAAAGCTTCCTGTAGAAAACACAGTTTTGGAAGAAGAGGTATAGTGGGGTGAAAGAGATGCCAAAAATGATGGAGAAAGGTGTGTAGAAGATGAGATAGATGTTGGTATGAATATCAGGGTCCCCTTGGAACCTTCTTCTACTCCTTGTAGTCCTCCTGCAAACCTGCAATGCATTAAAAATTCATTTTTTCTTTCTCTCTCTTTTTTTTTTGAAAACAACTAGGGCGCCTCAGAGAGGTTTTTAGCTTAATTACCTACCCTGGGCGCCTCCAAGGCAGGTTTTCACCCAGGGATATTATTCTTTTCCCCCCTTTTTTTCTTGACATCATTAGGCTACCTCAGAAGAGGTTTTCAACCCAGTGATGGGACTCAAGCGCCTCATGGAGGTTTTCACTTGAGTCCTTATTTTTTTTCTTGAGTGAGTGGGTGAAGTGGAAGCTAAGACATGCTCCACTACCATCACTATTTTATTCAAATATTCAATAAACTCTCACTTGGAGAGGGGTTTCTTGTAGACTTTCAACCGATGTCCATTAACAAGCATGGGGATGGCTTCATCATCAATGGATCTGATCAGAACTAAACCATTGTCATTACATTTCTCCACAGTGTAGGGTACCAACCATCTTGTCCTTAGCTTGCCTTTGAAATCCTTGTATCTTGAATCATATAATAGTGCCCAATCTCCCTCTTGGAATCGCTTCTCCCTGATATTTTTGTCATGCAATATCTTTCTATGAAGATGAACTACCTCTGTATGGAGAAGGGCTTGCAATCTGTATTCCTCCAATCCATTGAGCTGAAGTAATCTCTCCTTCTGTGTATGGCTAAGGACTAGGTCCAACTGATATGCCATCCTTAGGGTATTGAATTCAAACTCTATTGATAGCAAAGCCTTCTTCCCATATACCAGTTCATAGGGTGTGAAACCGGTAGTGGTCTTCCATGTTGTGTTGTAGGCCCAAATGGCCTTAACTAATCTGTCCACCTATCTTTTCTGCTACTGCTCACTACCTTGGTTATGATCCCTTCCAATGCTTTGTTAGTGACCTCCACTTGCCCATTGCCTTGTGGATGGTATGGGGTGGAAATCTTGTGCTTGACCTTATGATGTGTGAGCAGGTCTTTAATTAGGTTGGAAGTGAACTGACTACCTTGGTTTGTGATCAAGTCTCTCGGCTACCCGAACTTGTAGAATATGTTTTCCCTAAAAAACTCAGCTATTTTTCCTCTGTCCCTGCTTTGATTACTTTTGTCTCCACCCACTTTGTCAAGTAGTCGGTGCACACAATGATGTATTGCTTCTGCTTTGAAGGGGGGTTGATAGGCCCCACAAAGTCCATGCCCCACTTCTCAAATGGCTTAAATGTCACTTGAGGTTGCATGGGCATTTCAACCTTTGGAGTGGGTTTCCCCATCCTCTGACACCGATCACACTGGCTCGTGTATCTCCTCACATCCTGATGAAAAGTGGGCCAGTAGTAGCCTTCTTGCAATATCTTGAAGGTGGTTCTTTTTACTGCAAAATGACCTCCACAAGGCCCTTCATGAGAGGTCAAGAGGATGTCAAAGACTTCCTCCTCCCTGACACATCTTCTCAAGATATGATCTGGGCCAAGTTTGAAGAGATTTCCTCCAATCCATGTGAAAGGGGAGATTTTCCTTACTATCTTGCTCTTCTCTTTTGAGGATAGGTGTGGTGGGAACTGCGTTGAAACCAAGTAGTTTTCTATATCAGGAAACCATGGAGAGAGTACTAATATAGCAAATAGGTGTTCATCTGGCATTTGGTCATCCACCATTCCTTCTTCACCTGCAAGTAAATTTACTCTAGACAAAAAGTCAACAATAACATTCTCTTTTCTAAGCTTATCAATAATGGTCAGATCAAACTGCTGCAGTAAAAGAAACCATCTAATAATGCAAGCATTTACATCTGGTTTGTTCATTAAATATCTAATTGCAGCATGATCAGTGTGCACAAAGGTTTGATAGCCTGTGATATAATGTCTAAATTTGTTTAAGGAATGCACGACAGCTAAGAGTTCTTCTCAATCGCTGTATAGTTTAACTCTGCCTTTGACAAGTTTTTGCTTATAAAGTTTTTGGCATAAGGTTACTTTTCATCAATTTGTCCTAAGGCTACTCCTATTTCTTTGTTCGAGGCATCTGTGTGAATGTGAAAGGGTAGGGCCCAGTTTGGGCCTCTAAGAATTGGCGCAGTCACTAGTTTTCTCTTCAAGGTATCTACGGTTTCTTGACAGTTTTTTGACCATATGGACTCAACATCTTTGCCTAGGAGGCAAAACAAAGGAGAGGCTAGCTTGTTGAAGTCTTTAATGAGTCTCCTGTAATATCCAGCTAAGCCTAGGAAACTTCTAACATATCTCACCTTTTGTGGAGTTGGGACCCTTTGGATGATAGCAATTTTGTTGGGGTCCACCTGCAGTCTTTGTTGAGATATTGCATGACCTAGCACGGTCCCTTCAGTCATAAAAAATTCACATTTTTCTAGACTGAGGGACAAGTTCATCTCAATAAACTTATCTAGAACTTTTCCTAGGTTAGAAAAAGCTTCCTGAAAGTTAGATCCATAAGTAGTAAAATCGTCCATGTATATTTCTACTGCATCATGAACCAGTTCAGAAAATATACTCAATACCGCTCTTTGGAAAGTGGTTAGAGAATTACACAAACCAAAATGAAGGACCCGGTATGCAAAGGTACCCCAAGTACAAGTGAAAGTGGCCTTATCTTGGTCTTCCAGGCTGATTTGAATATGATTGTACTCGCTAAACCCATCTAGGAAGGAGAAAAACTTTTTCCCTGCCAGACCATATAACACTTGATCTATAAAAGGTAAAGGAAAATGGTCCTTTTTAGTGGCTTTGTTCAATTCCCAATATTTGACATAGATTCTCCACTTACCATTTTTCTTTGGCACTAGCACCAAAGGAGAGACCCATTCACTGTCAGAGATGGGATAGATAAATCTTGCATCAAGCAATTTCTGCAGTTCTTCCTTAACAATATCATTAAGTTCTGGGTTCATCCTCCTTTGTGGCTACCTAACTGGCTTGCAATATTCCTTGATGTATATATGATGAATACATATTGAAGGGTGCACTCCCTTCATCTCCTTATAAATCTAGGCGAAGGCTTCTAGATGTTTTCTTAGTACGCTGCATAGCTCCTTCTCCTGGGAAGTAGATAGGGATGGATTGATTTCAATGTTCTTTCTCGGTTGTTTCCTCAGTATTTCCAGTTGTATCTCTCTTATAATATTTATTTGGATTTCCTCCTCCGTTCTAAGATTGTTGTTCTGAGTGTTCGGACTTGTGAGCCGTATTCTCTTAGGTTTCTTCATTAGAACTTTCTTTTGAACTTCCCTCCAGGCTGATGCTAAGAGTCAGTTCTCTTATTGGTTGAATTTGTAATAGGTCCAATGGGACCTTTAATAGTATCTCATTCCTATATACATGAAAATCATTAATATCATTCGGGCTTAACTATAATGATGCTGAATGTAGGACCTGTGCAAATTTTTCTGCTCCTTGAAATAGGTCACCAAAGGCATCTTCTTCATGAGTAAACTATTTGACTTTAACCTTAGTGCTAAAGTCTTTAGCAACTTGATTTGGGTCATACCATCTCCCTGGAACTGTGGCCAATTTCAGATACATAATAATCTCTACTTCTTTTAATGTGTGCCCATAGTCATGTAGTGCAAAAGCACCACAATGTAATGGGAAGGCTGGCCAAATGGCTTTCTTATTCTCTCTCAGGCCTTTGGTTAAACCACCTTCCCCTGCTATTTTCTAAGCTATCTCTCTGACTAATAGCTTGTTTGGGACATAATATGGGAGGACATGCAAAGAAGCAATGCTCCCAAAAAATCTAATGTAAGTGAACGTCTCTTGATCAAACCATCTAGAAACTAGAAAGATGTCTACCTTGGCTTCTTTAGAAAACCTAGGGGTCATTCTATCAAAAATGGTTTTATGAATAGGAAGCATAATACCCTGGTAGATTTTGTAAATATGGGGATGGAATTGGGATTCCCACAATATTTTATGGTATACATGGATGGGGAGTGAGATTTGTACAGTCCACTTCCAACCCATGTTTGGAAATTGATAACAAAAACAAATGGTTTCCATAAGATAAGCACTCATAAAGAAAGGGGGGGAATTCTTGAATAAACACTTCTCTTCTGTCTATATTCCCTAATGGCCATTGCTAAATTGGCTGATAAAATCTTACTCCAGTTCATAGTTGTTGTGTTAACTGGTGCATCAATTAATGGGAGCCACTCCATAGAAAATTTGGTGCTATCAGCTTTACCAAATAACCTACACATCATCGCTATTGCAAAATTATGTGGGGTAGAGAGGGATGCTTTCAAGTACATACCAGATTTATCCCATTTGAATTTTCCTTCGCCTGAGCTCCAGGTCTATGTAACGTCCAATGAATTCTCATTCTCTTTGGCAAAATGCTCAAGGAAATCTTTGTTATAGAGCTTTTGAGGCTCTGGTAGCTGGTACATATGGTGCAGATTGTCTGGTGTGAAAGACCCCATCACCTCACATCTTTTATTCCTGAAAGTTTTGTCTTAGACATCTACACCATCAATCACCCATTTTACCATATTTGTGTATGGTAATATCTTAGGTCTTGCAATTATTATGTGTAAAAATGAACATGCTGCTTCAAAATAGGAAGTGTTAAATGATTCTTGGGCATCAGTTGTTTCCTTTGTTACTAGTGGCCTAGGTTTCTCTTCTTCCAACAAGTTATAAATAACTTCCCATGATGTGGTTCCTTCGGCTTTGCTGCAGGTGGTATAAGAGAAAGTGGTATCATGTATGGTTTATCATATGAAGTAGCTTCTCCCTTCTTTGCCATCTTTTCCAACGTTGTTTTCTTCAGAGGTTCCTTGAAATGGATCAATTGAAATTATCGGATAAACATAAAGTGAAAATCATAGTGAAAGTTCAATGATATAGTTAACTCCGAAAGGTGACAGAGAAGGAGATTTTATTTGAAAATTCAAATGAAATATATCAAATCACGTCAAGTAGTTTTAAACATAAATGCCATTAACATTTCTTAAATACGCACTAAGATATTTTATCATGGCATTTATTACTTCAGTTAATTCATCACATCACCAACGTGTGAGGAAAAACTTTAAGGTGACGAGTTTGAAGTGTGAAATGTTGATTATGCGATTACGATAAGATTATTGCAATATTGTAAATCACAATCTGACACTTTCGATTATGCGTTTTTCAGAGTTGTTTATAATTTTGTGAGATGTGAGGTGAGTGGCATACCTTTTATCATTTAAAGTGCATTTTTATTAAATGAATATTTATTGAATAAAGTGACCTTTTACTAAGCGTCGGACTTAAATATAGTTTATAACATTTATCTCATACCTTCATCAGATCCAGGCCATATCGTGTTTCACAAACGTTTCATTGTTCACAAGATTGGCCTTTGAGTAAAGTGCCCTGATGCGATGAGTGTTGGCTTGTTATGTCCCAATATCGCAATTCGCACATTCCAAAGGCTTTGTTAGTTGTGTTTTTTGTGAATGCCGATATGGGATTGCAATAGGAACTTTATTCTACAAGAAATACCTTAAGTCTTATTAATAAATGGAAAGTTTAATGATATAATAAGTTGATTATCGTGATCCGTTCTTTCACAATTCACAAATCCTAGTTTTCTAATTAACCTTCAACACACATTCTCAAGCAATATGTGATCAAGAGAGAATTACTAGTCGTAAAGGGATTTGAATTGATACCTTATATTATTTAGCAATTTATTCCTAATGTTTCAAAAAGAAATTGCTTAAGTGATAACTTTTTGGAGAATTTTTTGTAAAGGGTCCCCATTTATCAATAGAATATTAAATATTAAATCAAAAAAATGGGGGGTTGTTGAATAGTACAACATGTTCTTAAGCTTTATTACATGGAATTTTCACCAGGGCTATTACAGAACCCTCCCCCTTGGGGGAACATCATCCTCGATGTTCAACAACACCTATAACCACAAAACTATTGTAATCAAAATATACTGCCAATGGAACTTTATAACTAAGCTCAATGTAGTATTTACAATTATCATTCCACTGAAAGTGAACCAACATGATAACATGACATCATAGAAACATACCACATAGTGGAGCTTTATAACATAGCTCATGGCAGTATTTACATCCATATACATATATACATAAACCAACATCATCAAAACATATACCTAAGCATGTACCAAAATAACACCAAAACGCCAAGCCAAAACTACTTTGCCTCAACTGGAAAACAAGGAAGGATACATATCCCGCATCTAATCCGCCATCTCCCATGTAGCTTCATCGGGTCCAAAGTGATTCCATTTCACCTTAACTTGCTCGATTACTTAGTTCCAGAGCATGAGCACTTTTTTTTGCAATATACACTGAGGCTTTGGCTAGAATTCTCCATCTGGTTCCACATGAAACATAGACCAGCCAATCACATGATCAACATCCTTAAAATCTTCTTAAGCAATGACACATGGAAAACATCATGGAATTTCACTGTTAGAGGCAGTGCAATTTGATAGGCTACTGGATGAATCCTCTCAATGATACTAAAGGGTCCACAAAACCATGGTGCCATCTTGGCACATGATCCAATCCACAAGGAGCTCTTCCTTGTTTGATGTGCAAATACACCTGTTCCCCAACCCAGAATTCCTTGAACAACCTATTCCTATCTGCATAACTCTTCTCCCTATCCTATGTTTCCTTTAGGCTCCTCTTGATTATCTCCATTTCTCGTTCCATGTCTGCCAACATATATGGTCCAATCAACACCCTCTTAACTGGATCACTCCGACTAATAGGAGTGTTGCAACTCCACCCATACAATGCCTCAAAAGGACTCTTCCTCTATTACTCCTGATAACCGTTGTTGTATGAAAACTCTACCAAATGGAGATACTCTTCCCACTTCAATTTTTGATGCATCACATACATCTTCAACATGTCCTCCAATATCGTGTTGACCCTCTCTATTTGTCCATCTATCTACAAATGATAAATTGTGTTGAAGGCCAACTTTCTGCCGAAACCTACAAGTAAATCCTTCCAAAACTTGGAAGTGAACTTCACATCCATATCTGACATAATATTCTTTGAAACACCATGAAATCTGACCATCTATGATGAATACCTATGCTAGATCACTAGTTGAGAATGTAGACTTAACCAGAATGAAGTGTGCAACCTTTATCAATTTTTCCACAACGACCATAATTGAATCATGTTGTATCACTATCTTTGGAAACCCTATAATGAAGTCCATGGAAATGACCTCCCATTTCCACTCTGGAATTGCAATTGGCTATAGCAGTCCACCTGGATGCTTACATTTTGCTTCACTCATTGACAATCAAAACATCTAGCCATAAACTTTGCTACATCCCTATTCAAATTCGGGCAATAATAAAATTTCTTCACTACATTTAATGTCTTCTGATAACATGGGTGGCATGAATAAGGTTTCGCATGAAACTCCCTCAAGATCACCTTCTTGAGCTCACTCTCATCGATACATATATCCGGTCTCCAAACCTAACCAACCCATATGCTATAAGATAATAATCCATACCCTATTCACCTGCACCTATACCTATAACTTTCCTTGTACCTGTAATACCACATGTACCTATACCGCTAAATATACTTATATCTGCACCTATACTTGTACCAGCATCCCGCTACAACCCATGCATAATCTCCATATACGTGACATCCTGTTGACCTGCTTGCAAGATCCTATTCTGTAAGTGCGTCCAATAGGAGCTCATAGTTGCCAAGTGATTTACATGTACCCTTCTATTGAGAGCCGTAGCCACATTGTTCTCTTTACATTTGATGTACCTAATTTCGAAACCAAACTCGTTGATCGTGGCCAACCATCTACCCCGCCTAGCATTTATGTTTGGTTGGTCAAACAAATACCTCAACCCATTTCGATCACTTGTAAGTATGAATCTCCTGCCAAGAAGATAGTTTTTTCACATATTCAATGCATGTATGATCACTTCTAAATCAAAATCATGTGTCAGGTAGTCTTTTTCATGCTCGCTTAATTTTTTTGACTCATAGCATACCACTTGTCCATCCCGCATAAGGACTCCACCAAGTCCTCTCTTCTAAGCATCTATGCATACCACAAACTCTTTGCTGGAAACTTCAATCTATAGTATCGGTGCATGTGTCAACAACTTTTAAAGTTTCTCAAAGCTAGCCTCACACTCCTCAGTCAATTTGAATTTCTTACCTTTCCTTTGCAATGATGTGATAGGATAAGAAATATGTGATAAGTTCCTGATGAACCTCCTATAGTAGCCTACCAAACCCTTGAAATATCTCACCTCATCTACATTCTTAGGAGCTACCCACTCCATTATAGCTCTTATCTTCTCTAGATCAACTACAATTCCCTCCTTGGAGACATCATGCCCCAAGTAGTGTACCTCATTCTGAAAGAAACTACACTTGTTGAGCTTAGAATACAATTAATACTCTATCAACAACCTCAACACTACTGCTAAATGTGCGGCATGATCTTCCTCACTTTTAGAATATACCAGTATATCATCAATGAACATAATAACAAACTTATCCAAATATGGATGAAAAACATTATTCATCAAACACATAAATGTAGTTGGAGCATTAGTTAAGCCAAATGGAACAACAACAAATTCATAATGCTCATACCTGGTCTGGAAAGTGGTCTCGTAAATGTCTTCCTCTTCGATGCGTACTTGATGATATTTGGATCTCAAGTTGATCTTGGAGAACACTGGTGCTCCCTTTAATTGATCGAACAAGTCATCAATCCTTGAAAATGGGTACTTGTTCTTGATGGTCACTTTGTTCAACTGCCTATAGTCAATGCATAATCTGCGCGTTCCATATTTCTTCTTTACGAACAATACTGGTGCACCCCATGGTGAAGCACTTTGCCTAATTTATCCCTTTTCCAACATTTCCTTCAACAACAACTTTAACTCAACCAACTTAGCTATGCTCATCCTATAAGGTGCTTTTTATGTTGGAGAAGCTCCTAGCACTAGCTCAAAAGAAAAGTCTATGTCCCTGTGAGGTGGAAACTCTGTCATTTCCTCAGGGAATATATCCTTGAACTATTGCAAAACTGGGTACCTGCTCAACACATCCATATCCTCAACTTCCTTACCCTTATCACTATAAATGTGCACTACAAATAACTTACACCCTTTCCTGCGACTACACTTTTATTTCATAGTTTAATTGTCAACATCTTAGCTGAAGTATCTTTCTTCTTACCCTGTAAGACTCTTGATTCCCCATTGTCATCAAAACAATCAATGGTTTTATCACAAGAATCCACCTTGGTTGTATGAAGATACAACCAATCCATGCCCAACAACATATTGTATGAACCCAATGGTAATACATTCAAATGTGTTGCGGTAGGAATACCATTCAATTCAAATGCACAAGTTCTTACCCAATGATGAACTTGTTTCTTTATACCTATAGCCAAATACACTAACCAAGATTCTGCATGCAATTCCTTACTAAAACCACAATTATCCACCAAGTCAGGACTAGCATAGTTATAATTAGATCTAGGGTCAATCAAAATAGAAATAACTTGATCAAAAAGCCTACTGTCCATTTCAATGATAGGTGCCTGATGCTCTAGTTGTTTGTTATCCATGGCTGCATAGATGCATGGAATACTCTAACCAACATATCCAACAACCTATGCCTCCTACACACTATATATCTTAGGTCTACCACTCTGGTACTGTGGATAGTCTCTCCTACGACGATCTCCTCCATAAGCCCAACACTGCACAGGCTCCTTATTACGTTCCTCAGATTGGTGCCTCTGTCATTTATCTGATGCATTGAACCTCTTAGGTGGTGCAACATTATCCTTGTTACATGTATCTTAAGGCCTTTCTTTCTTTCAGTCCCATTTTCCTTTGTTCTTTGCATTACCTCTCCAGTCTAGCTTAGTATCAGTGTTGTGCTTTGATTGCTCATAGCAGTGCCTTAGCTTCTGAATGGCCTCCTCCAATGATCTAGGCTCATCGAACTCAATTATATATTTAAATGTAACCGGTAACCCACTAATGAACCTATGAAACTTGGCCTTTTCCTCTGTGAGATAAGGAACATACCTCAGTAACTCCGACACACTGCTAGTGTACTCCTCATTTGTCACAGATCCCATATTTAGCTCATAAAATTCCTTCGCCCTGTCATCAAAGTATCCTTTTGACAAATACTTATTCTTGAATATTTTCTCAGTCACTCCAAGTCAAATCTTCCTCATGAATACAGCTCAAATTCTTCACATCTTCCCACCAAATGTTTTCTTTACCTTTCAGATTGAATGTAGCCACTCTAGCTTTCATGTTCTCTGAACAGTCATGCAACTTGAAGAATTTCCTCATGCCAAGCAACCATGCCTCTGCATCCTATGGTTTCTTCATATCTCCATCAAATTTTTGTGGCTTTTCTTTCTTAAACTCATCCGGAAATTTACAATAATTGGTCAAACTGCATGCATCTTTGAGTTTTATCAAATATATTTCTTAGGTTATTCATAATTCAAAGATGATAATGACTAGATATTGGGCACTAGCCATGTGGCCTTGTATTTTCTTAATAGGAATAACTTGGCATGCTTTTTTTGTAGGAAGAATTATTATCGATAGTTTGTGAGCTAGCTTCCATTGTTGTAAGAAAATTATAGTCACACATAAATGAATGTGTAATAAATGGATGAGATGGTTTTGTAGCTTCAACGTATATTTTCACTTGTTTTTGTAAATGTTAGCTGTCATATTTTCAATTACTATTTATTAACAAATATTCTATGTAATAGATTTCATAGTTTCAATAGTCAGAGTCGATTTTTCATTTGAAAAAGTAAGATCTAGTGAATATGTACAAAATCGAAAGAAAAAAAGTGTGCAACTCAGTCGTGTTGAGAAAATTATTGATTCAGAAAGTGTTTTTGTCTAAGAAATGAATATGGTTAGAAGGCAAAGAAGAGAACCTATTTTTAATGATACAATTAATTTACTACTGTCAATGAGAAGTTCCACTCATCAATTGCATATGAGTGTTATGCTAATATGCCAACGGACGAGAAGAACAGTAACACGATTTGGACTAGTGGATTAGCGAACACTACATGTGTGCCAAAAGTTTTTGATTTTAAGGAAATTGTTCATTTGTGCACAAATTTTTTTGATTTAGAAAAAAGAACAATTATACTACAAGTGAAGAGGATTCCTTTGAATGTGAAGACATTTAGATGAATATTCAAGTTACCAGAGGCTAATAGTTTCTTTGCATTGTTCGAGGCAAATAGTTTTGCGATCTTAGAAGTAGGTGAGCCTAATGGTAATGTAGATTTCTTTTCTCCAAGTTACCAAGTTCCTCATGATCTTTATATTCTAGTAATCGTTTAGGAACTTTGTAATAGCCCTGGTGAAAATTCCAAGTAATAAAAGTTAAAAACAATAACCATGGATGACAAGACACTTATTCCAAGGTTAATGTGGGGAAAAATCCTAGTGATGGGGATCACTTGTGATTTTTTATGGCTAAGGAAATTGGAAAAGGGAATGGCTAAGGCTTTGGAAAGGAAAAATGGAATTTTTGGCACAATTATTTATGAAAATAATGGAAAATGAAGAAAATAGAGGCCTCATTCATAAAAAGGCTTCTATGGATCAGTTGGTAACCTTTTGTCAGTTCAGAGTTGGATCTCTCTTCTATTCTCTCTCTCTCTCATACTCTTGGAGACTTAGAGTTTTATTAGAGCACTCTTGGAGGGTGTGGCATACTTTGCTTTTTGGAGCAAGAAGGAAAATGCAAGAGGGCATCGGGATCAACAACTACATCATATTTGGTTGCAAGTACCAAGTTGCATGTATGTTTCCTTCACTAGTTTTGGCATGCATGGCACATGCATGTGGTTTCTTGGCTGTGATCTGCCATTGGCATGGAGGATTGCTTGGATTGCGTAGCCTTGCCATTTCCTGGATATCCATGGTGATTGTGGATTTACTTTCATTGATTGTTTTTTGTTGGTTCTCATGTTTCCTTAGCATAGGTTGAGTTACTAGTTCCTAGAGCCTTGGTTGGACAAATGCTCTCGATCCCTCTAACAGCTTGGGTTGGGTTACTAATCTCGTAGCCTTGGTTGGACAAATGCTCTCGATCCCTCTAACATCTTGGGTTGGGTTACTAATCTCGTAGCCTTGGTTGGAAAAATGCTCTGGAGCCATTGGTGGGTTGAGTTACTAGTCTTGGAGCCTTAGTTGGACAAACACTCTGGAGCACGGCGGTAGTTGTGGGTTGAGTTACTAATCCTGGAGCCTTGGTTGGAACAAACGATCTATATCCCTAGATGATTGGGATAGAGATCAACCAAGTGATGGTTTTGTGATGTCTAAACGTGAGGTGGAATCACTATTTGATGGGTTGAGGTGGATGGCCTCTGGATGCCTTGGATGAGTTTTGATTTATGTGTTCTATGAGATCCCAAATTCATGCTTGGAATATGGCACCGGGGTGAATTGTTGAAGAGATATTTGGCTCAGTCATTCTACGATTGGGTGGAATGTGGAAGTCCCATCTTGGGTTTGGATTTTTCATCATTAATGAATGGTTATTTCTCCTTGTATTTATATGAGAATTTTGATGGAATCTATGAGGTATATCTGGTTGTATTTTCATGAGTATTTATGTCCCGACTATGTTGGTTATGTATGTGTTTTATGACAACATCCATGTATGGCTTTCCTCATGTTTTTACTTGTAATTGAATATCAATGTATCTATGAGCTAATGGATGGAATGGAAGTTGATGTGTTGAGGCATGAATAGTTCTTAGCAATTATCAGCTAAGTATGAGAGTCCTATTCTCAGAACTGTTAATTACACCTATAGATTACACATTTGGAATATGTTTGACGAAATTCCTATCACGGCTGGTAGGGGTCCAGTCAAGGTCTTGAACAAGTATTTTATTTAGTATTGTCATTTCCATGTCATTTTACTGATCTAAAGAGATGGTACAATTATGGGCAGTGACCTAGGCTCTGGGCTTGAAAAAGTCGCTCAAATCCTAGAGTTGCTAACATAGCACTCACGGTTTTGGTCTTTGGTCACTAGCCCGCAAGTCTGTGATAGCAACTTTGGGTTCTTGGTCGCATGCATGCCTGTAGCATGGGAATGAATGAGCCTTAAATTGTCCAAAAGCTCAATGGGACCCCAAGGCAAGTTGTCTAAAGTATTGGATTGGTTCCTAAGGGTCATGTAGTTGATAATTAATGTTTGTATGGTGTGTTTCCATCAGTTCCACTTCCTTAACGTGACTTAGGAGGTCGAATCATATCATAGCTGCCTCTTGTCACATGTTTACCCTAGATGGTTAGTTTCTTGGGTAGATGTGGGAGGAGAATGTTACAGAGTGGTATCAGAGCATGGTTCAACCCTCTAGCTAGATGGCCTATGTGTTGGTCATGCATGAATGTCAGTTTCATGTGTGTCTCTCACCCTCGAATTCCATGTGCTTTTTGCATTTGCATGATGTTGTTTATGGTTGTAGTGATGTCGTCATGTGAAATTTGAGGTGTTATTGTGGAATGCATCACTAGGAGTGCATGACTCATTACATGTCGACTTATGTCACTTACATGTATCATTGTAGTGTGCTTGGTTACATTCTTGCACGATTGGTTACATTCTTGAATGCTTGCTTTCATGTATCATTCTTGCAGGTTTGATTTCAAGTATTGTTCATTCATGCTTAGTCATATGTGTTTATTCATATGTGTTGATGGTTATGCATCTCTTATGCATGTTCATGTTTTCATGTGGTCAACTGTATAGTGACATAATGATTGGTTGTCATGCATGAGTTCGTGGTGTGTGTTATTATTGAGGTCATGCATTGATGACTGGACCCTATCTAGAATGATGGTTGCATGGCCATATGCTTATGTTTTATGTTTCTATATGATGTCATGATTGTGTTATACATGTATCACATTGATTTGTTGATCTTGCAGACAAGGTATCCTCCCCAAGCTATACTAAGGTATGTTGGTTTATTATGATTTCATTTAGCTAACTTGATACACCTTGAAAGAAGAAATATCAAATGGCTAGCAATATGGTTGACTACAAAGACTCTCCCTATGAATCTGAAGAGCAGTATGGTGTTGGGAACCCTTCTGATTTGGCAGTTACACTTAGAAGCTTAAAGGAAGAAATACGGAGTTGTAAGTCAGATAATGAGAAAATCATACATGCACAGGAGAAAAAAGAAGAGGTAAATGCAATGATACTTCATAGTTTGTGATATTTGTAGTGACAACGACCATGTTGGATCAGCTATGATAAGGAGGATAGAACTAATGGGGCATTTGGTAGTTGGTTGCACGGTGGTCATAGATTAGATATACATTACACAATTAGAGACGACAGACTATTAGACACTCTAGATAGGAGAGGGCATAGACACATGTATGATTCTACTTCTAATTTAGATATGCATCATGATCATCATCGTTATCATCCTTACATGAGGAATGATAGGGCCTATTTTCTAGATGAGTTTAAGAAAGAAAAGCCACCAACATTTGATGGAGATATGAAGAAACCATAGGATGCAGAGGCATGGTTGCTTGGCATGAGGAAATTCTTTAGGTTTCATGACTATTCAGAGAACATGAAAGCTAAAGTGGCTACATTCAGTCTGAAAGGTAAAGCAGACATTTGGTGGGATGATGTGAAGAATTTGGGATGTATTCATGAGGAAGATTTGACTTGGAGTGACTGAGAAAATATTCAAGAAGAAGTATTTTTCAAAAAGATACTTTGATGACAGGGCGAAAGAATTTTATGAGCTAAAGATGGGATCTGTGACAAATGAGGAGTACACTAGAATTTTCTCAGAGTTACTAAGGTATGTGCC
Source organism: Pinus tabuliformis (assembly GCA_031772625.1). NCBI lineage: Eukaryota > Viridiplantae > Streptophyta > Pinopsida > Pinales > Pinaceae > Pinus > Pinus tabuliformis. The sequence goes on from CM062816.1 coordinate 1,503,567,070, forward strand.
TTATCTCACAGAGGAAAAGGCCAAGTTTCATAGGTTCATTAGTGGGTTACTGGTTACATTTAAATATATAATCAAGTTCGATGAGCCTAGATCATTGGAGGAGGCCATTCAGAAGCTAACGCATTGCTATGAGAAATCGAAGCGCAAAACTGATACTAAGCTAGAATAGAGAGGTAATGCAAAGAACAAAGGAAAATGGGACTGAAAGAGAGCAAGGCCTTAAGATACATGTAACAAGGATAATGTCGCACCACCTAAGAAGCAAATTTATTGGCATGGGATCATAATACAAATAATGAGTATAGGATGTTTATGACTTTCATCCAAAGTGTTATATTTATTCATAATGAATTTGAAGAAAAATGTGGTGGGGATAAGACAAAGGTTAGTCTAGAATCTCAAAAGGAATGTTGTATGGAAATAGGCTATCAAATTGAGGAAAAAATCAATTCAAAAGGCAGAAAAGTACATTCTAATATATTCATGGGTATTGATAGCTTTTTCCAGTCAGAATTTAGAACTCGAGAGATATGGGAATTGATTAATGAGATTTTTAGCATCTGAGAGAACATTGGCATTAAAAACCAGAAGGTCAAAAAGTCAAAACCATTGATATGTAGCAACAGTAAATCAGGTCCTGAAATGAAGCAACTTACAAAGGATAGGACTATCACACCTTGGAGAGCATTGCAAGGAGTGAAGGATGAAAAACTTGTCAAAACAATATTATCTCCTGTGAAGTCAGGGGAATTATCATTGGATGAAATGCGTGAATAATTTTAAAAGTAAGTTTGTTGAATTATTTTTAGTTATTTCTAGATTATAATTTTCTTTTAAATATAACATATTTTTGTTGGTAGTATTTTTTATACATATCATTATATTAACTTTTTTTACTTTATCTATTCAGTCACAAGGTTTACATGAAAATGCAAGAACAAATGGTTAAATTTTTTAATGAAGATAGTTGGGATGATGTTGTATGAAACTACCCAAATTCAAGTTCTACATCAACACTAAAATATTTTTATCTTGCATTTAAAAAGGTATGTTGATTTATACATTCATTTTTATTCATCTGTATACTATTTTTATTTTATAACTTATACATATGTTTGTTTATTTTATTAAGATGAAGAAGGATGAAAATGGAGCACCAGATAGTTTCAGAATATTTACTGAAAACATTAAGATCGAGAGACTGAGAAAGAAGCATCTTAGTAATGTTGAACTTGATCCAAATTTTACTCATTTCATTTGGATTGGGCTTGACACTATTCAATATCAAATAATACAATTTGATTGTGAATACCTTGCTAAACTCATACCTAAAAGGGATTATTCCTTAGTTATTGCAAATATTCCCCATGGATTCAATATCCCAAACATTGACTATGATAGTGACCCTTATACGTATCAATCTCTTGGTAAACTGGTTGTGGGATTTGTAGAAGTCACATCATCACCATTATGGAGATTTTTGTTATTTCATTAAGACACACAATTGGAAATGTTATTGACAAACTTCAAGGGGAAATCAAACTGAAGGATGCAACTTACATCGTAAGACGTTGAAATTGTATGTTTGATTAATGTTAAAAAAATCATTTATGTACAAGTTAATTGAATTTATACTATTTCATGTTACAGGAAAAAGTCAAATCTTATTAACCATGAAGATCAACCAATTATAAATGAGTGTGTGTTCATCCATGTTGAAAGTTGGACAAAAGATGATAGCTATAAGTCTATGCTTCTTAATTGGGTGGATGGAAAGTGTCATAGCTAAGTATCGGTTTATGATTTTGTTGTAAAAAAGCTAACATATGAGGATAAAGAAGCAAAAGGAGAGATGGTTAACATTTATCAAAAACCACAGTCATTGATTAACTATTTTATAGACTTATGTTCAAATTAAGGAGATTGGGTTCTAGATTTATTCTCAGGCTCACGTAAGTTTTATTATATAAAATTGAATTTCAATATCTTTTTTCTTAATTTATATGTGATTATACTAATTTACTTCATTATTATTTTTGTTCTTGATAATTAGGTACAACACTAGTATGTTGCATAAAAAAAGGAAAAAATTGCGTTATCATTGAAAAAGACCGAGTATAGTGAAAATTTATTTAGCAAACAATTAATGCTCTTCAATTTCTTCTAGATGCAATGCAAGAAATTGGGTTGAGGAAAGGAGATTTTAATGAATCATGTGTGGAAAAAAGGAAAAGGGGCCTCAACCACCATTAGATGGAATGATTGAAAAGGCATACATTGGGAGATTCACAGACATCAAACATCCATCAAAATAGGAAAATGAGCAAATTGAAGCAGAAAATATTGTGGAAGAAGACAAAGATGAAACTCTAGAAGATGCAGAGTTTGAATTATGTGATATTATTGATTAAATTTAAGTTATGCTTGGAAATCAAGCTCATTTTTTGTAACTATTAATTAGTTATACTTGGAATGTTTTGACTTTGACATTTTATGAGAAAAATATGTATTCAGTTAATTTTGTTATCTGGTCAATATTTGTATTATCTAATTTTCGCTTTAATATTTATGTGAATCATTATTTTTTGAAAAAAACTGTGATTATTATTATTTTTTCACATCAAATTCATAGAAAAAACTATTATTTAACCATTTTTTGTTAAAATTTTCCTATAAAAATTGTGATTTTGACATGTCATTTCTAACAAAAAATGATCAAAATGTGTAATTTTTTTGTTATATTTATGTTCAAAATGTTTATTTTTATCTCAATTGTTAAAAATTATTGTTTTTTAGAGACAATTATTTTATATGCATTGAAAAATAATTAACGGTATATAAATATGTAGAATATTGAAACTTTAAAATATCGACCTTTTTCTTTAACTATGCAAAAAAATAAAGATCTCATTACAAAAAAAATAAAATAAAAACAAAAAAAAATATGAAGAAAAATACTAATTCAAGAATTATTAAATTTAGAAAATAATATTCACATTTAATACATTAGAAAATTTAAAGTAAAAAAATAAGCCTTCTAAAAAAGGGTTTGATGCAGAATCAACGATTTTTAAAATCAACCTTTAATCACTGACATTCTAAAAAATAATGTACATAAAAAAATTTAAACTATCAAAAGCTATGCTATATATATATATATATATATATAGAGAGAGAGAGAGAGAGAGAGAGAGAGAGAGATTCTGAATCAACACTTTTCAAAATTAGTTGATTTTTTTTCTATCTCAAAAAAATGAGTAATTGTATCAGTTCCCATTTCAAAGTTTACATTGTTAAAAGATTACCTTAATCAATCTGCATATTAAGAGAATTTGTATATATGTAATAAGAAAATGTGAAACATTATGAAATAAATTTATAAAGTTCCCTCTACACCTACATCCTCTCGCACATATCTCGTTCTTTACACATCTTTAATTCTGCATAGCTAAATCTGTAAAAGTTTTAAGTGAAAAATAGTTTAAAATTGATTTTTCTTCTATGCCCCCATTCTTGCATACATTACCCATCCTCCGCACAGCAAAACCTTCACACAAGGAAAGCTTCACAAGAGGAAACAGAGTAACACTAATTTGAAATTTGTTTATAGTTAAATTAATTACACATCGAAAACATAAATTTCCTTTTGTGCCCTCCTTTGCTTGCCCATATATCATTCTCTTCATGTCCTTCGAACAATGAATGTTTACATCGTGTGGACTCAAAACCAGCATTAACGACAAATACAAAGGCTTAAAATCAAGGAAAGTTAGATTGATGGTATATTTACTTTGTTAGAGTGACTCTACAAACATAGATTTAGGGATTAGAACCATAATTCACCAAGTTTATTAGCAAGTGTAACACAGATTGAAGTTTAAGGAGCATGATTCTAGAGTTGCAGAGTAAGATATCAATACCTATTTACTAGAATAGTCAAGGCTCTAGAATTTCTCATCAATTTGGTCTTAAAGCATGTTGAAATGATTAAATTTGAAGCATGGGCCCAATTTGACCTTCTAAATAAAAATTTGGCAATTGTAGAATTGAAGATGGAGTGACTACAATTGGGAAACAAAATCTTAATTTTTCATCTGGATAATTTCGGTCACGGAGAGAATGCTAATGTTGAAGAGGATGCTATTGAAAGAGATGATGATACCATGTTCGTTGACCAAGGTTCCCCCCTTCTCAACATGAGCCAGAAGTTAACGAATTCCATGTCGCTTCTAATATTGAGGATATGTAGTAATTTACATAGTTGTTAGAATTTTATTTTCGTTAATAAAGAAAATCAGTCTGGAATAGCTTCTATAGACCAATTGTGAACTGTGTCAATCCTTCTTCGAGTTTTTGAACATTAAAACAAGAAATTTTGGTTGAATTCGAAAATAAAAAAATTAATTTCCATGCATGACATTTATCTGTATTGTTATATTTAATTTGTTTCCTATACCCTACGTCGAAGTAAATCATCACTGGTGTTCCTTTCCAACTAATGTAAGCATTTATTCAGGAAATCAACATACATACCCCATCTTCCACACAGTCAAATCTCTACAAAATGAAACATAATAATAATAACATTTAACATTAATTTCCCTATGCAACCCTCGTTCTCTTGAAAATACCTCAACCTAATTTCATCCCTACCAAATAAAGTTTCCAATATAAAATCTTCGCACAATAAAATCTCCCACCCATACCCCCTTAAGAGAAATAACACATTGTTAGAGCACTCACAAAACTCCCCATTCCTACATATATCTCATATTCTTCATTTTTTATCCTGAATAGAAAACACATATACTTCCAATATAACATAAATGCATATGTGCCGCATTTCATAGCAAATCCATTGTGCGCAAAAATCTCACATATTAACATTAATAGTTTAACAATAATTTCCCTATGCACCACCCATTCTCCTGCACAAACCCACAATAAAAACCCTACACAATGAAAATTAACAATATTAATCATTATGTTCTCCTACACATACCTCATACTCCGCAAATATTCATACATATTTCATACTCCACACAATAAAATCTTTACACAATGAAACATAATAATATTACCCACTCCCCCACACATACCCCATCCTTCATAAATATTCATATGATATATGATATTAAAAGTATCTTCACAAAACAAAATAGTAAGTGGATATTTGTTTGGGAAATTGAAAAACATACCCCATCTTCCACACAGTCAAATCTCTACACATTGAAACATAATAATAATAACATGTTAACATTAATTTCCTTATGCACCCCCTATTCTCCCGAAAATACCCCATCCTAATTTTACCCTTACTGAATAAAGTTGCCATTATAAAATCTTAGCATAGTAAAATCTTCGCACAACGAAATATCCCACACATACCCAGTCCTCTGCAAAGGTTCAATTCTAACACCAATGCTCAGAGCAATAATACACTATCAAAGAACTCATGGAACCCTCCATTCTCCCACACATACCCCGTTTTCCATATTTTTTATCGTTAATAGAAAACACATATGCTTCCAATATAACACAAATGCGTATGTGTTGTGTTTCACAACAAATCCATTTTGTGCAAAAATATCATAAATTAACATTAATAGTTTAACAATAATTTCCTTATGCACCACTTGTTCTACAACACAAATTCACAATAAAAAGCATGTACAATGAAAGTTAAAAATATTAATCGTTATGTTCTCTTGCACATACCCCGCCCTACGCAGAGATTCATATCTCTAAAATCAAATCTCTACACAACTTCTCACCTGCACATACTTTGTACTCCGCACAATATAACCTTTGTACAATGAAACACAATAATATTCCTCGTTCTCCCACACATACCTCGTCTTTTGTAAACATTGATATGATATATGATCTGGAAATTTGTAAAAGTATCTCTGCACAACGAAATATTAAGTGGATATTTTTGTTACCCTGCCCCCCCCCCCCCCCCCCCCGGTCAAAGAAATACCACACTATCAAAGCACTCATGGAACCCTCCATTCTCCTGCACATACCCTATTTTCCATATTTTTTTTGTTGTTAATAGAAAACACATATGCTTCTAATATAACACAAATGCATATGTGTTTCATTTCACAACAAATCCGTTTTACAAAAACCTCACAGATTAACATTAATAGTTTAACAATAATTTCCTTATGCACCACTCATTCTGTAGTACAAACCCACAGTAAAAACCCTGTACAATGGAAATTAACAATATTAATCATTATGTTCTCTCGTACATACCCAGTCGTGCATAAAGATTCATAGCTCTAAATCAAATCTCTACACAACTCCTCTCCTACACATAGTTTATACTCCGCACAGTAAAATCTTCGTACAAAAAAACATAATAATATTCCTCGTTCTCCCGCACATACCTCGTCCTTTGTAAACATTGATATGATATACAATCTGGAAATTTCTAAAAGTATCTCTGCACAACAAGATATCAAGTGGATATTTTCGTAGCCCCACCCACCCCCCCCCACCCCATCTCCCCACACCCCTCCACCCTCCCCACCACCACCTACACAAAGGACCCGAAACCATGTTAGTTATATCATCATGGGGAAGAGCATTGCTAGTGTTAATGTCAAAGCACTCACTAACGAAATGGCCAATCAAAAAATTAGTTTTTTTTTTAATCAATTGTTAGGCACTGACAAATACCAAAATTAAAACACTCTCCATCATGGGAATTAAGTCCCAGGAAAAGTTTATATGCCTATCAAAAACTAGAAATAAGATTTCCAAAAAATTAGAAAATTATTTTGGAGTTTACAGAAAATAAAAAAATCAATATTTTCCATAAAATTTGGTTAAAATTGCAAAAAAACAGCAAAATAATGCATGGTCAACACAATTTGATTGCAAGGCAAATGTTATAGTCCCTAATGAGGCAGGGACTAATAAGGTACATTCACAATATGAAAACAATTAATCAACCAACATAATCGTAAGTCTAAGTTTTTATTTACAAAAAATACATAATCATAATAGAGAAAGGAAAACTTATTCATGGAAAACTATTCAAACCAAGTATTGATTAATATATTGAGATCAAATTGAGCATAATTACATACTTCTAAATAGTTTTTAAAAATAACACATAATTCAATAGGATATTGACTTGTACGTTGAGGATCATATTTAGATATGGATGCTTTCTTTACAAAATTGAAATCATTTTCAATTTCATAAGTAACAAAATGATAATTAATTATGACCTTTTCTATACTGGGACATATCTCATTTTGTACAATAAATTATCCTTTGGATTCTCATGACATGAGAACTTGATATAACCATCACCATTGGGTGAAGTGCTTCAGTGTCTTCAATGTCTAGTGGTTCATCAAAATTACTCCTCTCTCTTCCTCTATACAGGACAAGTCAAAAGTATAAGCATCAACAAATGAGATAAACTCATATGCATGTAATTTTTCAAAACTATCCATAGAATTTTCATTTATATTTCATAATATTGAACGTGATTTATAGAAAATTCACAATTATTCTCATTTATAACAATTTCCTTATCTTATGAATATGAATTTGTATATGAAGGACTTTCTAAATGAAAAGTGTAATTATCATATGGATGAAAATTGAAAAATAGATTAGGATATAATGAAAAATATCTTTCATAGCATTTATGGTTAAATGTTTCTCTTTGATTAAATGATTATCACTATTAAGGTTTAACATTGAGTTAATAAAATTCATTTTCTAAATGTTCATTTCAACACAAGAAATAATAATAGAAAGCTTAACACTATATGAAATAATTTCAAGGGTGGCATCAACATCCTTAGAAACGTCCTTACATTCTTGAAATCCCATACCAAAATTTCCTAGCATGTGTGACTAAATAACATTCTCAATATTATTAGTAAATTCAAAAGGATCATCCCTATTACCTTCTGCAACATGAATGTTATGAAAGGAATGATCTTTAAGTTCTTCATATTTTTTTTGTCCCTATAGATAGGGAAGAGAGAAAATATAGAGAAATACTTCGATTAAATTTATAGTAGAAATTTTTTCATAAACAAGAAATCTAAGGAAAATCAATTTAAATATAGAAAGAAATTATTCTATGGAATCATCTTTATATCTGAAAATATTTACTAATTATAAACGTAATTCATCGTAATTGTACTCTTGATGTGTAGTAACCAACAATTCCACAGATTGTTTCTATAAATGAATAGATTCAACTGGTAGTACTTGAAACTAGCTTATTGTTCTCTCATGTAAAGTAAGGGTAAACAATATACAAATATCACTTTCTTCTTATTCTCTCATGTAAACAATCTACAAATATCACTTTCATCAAATATATATAAATAATTTCATATAAAATTAAATTGAGATACATAATAAAAACCAAATATTTCACCTTCTCAATTAAAGCTCAATTTCAACAAGCAATTGATTGTCTTTTTAAAGTAGGCCTAGGAGAAATACAAGCATGTTATAGAATATAGATAAGAGCCATTAAAAATTAACTACATTATAATATAGGCTCCCAAAAGTTTTCTTGTTCAACCATCCTTCTAGCACCAAAATTTTCTATGGATAGAAAAATTTCTGCACCAACAACATTGAGGGAGAATCACCTAATGGTAGGTCCTAATTAGACCAACTCTCATTTGGGGTAGTAATTTCCACCAGTATTTAGGCGTATTTGCCACTAAAAATATATCCCCTTGAAAGAAGAATTTCTTGTTAAATTTCTTCTGATTCTAAATGCATTTTTATTTTATTGTGCAAATGCAATATTATTTTAATCCTAAAAAGTGACAAAAATGTTTATTGCAAGTATAAATTAACTATTGAAAATGAGAGAAAAAATTCATTACCATCAACATAAGTGAAACTAACATATTCAATTATCATATATAAAAAATAATTGATATAAAAATGATATTAAATATGTTCTTAATATCAAATCCATAATATATTCCTAATAATTCTCCTAAAAACAATTGATAGAAATGACAAATTGCAAGAATGTGCCAAAAACATATTTGATAATAATGTATAATTTCCTCCCTGAACTATCACTTCCTTGTATTTATTCTTCAGAATAAATTCCTAAATTTATAGTACAAGAAAAAACTTTCAAGCTTCGAATTTCTTACTGAACTTGATAAAAGTATATAAGCATCAATTCCTAATCTTTCCAACTCTCAATTCTTCGATATTTTCCCCAACTTGATAAGATTATCTAAGTCCAAGTCTCTCATCTCCGGCATATTTACATAGAAAGAATACCCTTCTATAATCAACTACTCATAAGTTATAACCACTTTACTTTTCCTATTCACAGTTCAATGTTATTTTTTTTAAATAATGGAAAATCTTATCTATATTTTCATATCAAAAGGATGAAGTGCATTTTTTATTTCAGGTCCCATGTAACTATCATATTTATTTTCCCTATCCCATGTAATATGCATACCATCAATATTCAATGGCATGCATATGGTATTTTTACCATATTAAAACACTGCCATATATTATGGTATTTAAAATATTTCCATATATTATAGTATTTAAACATTGTAATGTTGGCCACATATTAAACATTGGTTATATATGGATTACGAACCATATATTAAAATATTTGGTATTAATTGAACCAACGGAGAATGGGAAAGTATTTTGAACCGTCTACCTCCCCGAAGTTATTACAAAACTTTGCCAATATACGGCAGGATTCAACATTAAAGATTATGTGAGACGAATTTATTTATGCAAAGACAACTTGTGACCAAGCAAAACTTCGGAGGCCAATTATAAAGGTACTTTTGTGACTTTCATAGTTATGGTTGAATAAATGTACCGTGAGTTTAATAAGTCTAAGGAAGATGATAAACCCAAAGATGAGAAAGCAGAGACATCATATTCCGAAAAGAATGAAGAGGTCGATGGTGATGAAAAGGACCCTATTTCTTCTCTTTTAAATCAATCTAAAAATTCATCTTCAAAACCTCTACTAAAATTGGACGTGATATTTGAGTTACCCATGTACAATGGCAAGATTAATGCTGAGAAGCTTGACAATTGGGTTAGGTATATGTAGGTATATTACAGTGTGAAATAGTTCATTGGTGATGCGGTCAAGATCAAATTGTCATATCTTTGTCTCAAGGGCGCAACACTCATCTGGTGGTAGAAAAAGTTGCAACATGGGACTCAACTAGTTGGTAAGATCTTTACATCGTAGAATTATTTCATTTCTGCACTTAGAAAACAGTTCTATCCATTGTGCTATAAGGAGAAGGCCTTAATAGAATGGTAAGGCCTTAAATTAAGAAAATCACAATCAGTGCAGGAATGTACATATGAGTTTCGTAAGAAGGCCTTGATGTTAAATATCCCATTGCACACACAAGAAACACTTATAAAATACATAGGAGGGTTTCCTGAATATATTCGTAATATTGTATTCATGTTTAGTCCAACTAACCTAGATGAGGTTTATGTTCAAGCGACGTACATTGAAGCAGGAAAAACGGGAGTTGGTGTATCGGTGGAATCAACTTCAAGAAAAGAAGGCAAGAGGAAGGGGAAGGAAAATAAAGAAAAAATAGTTTTGAAAGATGAAGAGAAGCTCTCTTGCAAGAATTGCAAGAAGGAAGGGCATTGATGAGTATTGTTGGCAATTGCACCCAGAAATGTGACTGAAATGGTTTAAGGAAGGGAAGGGGAAGAAAAAAGTTGTAGAAAAAACATGATTGTTGGATTTGGGGTTAGATTTAGCTGATGAGGCACAAATCACAACAGTGAGCTTGGTAGTTAAATTTGGTGATGGTAGTGATTCTAATTCTAATGGTTTACATGGTTTTTAAGACAAGAATATATGTAAATTATTTCGTATAAGGGTCGTTATGGAACATACTAAGATCAACACTATTTTAGATAGCAGGACTCAATCTAATCTAATTTCGGAGGAAATGGTTAAGCAATTGAGATTGAAAACTAAAATGCATCATAAACATTACTCACTAAATTGAATGAGAAAAAATCATAAATTGTGAGTAACTAAGCAATGTGTTTTAAAATTTGCAATCACATTTAAGTTTGTGGATGAGGTAACATGTGATGTATTCCATGTGGACCAATAATATGGTGCCACATGGCACCTCAACGAGCGTGCAAACAATTGGTTTAAATTTGGTGCAACAAATTGGCAATAATGGGATTTGATCACAAAACCTTCAGCATAGCAAGAGAGAAACTTAACTATTATAATCCCATGATGGCTGGTGGCTCAATGTTCCACAATATTGGTCACCATATCCCATGTAATATGCATACCATAAATATTCAACAACATGTATATTATATTATTACCATATTAAAATTCCGCCATATATTATGGTATTTAAAATATTTCCATATATCATGGTATTTAAAACATTGTAATGTTGGCCACATATTAAACATTGGTTATATATAGATTACAAACCATATATTAAAAATTTTGGTATTAATTAAACTGGCAAAGAATGAGAAAGCAATTATAAAAATTTTCCAATATACCACATGGTTCAAAGTTAAATTTTATGTCAGAGATAGTGTTATTTATGCAGAGACATCTTGCAACCTAATAGAACTTTGGAGGTCAATTCTAGAGGAAATACTCATCCTTTTTCAATGCTATTAGTTATGTTTGATTTCTGAGGTCGAGAAGAACATAGTGGAATGAGTCAGAGATCCATATTTTGTATTTTTTATGTACTTTGATAGCATTGAATACTTAATAAAAGAAGCCTCCCCACTAAATACCAAAAGGCTCGGAGACATAAGCTTTTGAGTTAAAATCCAAACTTCATTATCAATTTTATGGTTTATTGTTCTTATTTTATGTTTTTCTATAAAAAAATCTCCACAAGAAAATTTCACATTTTTATTAACACTTTAATTGGTGAAATTATATCATGAAAACATACTTAACAAATTTATGAACCAAGAATCAAACTTTAACGATCAAGAATTTCATATAAAAAAGGAAGAAATACTACTTTATTAAGCAGACATAGAGAGTTTAGATGTCCTTATACGTAGGTCTATATGTTTCCATTTAGTAGGTGAAAGCCTTATGTTAGGTATCGGTGGTCGGTAGGCTTTAGGATTGGAAATTTGGTTTTCCCTTTGCTACAAAATGGGCAAAATCCACAGTGTGTCCCTGGTTGGAAAGCCCTATTTTTTTTGTGGTTTTGGCCATGGGTTGGGTGCACCTAATCTTACATAATGAAGAGGATGCAAAGCAGATAGTGGGAAAGGTTTTGAATATTGAATCTTCACCTATCGTATTTAAACCTTGTCCCCTCTTTTTGATGCAAGGTGCGAGTAGAGGGAAATTGTTCCTCTTTACGTGAGAATTCTCAATATTCTTTCCCATCTATGGCACAAGCTCATAATTAAGGCTATTTAAAAAATTTTGAGGGTTTACTTAAAACATGAATCTCCATATCTTTCAACAAGTGATATGTCCATTTCTTGTATCCTTATCAATGTGGACCTACAAGGTGAGATCTTGGGTGCAATTGACATGGGACCTAAGATTTCTCCTCTTGAGTTAGACTATGGAGGAGGTACCGTAAACACGAGTACCTTGCAAAAGAATGCATGCTCTTACTGCACAAGAAAGAAAGTAAAACTAAGGCTTTAGCTCAGATTAGCAGGAATGAACAGGGGGTCCAATCTCAAGACACATCAATATCTTCATCTTGCATGAATTCCCTAGGCTATGATGACGATGTTTAAGTTTATTTATAGATTACTAAGGTTTCTCGGCCTGATGTGAATCCTTTTTCTCCCTTAGCTCCAGATTGCGAAGGTACCATGCCACTTCCTACCCCCCCTTCCTCATATCCTTTTTTCAATGATGTTTGTTTTTCTTTTTCCAAATTCCTGGCATCTAGTCTTGTTATATATGTAGGCTTCTATGTTGCTATTTCTTACATCCATTCTCTTTTATCCTCTTTCCACCTCACCCTAATTTGTTTCCTTGTTCCTAATGCCTCGAGTGACATGTTCTCACTAACATCCTCTTATTTTTTTTTACCTCTTCTTAGTTTCATGATATCGATGTTCTGTTATATAATCTCCACTATTTTCCTATTTTTCCATAGAGGGGATGTATTTATTGTGTTTTGGGGTCGCTTTCTATGTTCGCTATGAAGATCCAAATCCATGGAAGGAAATATTCCTATCCCAAGTGAAAGGAAAATATCATATAGATCTTGTTACTAGCAAGAAATTATCCATCAAAGGGGCCCTTGGAGATATCCCAACCTTGTTAGAGTCTCCTAAATGAAATTGATGTCTTTCAATTGTCATGGTATTACTTTCCCCTCTACAAAATAAACTTTAAAGAGACTTGTCAAAGTAAATGAACCATATATTATATTGCTTCAAGAAACTCTTGGTAACAACATTTAGATTTCCTTGAACATTGACTCCTTCCTGAACGGTTGGTCTTTCTTATTTTTGGACACCTATGGCCACTCGTGGGGGCTTGCAATGAGCTAGAAATCCTATTATATTCAAGTTTCCAATATTTGTAGCATGGAGCTAGCTATGGGGATTGAGGTCTCTTCTTTGGTTTTAGGTCAACCTCTCTTGTTAACTAACATCTATGGACCATCTCAAAATTAAACTAGTTTTTAGGATTCGCTCCTCAATAAATCCTTCCTTCGATCAAATAATTTCGTCATTGGTGGTGACTTAAATTTCTCTCTAGGTCCTTTAGAATCTTTGGTTTTTCATACCAAGTTGGGCCCTCAAGTAGATTTATTTTGGAGAAGGATTTTGGAGAAGGATTTCTCATTGTATGTTCATGGATGTGAAATTTGTTAAAATTTCTTCTACTTGGAGAAATAGATGTTCAAGGAATTATTGGATTTATAAGAGAATTGACAGATTCCTCCTTGCTAAAGTTATTCTAAACTCTTTTCCCATGGCTAAACAATGGATTATTGAGGGAGGAATTTCAAAATATTTCCTCATCTTCTTGGACATAAAAGGGGTGCCTAAGATTATTTCCATCCCTTTTAAGATTAATTTTGCATGGTTAGAATATGACAAATTTATTTATCTCTGGTTAAGACTCACTAGACCCCTTTCCCTCCCCTTTTGGATGTATCAACAACTACCCATTTTGAAGCTAATATTAAAGTGATAAACAAAAGACAAGGGATTGGGGGAAAGGAAGAAATTGCTAGATCTCCATGAGTTGCAGGCAGTAGAAAGGAAGATTTTTTTAATCTCATCCTCCAAAGAGGAATGTTTCTCTTCCCTAGAATCTAGTGAGATCCAAAAAATCAAGAAAAAAAAATATTTCCCTTCTTTCTACTAGGGAGGAGGAGTGGCATCAAAAAAGCAAGAGCCATATGACTAAATGACAATGATGAAAACAAAAATAGGCTTATGCTAAAGGTTGGAATTTGGTAAGCACTATTTTCATTTTGCAGGATGACAACAGTATTGAGGTCTACCTAGGTAAAAGAAATTTTGAATATATTTTCAGATCTCCTTTGAAACCATCAATTAATGAAACCATTCAAGTTTCACAATACTTTACTATAATGATTGATGAAGAGGAAAGAGGGGCTTTAATGGAGGAGGTCTCAGTGGAGGAGCTCCAAGTAGTGCTATATAGTTTCCAAAGAGATAAAGATCCTAGGCCGAATGGTTTGTGTGTTGAATTTTGTTTGGAGCTCACTACAAGAAAAAGGGACATTGGTGAGGGGCGAAAAATGTCACCATAAGCTCATTGGTGACAGTCAAAAGAGCCTTCGTCACCAAAAATTGAACATCACCAAAGGTGGTGTCGCCAAAAGTATAGGTGTTGTAGTGACATTCAAAGTTTGTCACCAATAATGATTTATAATGATGGATAGTGACCATCGCCATTTCATATGAGAAATGGTGATGGACCATAGCCTCCGTCAACAAAAAATGAATGTCACCAAAGGTGGCGTCGCCAAAGTTATAGGTGTTGTAGTGACATTCAAAGTCCGTCACTAATAATGGTTTATAATGACGAATAGCGATCATCACCATTTCATATGAGAAATGGTGACGGACCATAGCCTCTGTCACCAAAACATGAACATCGCCAGAAGTATAGGTGTTATGGTGACATTCAAGGTCCGTCACGAATATTGATTATAATGATGAATAGTGACCGTCACCATTTCATATGAACAACAACAATTTATTGTGATGTATCTTTCATGACCATCACTATTGGTGCATATATATGGTGGCGTTCATTGACCGTCACCAAAAACCGCATTGCTAGAAGTATAGGTGTTGTGGTGACATTCAATGTCCGTCATGAATAATGACTATAATGACAGACAACGACCGTCACCATTTCATATCAACAAAAATGATTTATGGTTACGGACCTTTGCGGGTCATCACTATTGATGTGTATATATGGTGGCATTCGTTGACCATCACCATTTCATATTTTGGTGAGGGTAGAAAAAAGTCACCAAAGCTCATTAGTGATGGTCAAAAGAGCCTTCATCACCAAAAATTTATCGTCTTCATTCCATATGGATGTTAGGGCATGATGGAATCGAACCACCAACCTCCTGCTTGTAAAGCAGGTGCTCTTCCATTGAGCTAGCACCCTTTAAAGAATTAGACTTTTAAAAATTAGACCTTGAAACTTCATAAATTGTAAATTCTACAACTTTCAATAAATTAAAGTCTTGGCAATATTTTACTAAACAAGAAAAGAAACATCGAAGTTGCAGGTCCCTACCTAATGGTTATGGAAGTTATGAAAAGTGGGTGGAGGGAAAAATAGTTATGTATAAGAGAATCAATATGTTCAATTGAATAGTCAATTAGAAGTGAAACTCTGTAGACACTTATAATCTATAAATGACCTCTAACTAGAAAATGCATCAAATATTGCTATGGAAATGTCATAAGTGGATAGCATATGGAAGAAGAACATTGATGAAGACATATGCAATATGTTATAGGTTGAGTGAAAGAAAAATATGAATATTGTTGTTGTTTGGTGTTTAGATATTTGAATGAAATATAAACTTATGTGCAAATGTAGCATGGATATCCGGAAACAATGAATGATATATATATATATATATATTTCCCCTTTACATAAACCAACATGCAATTTGGAATTTCACAAGTTCGCACTCAAAACATGACAGCAACCAACAAATAAAAGAAATTGACTTGGACATAAAGCAATAGCTTCACCTTCATTCTTGAGTTGCTTCTGTTTATTTGAATTTGACTCATGACATTCTTTATCTAATAAGGAATCAAAAGCATCACTAGTATTAAATTCGTCGAACATGGACTTTGGATATCCCACTTACATCTGTGTTTTTCTTGCCATGCCTGAAAATCATGGAGTTTCCTGTCCATAGTAGAATAAGATGTGTGCCTATTGCTCAAGAACACATTCCTTATTAACCATTGTTATCTAACAAAAACCAAAGAGACAACACAATATCAGCATACATAAAATCCCCTATCGAAATATAATCATAACTTAGCAAAGAATTCTAAAAGATGTTCTTAATTAATAAACTTTGTATTTGGAAATATTGTTTCTTTAGATTTCAAAAATACTATATTGTACAATGCTTTTGTCTATTTATCTAGGCAATTATATCATAGCATATGTCACACAGTAGCAATCTAAAGTACCTAAAGTAAAAAGACAAATTTGCTCAAGAAAATAGATTTAGAAAAGAGCTTTGAAAACTATAAGTTTGTCATCAAAGCTTTAATTAATTTAACAACAAACTAGTTGGAGTTTGAAAATCAAAATCATTCATAGGAAATGAATAGGAAAATGGCCAAAGTCACTATTCATACAAATAAAGCTAGAGTCACTAATTCCATTACAAATAACTGGAATTTGGGTAGTGGTCTAACAGTTAGAGCTTATTTTCCAGGAAGACTCATCAATACCATCATTTTTTTCCATAGTTTGTTGTGTCTCTAGATCCAGATCAGATAGCTTGTCATTCTCAAGTTCTACCTTTCAAGTACTAATTTTGGTTTGTTTTGTTTTGTTTTGTTTTGTCAAGAGAATTAGGTGTTTTGTTGCAAAGATTCCTGTAATAAGGTTTTCCTACGTAAGAAGATGGTTCAATAAGATGAGGAACTAGATAGTGTAACTAAGGAGATCATTTTGGACTAAAGAAAATTTAAGTGAGAATTCATACCACTCCATGTTGGAAGAAAATAAGAGAATTTGTGACACGTGTGGATGTATGGGAATATTGGCACCTCTAGTCATGTTGAATCAGGGCTCTCTTATTTAAGGCAAGAGGCCTACTTTCCTCCACCGGCTATAATAAATTGCATAGGAAGCACAGTTATCATTGTTTTGGGTGGAAGAAAAATATTGCTGCCTACCTCTATTTTCCTAGTCTATTTTGAAAAGAATAACAAAATACATCTAAAATATGTATAGTTTAGTCGTTGATCTAGCTTGAAACATAGTGCGTAGAGGAAACCACTTTCAGGAGTTTTTGAGACTCTTGCTAGACACAAAGGGGCTTGTAGTTCTACATGTCCGTCAATGATACCCCAAGAAATTAAACAAGATGAAGCTTTGAATAGAAATTTGGTGCTAACACATTGGTTAAGGTGATGGTAGTTGAAGAAAGGGCCATTTGAAAGGAATCTATACATTTCATCTAGGAATGCTTGAAGCAAAGGCACCTAAGGATCAGACCTTGGCATGGATAGTAAAGGATAAATGCAATTTTTTGTATCATGGCCCTTGCCAGCAAGTCAGAGCCACCTTATGGGGATGCACCCACCATACTCCTTGGGTTTTGACCTCATGGTATATCTCATGTGTCTAAATAGACTTTGTCAATCTATCTACACCCTCAAGGAACTAATGGTTTGTGTTCAAATGGTTAGAATCTTTTAGGCAGTGGTCTTTGATAGGTAAACTAGTGATAATACGAAATAAAGGTCTTGGTAGAACCCTCCGTTGGGCACCAATGTAATTATGTGTAATTGTGATACAATTTTTTTGTTTCCCCCCTAAAAATGAACATGCTACAACATGCAATGAGTAGAAAAAGATAAAGAGGAACATTACCCATTAAGAAGCTTGCAATTGATGGGAGTTAAAATGTTGACATACTTTGTAGCCATGACGAACCAAAGGAAACACATCACAAATACCTTTGCAATGGGTAAGACTTCAAACTTTAGCATTTTAAAGATGGATTCTAAGTCGTTCCCAATTTTTTAGAATCATTGCTGGAAGAAATCCTTAAAATATAAAAATAAAATTTATGTGTTTTCATATCAGCTTTTCTCATAACTCCTTACTTCATGTTAATCTCCTTCAGTCCAATCCAAACACTCCTTGTCTAATTTCCACTAGAAGCTGAGACAGATCCACAAAATGGTCTCAGCTTCCAGCAGTCGTGATTACAAACAATCATCAACCATGCCAAAATGAAAATAAAATATGTTTTCTCAACAACAGACCAAAGCGGAGCCTGTAATCACCAAAACTTATATAGAAGGATATTCATTTATTTAAGAGAAAAAATAGTAAGCAAAAAGTAGTGTAACTCATGTAGGACACAATCCATTCCAAGTTAATAAAGTTGAAAAGTTATCAAACTCGTGCAACAACTATATCTTGAAATAGGTGCTAGAATTAAAAGGGATCTATGTATCTTGAAAATTTAGTGCTTCCATAATCACAATTTTATCAATAAATTTGCATGAAAACTGTTGATGCACAAAAATATATCCAAATGAAATTTGCTCCAAAAACCATTCAGTATTAATAAATTTTACTAGGCTTCAACTATCTACCGAATATCTTAAATGAATGAAGAACATAGCACTCTGTTTGATACAAATAGAAGAACAATTATGAATATTCTATAGGCAACCAATCTAATATGCTCTAGATTCTGATGTAGTCTCTAAACAATTTTTATACATTTTGAGAAGATATTGTCAAAGAAAATGGCTGGAAAACTTGGCAAGGGGCCCAACAATGTCTACTCATAATGAAACTAAGAGTTAAACTGCAAATGAAACCTATCACGCAATGTAGCATTATTTTACAAAGTTTTTCATGATGGGCTACTCAAGACGGAAAAATCACGAGATTTCTTGTTCGAAGAGCAACCATCTATTTGTAGATTTTGCATAATGCATGGAACTATGAAACAATGATATAAGTACACACTTAATGGCTACAATTTTTATTCACTTTCTACACTTTTTATTTTCCTCTTCAATTACATAGATTATCAATTCCATAAGTTTAGAGACTTAGCATATGCAGATCATAACTTTGCCTCATAAAAGGGACAAGCAAAAAATTCTCACCAAATTTTAGAATAGGCATACAAAAAGATAAGTAATAATCCATATGTGAAGTAGATTATCTTACCATTCAATGATATTTTGTAGTGTCACAGATCTTCCCAATTTTGTGAAAATCAGACATAGTAGAAATAAACTAAAAACAAAGTACATAAAAAAACCACAAAGTTTGTCAAGAAAGAAAAGAAAATTAAAAATAGTCAAAATAGGAGCACATATAGACATGCATCCACAACTTGATACAATTTTCCACCAAACTAAACCCCTTACCTAGAGAGGTACCTCCTGAGAGTTGGTTCATACTAAATCTTGATGGGGCAGTTAGGGTCCAAGCATGAAGATCTCGAAATAATGAGGTAATAATGCAACACAAATATAGTATCATTTTTTCTTTCTCCATTGGCATATCAAACAAAAGTTGAATTTGAGGCTCCAATTCAGGGACTAACTTAAGTACTGAATAAGGAAATGATACACTCAATATTGAAAGAGACTTTACCCTCTAGTAGTTGGGTTTTAGATAAATGGGGTATCAGAGATTGGAGTATTCAAAATCTCTCAAAGGAAATTAGGTGTCTTGTTGCAAAGATTATTTTAATAAGGTTTTCCTATGTAACAAGATGGTACAATAAAATGAGGAACTAGATATGTAACTACTGAGATCATTTGGGACTAAAGAAAATTTAAGTGAGAATTCATACCACTCCATGTTGAAAGAAAATAAGGGAATGTGCGACACATGTGGATGTATGGGAATACTGGCACCTCTAGTCATGTTAAATATACAATTCCTTCAAAATTGTTATCTCACCAAGCCATGGGCATCACATCCATGATACAGCCGCCAGGAAGAGACTGTATCATGTGAGGTGGCCTAAGGTTATAAAAGGTGGAGAAAACAACTAGAGAATGTAGGGGATTGACAATGAATGGATTTGAACAAAGAGGATTGGCATAATGAAACTAAGGTTTTTAAGAACATTGAGATTAAATGGAAAATTCTACTGAAGCTCATAAAGGATAATGATGCAAAATTCATAGATGGAAAAATCACAGACCCGGAGGACAACATAACAGATGACAACCAAAATATTAATAATATACTGAACCATTTCACTCTTGACCAAGGTATTGGCAGTTCAAATATCTAAGAGAGTCAAGGGGGTGTAGAAAACATCAGAGCCAGACTCTTCAATAATGATGGATGACAGCCAAGGTTGTAGGTCATCGTATTCGCAACCAAAATATGAAGAGGTTCTTCATTTTTAAATTTAGTTACAAGATTATTGTTCTTTGAACTTTGATGAGTTTTGCCACATAAGTTTATAAATTACAGTAGAACCTGAATTCATACAAGGTGTTTTTCTTTTTCAAAATGGAATTGGATCCTTTATCTCCTTTTCATTTTTATTTTGGTTATTGGGTGCAATTTGACGTTATGGTTTTCTGCGAATTATTAAGTGTTACAATTAATTTTTAGGATTATCTATGAGTCTAGTCTAATGGACCATGTTTAGCACTACCCAAAATAATTCCACAAAATTACTAAAAAGGAGGGGAGTGAAAGGAAAAAATTTGACTCTCTGCGTTCCCTAAAGACTAGGCAGCCCACACCATCCAAAAGCTCACCATTGTTGGAGACTCCAACAACACAATTCAGCACGTCCATGTGCACTCTTCTCCCTCAAATGCCAATTTGAATTCAGTATTCCAGCGAATTCGTGCAGATCTTGCATCATTTCCTCAATTCTCATTTTTTCATGTCCTTTAGATAAACAATAATAAAGTTGATTTCCAAGCCAATTTGGCTCTACAAACAAAATAAGGGCATTAATTGTCAATGGATGTCGCTCCACCCTCTGTTATAGACATATTTGGGCACTGCAACCCCAATCATATATGTCGATAAGCCAATGGCTCTTAAACCCCTAAAAGTGTTGTTTCATACCCTAAAGGATCAAGGTCGACTGATTACATCATTTCCCAGAAGTTCCACCTGAAAAACTACTTAGAACTGGTCAAAACTGACCCATACAGACTGCTCTTTGGCCAAGGTGCGATGCATCTCACTTGTTACACACGGGGGGTGCGATGGGCGAGAGTAGACAAATGGAAAAGGCAGTTGGCTAAGTGGAATCCCAGAGAATATTCTAGAAACTACTCATATGACACTTTCCTCTCTGAATTCGCCTAGGGATGAGTAAGAGATCATGAAATCTCCAAGTGGAACCAAAAACTATCAGTGAAATGACACTAATAAAAAACCCAGAAGCTGATTCACCCCCCGACAAATATCTATATATGGATCCCTCATCCTAGAGATCCAGGGGCTGGAATTTTGTATTTTGTAAGGAAGTGTTGTTGGTTTCTCTGTGAAGCATTGTATTGTTGGGTGATCTAGCTTTTCATGAGGTGAAGAGGGCTTTCATGCTGGGAGGATGGCGCTGGATCAGACCGCTGGGTTGTAATCGTTTCTTCTACTTCTATCAATAAAGCTATTTGAGTTTTCCTCCACATGCTTGCTTATTTCTGAATCTTGTATTTGTGTATGCATTTGTATGGTTAATGTACATTTGATTCTACATTATTTATGGTATCATAGATCTCTATGTTTTGATGGTATTTTGCTGCTTTGACTCTACAGGTGTTCTTTGAAGCGGGACAAGTGAGAAAGGAGTGGCAAAGCTCTATCAAAGGAGAGAGGAAAAAAGCAAGGAGCCAAGTGAAAGACTAAGGTTTGTGCTCTCTGCTTCTCTCTCATCTATCTCCCATAAAGGAAAACACAAGTTACTTTGAATTGTTTGTTTCTAAGATAGCTACCCGTCTTAGTGGGACTAGCAGATCTGAATAGACACTAGTTTTCCCGGAAACAAAATGGCGACTCCACTGGGGAGCGAATAGTTTGTTTGTTTGTTACTGTTGTTTGCTTTATAAACTACAGATGGAGCTTGAAGTTAAGCCAGCTAGCCTTCGAACTGCTTTTGCTATGCAACTACAAAGTAGATCAACGCTGCTTCAGTCAATCTCCGAGTTGGTTTATGAACTGAACATCTGACTTGCAAACATCCTAAGTGCCCTGGTGGTAGCTCAATAACCTCATTAGATCATACCTCTATACTTTGTGTTTACTGTCTATCATAAGCTCGGCCTAAATCCCTGAACTTAGCTGCAAATTGTGGGTGAAAACCAAGCTCAGTCTCATCCCTGGACCATCGCACTGTCTCCCATTGGCAGTTTGGATGCATCACACCTCCCATGTGCTACAGGTGAGATGCATCCCTGTTTCCCTTAAGGACAGGTGCGATGATTGAATGAGACTGTTTCCCTCTGGATTTTGGTTTTTTCTTCATTTTTTTCAGCTCTATTCAGTAGTTTTGCTACCTATGATCCGTATATCACTATTGAAGCCTTCTTCCTTTACATTATTCAACCTCCATTGGTAAGGAATTGTGAATTTTTTATGTATTTTTCGTCATTTACAGTCCTCATTTACAAAAAGTAACTTAATCGAACTGTTGTCTTTTGTTTCAAAAGTGTCGTAACTGTCATTTTTAGTCAAGAAAAAGAGTGTCGTAAAGTCTTCCTCTTTTAGATAGTCAATTGTACTTTCACCATTGTATTTGATTTGAATTGTCAATTCTTTGAAGTGTCGAAAGCAGTTTTCCATTCGAAATTGAAAGTTTCGTCTTAGTCTTCCTTTCATTTTTTGAAGAGAAATTGCTAAATTGTTGCTTTGAAGAAAAGTAGTTCAGATCTATACTTAGTTTTATTTTTGGCATTCTCACATTAGGGAAATGGAAAAACAAATACATGCATGTGCATTTGCATTTAGACTGCATGCGGAAATTGATTTAGGAAAAGTGAATTTAGTGTGTGCTCTCTACTCTATGTTGAAAGAATCATACTTTTATTTCCTTAGTAGCTAGGATTTTCATTGTTAAAAGAAAACAAACGACTGTTTTTCATTTAGATTGCATATTTAGGAATTGTACATCTACATCACCTGGTGAACCTTGAAAAATAAACTTCTTAAGAAAGATCAACTATAAAATAAACCTCAATGAATATAAAAACGCTTTGGAACCTAATGCACAACATCTAGAAGTCTAGGCTAGAGACGTATTCTGGCGTCATAAAGCCTGGTAACTATCGCTTTCATCATAGGTTGGGTGATTCCTCCTCTTTGATACGACAAGTGCCAGTACGGACTTGTGCTCCCACGTACTGTCGAGTATATATTGGGAGACCACAATAGGCTAATATCCTTTATCCTTAGGAAGTTGTGTCTGTCGCCCTATCGATCGCAATGCACTGAACATAGCATTCGAGAAGATTGACTGCCATACATAAAGTCCTTGGTAATTTCTCTATAATTTACCACCAAGGTGTATATTACAGTTTTGCGATTGGTTTGGTAATCCCTCTGTCTAGATTTCCAGAGTAGTCACTTTCGTTCCTTTTCGACTCCTTAAAAGAAAAGGTCCATCTGAGCACTTGTCACTTCAGGCTCATTAAAAATCGAAGGCGACTAGAGTCATCTTTAACTTTTTCTCGACTCTTAAAAATTGAAAAATCAAGTTGTGTCAAAGCATCATAAAATTCATTTAATTTCATAATAACATCATTGTTCCCTCATTGATCTTAGGTTGAGATAATGGAGTCCACCATTCAAGGATTTCCCCTTGGGGAAAATCCTAGTCCTTTCTCCTCTTGGGGAGATATTGGTGCTCCTTACATGGCTACATTGTCCCTTCCAGGACTCACAATTAGCCTACCAGTTTGGCTATTCTTGACCTCTGTCATTCAAAACACTGTAATTCCTCAGCAACCAGATGATACTGGATTTTCCCCCCCACCTTCTACTTCATTTGTTTCTCCCTCTCCTTCTTCCTCTTCGCTTGGTGAAACTAGTGATACTAAAAACCAAGTAGCTGAGAAGAAGAAGAAAGGGAAGGAGAAGAAAAAGAAGAAGCCAGCTGTGCAAGGGGGCAACCATGCATCGTCCGGCGAAAATCCACACACTGCACCTTCCAAACCCAAATCTCCATGTGTCATTTGCAAAGGAAACCACTATCATCGAGATTGTCCTTGCATCCCGTGAATCTTGAGAGACTGGTCTCCACGCTTGCACAATCCGGTGTCTTCAACCTCTGTCGATCATGTTGAGAATACACCATCAACTAGTGAAAATGAAGTCAATGGACAAAAAGGAAGATCTAAATTTCCTTGTAGATTGTGTGAAGGTGATCATGCCCTCCACCATTTTCCTTTTCTGGATGAAGCTAAAAGAGTCTTGGATAACCGTCCTGCTTCACCGCAGTGACTTCCACCTGGATACAAGAAACTCTTGCCAAGTCCATCGCTAGTTGAAAATCCGACTAACATACCTCTGTTGTCAGTTGAAGCGCCTATCATTGAAGATAAACCCTCTGAGTCCACACCGGACCAAAGTCAGCGTGTCAAGATGGCAGTCGACCCATTCTTGCCTACAGAAGGTCCACCTTCAAATGATACAGTCTCCAAAGAGAATGAGAATGACATCGTTCAAATTCTTTTTGTTAACACAGAGTCTGATGAACATGGGGGCAATCTACCCGTTCCTTTACCATAGCAGGGAAGTTCCCCATTTTAAGAGATTCATCCGGCCGTTTATTCGGTCCCTCCTCCAAGCAATCTAGTCATTTCCTTTGATTGGAATCTACTAGCAGGACCCCACCTTCCATCTAATGTACCATTCTGAATCATAGTATAGGCTTACAGAATGATCGTGGCTAGCACTATCATAGATGAAGGGGCTTCCATGAGTATCCTTTCCTCAACTACTTGGAAAGCGCTTAGTTCGCCATTGCTTCTGCTTGAGATTCAAAATTTGTCAGGCTTCAATAAAGGAACTAGTCGACCGTTAGGGATCCTTCCAAATTTGCCTATAACTTTGAGAAGGAAAATCGTTCATTTGAACGTGATGGTAGTCCAAGAGCCACTATATTATAATCTACTCCTTGGGCGTGACTACATTTACAGCATGGGAGCTATTGTTTCCTCACTCTTTCGGGTGATGTGTTTCCCGTATGAAGGAAGAATGGTACAACTTGTCGACCAGCTTTCATTCCCCGGTTCAAACATGGCTACTAGTCAAATTCCATCCCTAAATGGTCTCTTTGCACAAGGAATGTCTCATCAATCTCTAGTCCATCCACCTAATGACTGCGAGTGATTCGTTGAATGTGACGAAACCTAGGGGGCATGCACCCTCGTCTTCTTCGACAGGCGAACCCAGATGACCAATCTGACACACCCGCCCATTTAGGATATGGGATCGGTATGGAAAAATCGTAGGACATATGACCAATCTGACACACCCGTCCGTTTAGGATATGGGATCGGTATGGAAAATATTTCCTCGTCGTAGGTTATATGATTGGTCTAACACACCCGTTCGTGTAGGATATGGGATTAGTCCGAAACGAGATCTCCTCGAAGGTTATGTTATTGGAAGCTCACACCATTCACCTATGTCTATTTCGATGGACAAAGCCGAGGAAGTGTTTTGTCTACTCTGCAGACGAAACAATCTTGCTTTAATGCAAGAACTTCCATATGGTGACCTGGAAACTCTACTTTTCTTTATACCTAGGGGCATGCAAACCTTTTTTACACAAGTGAAAAGTGAACAACGTAACTCTAACCCTGTAGTTTTTACTAACTTCAACTGCTTAGTTAGGTGATTTCTCTGATCCACCATTCACCTTTGTCAACGGCACTGACAAAGCAATGGAAATGTTTTTTCTAAACTATCCTACCTAACCTCAGCAGTTCATTAACTCTTAATTCTTTTGTTGGTCGTTCCTAGCCTACATACAAAAGGCACCTGAGCAAGTTTTTTCATGGGGCAAGCTCATTAAAAATTGAACCTACTAATGAGAGACATCCTTAAATACGACTAGTACAAGCAATGTTTCCGCAAAGTTCAATCTCGTTAAAAACTAAACCTAGCACTGAGCACATGTTGGCATAAGGTTCAAGCTCATTAAAAAAATAAACCCGCCTTTTGGGTAAATAACCTTTGTGATCGCATTGCTATCAGCCTTTGAGCCTTGGTCGTGTTCTTACTGTCACCTCCACTCTTTTAGCTGATCATATCCCTCCACTTGATTGTTTACCCTTTTGAGGAGAAATTGTGACAAGCGATTCTATTAGCCACCCTCATTACATTGTCATGTTTGAAAAGTTCCGAGCTTACTTGGAACCAGTTGCTACCTGTATACATCACTCGTTCCTCAAAAACGAGTCTCTTTTAAGCTCTTTTTAGACTCGTAAAATATGAAAAGATTGCCGAGTTATTGGCCTTAGCTTGTTAAAGTAAAGGGAAGAACCATCCCTCCTCTATATTTTAATCTTTTTGGACCTGAGGGATCATTACACAAAAATATCGAGCGCTTGTCTTGTTCGGCTCGCTAAAACTATCGAAAAGTCATCCCTTTCGTATTATTTTATACTCTTTTGGACTTAAGGGATTATAACACGAAAATGAATTACTGAAGTTTCCTTTCTGTCTCCTTTTAGACTCTCTAAATATGAAAAGGACCGAGTTATCTTTGTCGTTAAACTCATTAAAACAATAGCGACAAACTTGTCCATCCGAGCAAGAGCGAGTTTCACTGTCGCTAGGCTCGCTAAAACATAGCAACAGGTTTGCCCAAAGGGAAAATTATAGAACAAGCATATGTTATCCTCCTCAAGCTTGAAAAAAATAAAGAGGTACTGGTCAGCAATGACTTGAAAAAAAGGGAAGAAAACTTGAAGAACTTCATTGGTAGTAGGTCGCTCTTGAACATGACACTTTCACTCCATCACCATGATTGAGTTGGTTTGGGTTATTCCATTCACCATCACCATTGGTCCTCCATACCATCCATGGGGTTAACGCTACTGATCCATCACAGTATCGTCGATATGTTCAAGAGAAGTCACTTAGAGAATTCACCAACCCAGCTAACACCTCATCCACTGCAATACCTTCACGCTCCATTTTTCATGACCGCCACCCTGAACCTTGTATCATCAGATCGTTTTCACCTCCAAAAAATCATTTGCTCTGTTTCGTGTCGTAGATGTGGGATTCATTAAGGCCCTCCTATGACGAGTACTTCTTGTCGACATCAGATCATTATCCAAGAAATTCACTTAGGAACAACCCTTTCAGTACTTTGAAGCTTGCATGCCTCAATGGCAAGTTTCTCACTTCCAATGACAAGTTTACATCAATGGCCTTCGACTGAAATATTTTGCGTGGTGTTCAACATCGACTCATATATTCACACCACTTGAATTGTATTGTAGTACCTTAAGGGTCATCATCATTATCAGTGATTCCTCTTGCGCCTGTTAACAGCTTACATCATTGGCTGGTAATCAGGCGATGTCTTTCTATGTTCGACTTCAAAACATCTTTTCACATGGATCGACTTGTACATCGAGTGAAGATTGAACGAGTTTGAAGACCCCGGATCTAGTTTCATCCATTTGGGCTGTGATATGTTCAGGAAAATAAAGACATCAAATGTACTCCATAGTTGCACAGATGATCATCCAAGCTAAGGGATGATGGCTCTATAAGAATCACCAGTCTGCAACAACAGACGATTATCTGTCCTATGTACATGAAAATGAATTTATAAAGCTGAGCATGGGAATGCCCACCTCAGCTAGATCATGAAAATATTATGACGATAATGTATTGTATTGTATCTTATTACAGGTCACCTTCCAGTTCGAAAAACCTCAGATCCTCATGATAAATCATTTCACCCGACATTAGAAGATTTACGACCTCATGCTTTAGGGGGCAACTGTTATAGACATATTTGGGCACTACAACCCCAATCATATATGTCGATAAACCAAGGGTTCTTAAACCCCTAAAAGTGTTGTTTCATACCCTAAAGGACCAAGGTCAACTGATTAGATCATTTCCCAGAAGTTCCACTTGAAAAACTACGCAGAACTGGTCAAAATTGACCCATACAGACTGCTCTTTGGCCAAGGTGAGATGCATCTCACCTGTTACACATGGGGGGTGCAATGCATACTGAAAAGGCCTTATGTAGGGTGCGATGAGCGAGAGTAGACAAATGGCAGAGGCAATTGGCTAAGTGGAAACCCAGAGAATCTTCTAGAAACTGCTCATATGACACTTGCCTCTCTGAATTCGCCCAGGGATGAGTAAGAGATCATGAAATATCCAAGTGGAACCAAGAAATATCAGTGAAATGACACTAATCAAAAACCTAGAAGCTGACTCACCCCCCTGCAAATATCTATAAATGGATCCCTCATCCTAGAGATCCAGGGGCTGGAATTTTTTGTTTTGTAAGGAAGTGTTGTTGGTTTCTCTGTGAAGCATTGTATTGTTGGGTGATCTAGCTTTTCATGAGGTGAAGAGGGCTTTCATGCTGGGAGGATGGCGCTAGATCATACAGTTGGGTTGTAATCCTCTCTTCTACTTCTATCAATAAAGCTATTTGAGTTTTCCTCCATATGCTTGCTTATTTCTGAATCTTGTATTTGTGTATGCATTTGTATGGTTAATGTACATCTGATTCTACATTGTTTATGGTATCATAGATCTCTATGCTTTGATGGTATTTTGCTGCTTTGACTCTACAGGTGTTCTTTGAAGCGGGACAAGTGAGAAAGGAGTGGCAAAGCTCTATCAAAGGAGAGAGGAAACAAGCAAGGAGCCAAGTGAAAGACTGAGGTTGGTGCTCTCTGCTTCTCTCTCATCTATCTCCCATAAAGGAAAACACAAGTTACTTTGAATTTTTTGTTTCTAAGATAGCTACTCGTCTTAGTGGGACTAGCAGATCTGAATAGACACTAGTTTTCCTGGAAACACCCTCTCAATCCCTTCATGTCTCTCTCCTCATTCTTTTCCTCTTCCCGCGGCTCACACGTGGATACCCTTCATCACCCTTTCTCCATGTGCTTCTGTTATCTCCTATCAGGTGTGATTACCTTGTCCCATCATAGTCTCCCCCATGTACCTTTCTCATGCATTCCCTTGGCTCTTCATTGGATTTTCTCAATAATGGAGGATCCCATAGTTTGAATGTGCCATCATTTTAGAATGAGGACCCCCTAGTTTAGATGTGCCATCATTTTAGAATGAGAGCTTCTAACCTAATGGGAAAGACAATTATGGCACCCTTCAAAAGTCAGTATCTTGTTGTTTCCCCGTGACATCCTCTATTTTGGCTCTTGCCCCCTCTAGGAAATCAAAGCTTCTCCCTTGTCATTGATCTCCCTACATTTTCTGAAGGCCTCCTCTCTGCCACCTCAGGTCTCATGGCTCACCAAGCTAAGATAGTCCAATTCGGCCCAACAACATTAGGTCAGTGACTTCAAAGACCTCAAGTCCTCCCATTGCCTTCTTCAAATCTGGATTTCAAGCTTAGATTCCCAGATCAAGACACTATTGGACATTCCCATTCCACACCTGCATATTATCCACCACATTCATGAAAAGTTTGAGGCTTTGCTCTCAACTTGAAGGCCTCTGGGTTGTGTGACTAGCAAAAATTTAGAAACATTCTCCTCTAGCTCACTCCAAAACAGCTTCTTCAGCCTATGCAACTTTGTTCCTCCTTGACTTAAAACACTCCCGCTAAAAGGGAATTCTAGGATGACAATACAGCTCAACAGTTTTCTCCAATCTCAGGTCCTAAATGAAGTGCATTGTAATTTTTAATCTACGCATATACTACAAGGATTATACTATAAATCGTTTTTTGATAACTTGTATCCTCCTGCATTAGACAAGATTAGCACTCTCTATGAACCGAAATTTTTGGACTAGATTTCTCTGATTTAGCTCATACTCTTTGTATCTCTATTGTGCCATCTCAACACAGATTTTACTAATATCAAAATCCTCCAATTTCAGTCAAAAAAAAAAAACATAGTATGTGTTGGGCATCCAAAATTTATATTCTCAAAATCCCTTGGCTTACTACTGAATATCACATATCTCAAAATATCAAATATTGATAATGATTTGAGTGATACAGTGCATTGTGTGCATCTTTATACTAAACATGACATAATTTGGTTACTCATAAATTAAAAAGTGCAAATAGGGGCAAACAAATGGACTTGTGTGCTTTCATGACTATGAATTTTGTTGTAAATGAAACTCAAGGAGAATGGTCTAAAAAGACGCATACTCAACATAATGCAAAGTTTGTATAGATTGATAACATTGAAAAGTACATCTCTGAAATAAAAATTCAAATATATCATTCATCATATCAGAGGCACAAATAGGATAACATAAGTATACTCATTAAAAACATTCAATTTAATTTCACGAGGATGTATTAATATGATTTCTAAGGCCATAGATGAAGGGATAAATCCATACATGTCATGCCACTGAAAGTTTCTGAAGGTGGCGATTCCTGGGCTAGAAACTTCAAGCTGCCTTTCTGGATTGCAAGGTTCAAACTAATTATATAATACAAAGTGGACCAGACAGAAAGCCAAATAAAACGAAGCATCATAAGAGGTTAAAGAAATCTTAAAGAATAAGTGTCTGCAACAAATCACCAAACTACTTAATTCTTCTTGTGTCCATAGAAAATGGCTATCTACTAGTAACCATTAAGTTAACGTTCTGAGCGACGGAGGACGCTTGCTTTGACATCCATCTCTCGTTATTGGCTTTCACGTTGCATTCTCACCCTTTTGGGGATAAATAATGGCATTTGAAGCTTAAGGGTTGAAATATATTTTATTGCATTTCTCCTTTATGATATTTTCTTTCTTACGTGGTCATTTTTCCTAAGATCTAAAAAGGGGGTATTTTGCTCCGAGAATGAATTTCAGCCACAACATTTCAATTTCTGAGACTGGTGCATTATAATATTATACTTCAAGTTTGTGGGAAAATGTATTCAAAACAAACATTAATGTTTGGTCTCATGTTTGAAAATTTACTACTGTAAAAGTAGAGGCTTGAACTATGGCAGAAATGATACCTAGGGAAGGATAAAATAGAGGAAAAGATTCTTGAGACCACTTATAATTTAATTGGAAATTTAGCACTATTTTTTAACTTAGCTATCTGAGTAACATCATGCACACATGTATGCACATCCACAAGCCCAAAAACTCGTGAGAAAAAGATGACTTATAGAATTAAAAATTCCAAAATTTATG
This sequence comes from Pinus tabuliformis, assembly GCA_031772625.1. NCBI lineage: Eukaryota > Viridiplantae > Streptophyta > Pinopsida > Pinales > Pinaceae > Pinus > Pinus tabuliformis. The sequence continues at coordinate 1,503,598,699 of CM062816.1, forward strand.
AATTGTAATGTTAGAATAGGCATACAAAAAGATAAGTAATAATCCATAACCAAAATAAAAATGAACCATACAACAAAAACCCCAAGCTTCTATTCTGATTAGTTGTTTGGTTTCTCTATTTTACATAAATACGTATCGAGCTCTCATTTATCTCAATTTGGTTCTATAGAATTTAAAATAGCAGTTATTGTATGGTTAAATATGGTTGAAATCACTGCCTATCCATGAAAGATTGAAAAAAATGTTCTATGTACTTTCCAAACAACTGCCAATCTGTTGATTTTAGTGTATTTGTACTTGTCTTGCTCAAAATGCTTGCATTTGTCCAGCAGTTATTGTATGGTTAAATATGGTTGAAATCACTGCCTATCCATGAAAATTTTTTAAAAATATTCTCTGTACTTTCCAGACAACTGCCAATCTGTTGAGTTTAATGTATTTGCACCTGTCTTGGTCAAAATGCTTGCATTTGTCCATCTCTGACTTGGCCTTCCAAATCATATTACTGTGAGATAAAGCCTGAAGTAAGAGGAGACAAAATGGAATAGTGGCTTGTTGTAAAGGTAAATATATATTTCTTTTCATTTTTCATTCAGATTATGAGCTTATGAGGAAACATGATCTCATTGATTTGTTTTTCAATGCTTGAGTATACAATCCTATAGAGATCACCTTGCTAGTTCCACTTAATTTCATGGGAGGTGTATCAGAAATAGAAATGGTTGTGCATCTCTTGGGGAATTTAAACGCATCAAATTATAGCAAGAGAATATGTTTAACATCGATCATTATTTTCTTTCGACCAGGCTTCATTATGTGTTGCTGGAGACAATGATTCCTATGAAAGGGTTACTGAGTTTGGTGATGATGTTGTCATTGTTGTGTCAAAAATATTTGGTATTTAAAATGCATCAATGAAGGGCACACTTGAGGATTCACTGAGGAGTTTTGAGTACCTGTCTGTAGATTCAGGACAGAAGCAGTGATAAGTAATTTATTTTGGCTTGGAGATATTTTCTGCTCTTGTGTTCCTAGCCTCACTGACACCACTTGAGGCTAGAACAACTGTCTGAGCTACATCAATCAACACCATATATAATCCACCATTTGATGTCTTTGAGGAAAAAGACGTAATAGAAGCATTGAAACAAGAGATCATAGAACTAGAAGACTTGAAAAGACACATAAAGAATGAGAATGAAGTTCTCAAAGTGCAAAATCAAAAGACGTTGAAAATAATATATTATTGGTATAACAATAATTCAAAACTTAAGAAAGCCATCAGGAAACTACATTCTAAGATCAAGGATTTGAAGGCTAAAATCCTCATGAAGAAGCCAAGGTGGTCAATTGCCATGAGGAAGAGGAGAACTCAAAGCAACCTGGATATCCTTATCCAGGCCTCTGAAACAATGTTGTGACAAGGAGAAGTACAAAATTTTGCAATTTTGCTAATGCATGATGACATGCAAGATCTTCAACGTGGGGGAATGATGAGGTCAAAGAATTAGCTCTTTTTGTCACTTTACTGACCTAGTTTTGACCATTTTATCTTTAGAAAGCCATCATAACTATCCTTTTTCATACTTTAATGATATCATCTATGCATGCAAATTCTACCTGAGCTACAAAGGTTACAAGCAAGGATTTATAAATGTAATATGTCCATTTTTCTATTGTTTTGTATGTTTCTCCGTAAAAGCAAGTTAAAATGTAAAGTTGTAGAAATTGACATATTCCTGTAGCTGCTCTCCAGTTCTGTAGCAAAATCACAGGTTGGCATACTTCGAGAAACAATCCAACAAAATCAAAGGATGGAGGACATGGAAAAATGTCTTGAGAAGGTTATCCACCTATTAGGCACAGCCAGAAGACAATCATGTCACCACCACAACTTATTCAGTGCCTCAGTCAACAAGGCAAGAGGTGACAAATCACGTAACAGGTTTGTGTGGCATCGTTGCAGAGCATTGTGGAATCATAGAAAATGATTGAGGGAAGAGTATTATGGAAAAAAATTGATAAGATGAGAAATTCATGCTCGCGGTGATCAATTTTCAATCTCCAAGATCCATGAATTTCCGAGTCATCGTTACTCTGTTTTGAATCACAACAATGAAACTTTGAGTCTGTTGCTATTATTAAACTCTATAAATATTGCAGTTCCTCTGAGTAGGAACAAGTTAAGTTTTTGTTGAATGTATTTTATGCCATTTTTATAGTCTTGATCCATTGGAGTTAGATCTTCTCTCTGCATAAATGTGTGTTTATGGTGCGGTTTAAATTAACAGTCACAGGTTCTGAAGTTTCTCTAGTGCTTGCAACCCAACTAGGAGGGCCCCCTATGTCGGGATGCACGTCGCCTCTTATTTAAATGAGCTTATTTTTTTAGTTTCCAATCTGCTATGTTCATAGAGATAATACTCTTTTCTTAGGTTTACAATTTATTGCTTGCAGTGTGTTTTGAATTGACTTAGCAGTGTGAATTTGATTTGCCTATGTGTGTCAACATAATGAAGGCTAATCACACAGATCTTCTGAGTGAATAGAAATTATTCTTTGAAGCCACAAACAATCATAATCTAGAATTTTGAAGAAGTTTGTTGTTAAAATTATCAAAATTCTCTATGTGTGTCAACATAATGAAGGTTAACCGCACAGATCTTCCAAGTGAATAGAAATTATTCTTTGAAGCCACAAACAATCATAATCCAGAATTTTGAAGAAGTTTGTTGTTAAAATTATCAAAATTCTCTATGTGTGTCAACATAATGAAGGCTAATCACACAGATCTTCCGAGTGAATAGAAATTATTCTTTGAAGCCACAAACAATCATAATCCAGAATTTTGAAGAAGTTTGTTGTTAAAATTATCAAAATTCTCTACATGGTTATGGAGATCTATAAGTGCTTTAGAACCATGATTATATTGAGATAGCTAGTTGTCAATTGCTTTTAATAGATACCATCCATTTTCAATATCAATTTTTATTAGATTAGATTAGAAGCCAAATCCCAGCATATATTTTGCATTACACTTTTCAAGTTTACAATTCTGGATTGATAATTTAATGTAGCAGAATTCTAGTACAATTGAATTGACGAACAACCATTAATTAGATAGCATTAGTAGGGATCTAGGGTTGAATATTATATTTCCCCACTCATAAATTATTGATTTTTAAAAATAAAAATTTGTGTTTTGAGGGTCCTTAGTTGCATTGTATGGGACTGTTATCACCCCAAGAAACTCTCCTAGGTTGTATATCAGAGATGCTCGGGAACATTACAAGCTCAACAAAAATGTTGGAAAATGGTGGATGAATGAAATAAATGATGCATATTCAAGCCAGATAACCACTTCTACTATGCTTAACCCCAGACATGGGTGAACACCCCCAGACTACAAGGCTTTAGACCACCAGCTACTCACAGTTTTAAGGAAAATGTGGTGATAGAGAATATTGATCACACCAGCAGATGCACAGGACCCTGTGATGGCCAGCTGCAACCAGTGAAAAGGTCTGTAAATCTGTTTCCTAATGCACAAATAGGATGACAGCTCTCTGGCATCAAAATAATAGAAACCTGCATACAAGTTCAATGATACAAGCTAGATTCTAACACAGAGGTGGGATGACAGCCCCTCTAATGTTAAACATAAAGAGCACATGAAAAATGCATCAGGCACAGCCTGGAACAAGAAGAAGAAGTGGAAAGTGAGCAATTAACAGCAAAAGAAGTTTGCATTAGCTAAAAATGAAGACCAAAAGCTGTAGGTATCATAGTAGTTACAGTCTCCAGAAGTTGAACTTTACATCAAAATAACATTCATCCACCATCAACCCCTCTGTTTGTGAGTATATATGGAGGTTGGTTACAAAAACACTCTACTGTGTTACACGAGAAGGGGTGATAATGGACCACCTAACACATTAATTCTCAAATATGGGGCTCTGCTACATTCTGCCTGCTTTAATGGATGATTTATACATTCTCTGGTACTCTGTAGTCCTTCTTGGTCTGGTGGATTCATGTATGGATGGATCTCCATGACTGATAAATGCCTTTGACTGCTCGAGGTCGTCCTTTTTCTTCTCAGCCCAGCTGCTGGTTAATTGCAGTTGTTGAAGCTTTATTACACAGAGTACTTGGTAGCAGATGGCTTCGTCCTTTGGGAGCTTAAGATAGTCAAAGGAGTAAAGACAGTATGGCGGAGGCGTGCACAGGACAAGAATAATTAATGACCTTCAGATCCACAAATGAATGGCAGAGATCACATTCGAAGGAGCTATCGGGAGGAAATATGGATGTGGGAACGAAGGCCATTGGATCTGGATGTTGCAGATCTGACAGTTGACGGAAGCGGACGACGCACGGAGATTAACGGGTAGGAGAGGGGTACGGTGGCAGAAAGCGGTTTTATCGCACCGCCTATCGGAGGAGGCGGTATCCGTATGTGATGGAGCGATCCTATAAGATTACGACTACCGTTGAACTTGCGATGGACGCAATCAACGGTGGGGAAGTGAACGATGTTTAACACGTGGTAGAAACGGTGAAGACCATCAGATCAGGATGTGATCAACGGTGGAGATCAAAGCGGAGGGATAGCGGGGTAGGCGCGGGTTATGGCACGTGGGAGATGGTTAATTCGAGGATCGAATGAAGGGATGGGGCTTTGAAGAGTTCTGTAAAAGAATGGAGGAAAGCGGGGAATGCGGATTTTCATAGAAGAAATAGAGACAACGGAAAGCAAGAGCGGAGGAGAATATAGGTTTACGAAGGATTTTGGAGGAAAATAGAAACAGTGGGAGGTTAAGAGGGTGTGAGGAAACTGAAAGAGGAAGGAAAAAGAGACTGCAGTGAGCTCCTATTTCGACATGAACCCACCATCAGACCTGAATTTGGCCCTTAAATGTTGAAGTTGTAGCAAAGCTAACACTGGCTCCTTCTGGGGATGAGATCCTCCTTGTGAGGTCTCAAGAACTGCAGACCAATGCATCCATTCAAAACCAGCTTCAAAAACATTTCCTAGTATCCATTGGGCATGGAGTCAAACTAAGTCTATTCTAAAACCTGAAAAAGAAACTGCTTACAATCATTAAGGCCAGAGGACCTTATACAACATGATTACTAAAAAATTGGCCAACTGATGTGCCATCAAAATTGTTTCTCCTGCTCTTGACCCCTTCATCATAGAGCTGCAAAACAGGGTTTATTTGATCCTCTACCTCAAACAGTTTAGGACATTTGAGATTAATAGGTAGATATGGATCAAAATTCATCTCCCTTCTGTGTATTCTCCTCCTTGGATGTTCTTTATGTAAGCTTCTGTACACCTGCTGAATAACCATTGTTGCTGTGTACTTATCTTTGTCACATGTGGCCTGCACAATAAATATGAATGTTGTACCAATATGTTCATGTGTAGGGGACACAAAAACACTATCTGCTCCTGAATATTTGTTTGAACAATCCTCATCCAAGGAGGAGTTCCACAACTGTACACCCTCTTCCTCTGTCACCTAACAAGCTGCCTTTTCAATCTGTATGAAGGCCATATGAGTAGGCATCAGAATATCAAGATTGAGATGATCAGTTTCAGCCTTGAGCATTGAATTTTTTTCTGCCTCAGTGTTTAAGGGGAAACTTTGAGGGATTTTCACTTGAGCAGACAAAGGGACAAAAGATGATGGGGAGCTTTCCTCTCCCTTTTTAATCACTGGACTGGGGACCAAAGTAGGCAGGAAAATTTGAAGATCTTCAAAGCCATACAAAGATGGGCTGGCTTCGAGCTCAGATTCGTCGAGGATGAAGGGATATGCTACTACTTGCTTCTGTTGATCAGCTTGTTGTTCTGTAGCTACAACAAACTGGTGAACAGTGCCTCCGGATAATGCTTCTTCATAAGAAGCCCTAGTTAGGAAAGGGGCATCTTCCAAACCATGGACCTCCTCCTCTTCATCAGGATTCTCTTCTTCCATGACTATATTTTGTAAAAGGGTCTTCACCCCTTTATCTTCATTTGTAACTTTATTTCTTTGCATAATCTACAAATGCTCATGTGTTCCTCTACATGGATTTGGAGTTGGAAGAGAAAAGGAACAATGAGCCTCTGCCTCTTGAGAATACTTCTCAGCCTTTAGTTTGGAAACTTCAGAGGCTAGAAACTCTATCATCCTAGCTAATTCATCGATCTCAAGCTCTGAGGATGATGAAGATTCACCTCCCTGACTTCATCATCACCTTCGAGTCTTTCTGTAGCAATAATGTTTGCTTCTACTTCAAAGGCTGCAGTTTGCATATCAGCCAAAGAAGTGCATCTTCTTTCTCTTAACAGCAAGCAGAACTGAGAATCGAAGGCATTAGCATAAGTAAGCATGGTAGAAGCAGGGGTGGGTCTTACTTCACCTAGCATTCTGCTATACATAAGATTGAACCTGATGTTGAAATCAGACAGTAGCTCGCCATCTTCTATCTGCAAGTTCCCAAATTCAGTATGATAAAAGAGTAGATCTTTATTATTCCCCTAGTGCTTTAGGAACACATCATCTAGGGCCTCAATGTCTACAATAGACCTAGGGGGTAATTCTCTGAACCATTTTCTAGCTTCCCCATCTAGGCTTTGGACAAAAACCCTCATCCAGACATCCTCTTCATTGATATATAGGTTATCAGCATAGCTATAAAAGGCCTCGAGGTGCTCTTTAGCTATTACTCCTTCTATACCAGTAGACTTTGGCATAAATTCTTGATAATCTCCTGCAGGCATGGCATTCAAAGGGATAGGCAAGACCAGGGGTCCATACTTAGCAGCAACAATTCTTTCTATCTTTGTAAGAGCTTGCTGACCAGCCATGACTGAGGAATATGAAAGGATACTGGTAGATTGAGTGAAATGGATCAATGAAAAGAATGACAGAAATAGAGGAATACGATGGACAGCATGGAAATCTTCTTTCTTTGAACTGAGGTTCGAAATGGAAATGAACAACTAAGGTGTTGTATGAATCTCTGAAGGTATTTCTACACTAGCAGAGATACATAAAAATATTAAGGCTTACCTGGTCCTGATGCTCCTTTCTACTATACTTTCTTCTACTTAACGATCTTCTTAGGATCAGGCACTGGTTCAGCTGGTGATTTCTGAAGATTTGTCCAAGCATGCCTCACCAACTATGCCAGAACTACAATGTGGAGTCGCCAAAGGTTGGTCTTGCTCCAGTGGAGTCGCCAGATAGATTATTACAACCAGAAACCATGTTCAAAACTTGTCTATCATCAAAGCTTGAAACTATGTTGTTCTCCCAGGGAAACTGAGCTTCAATTCTCCTCTCCTCAGCAACAGCGCCAATTAATGTTATCACCCCAATAAACTCTCCTAGGTTGTATATCAGAGATGCTCGGGAACATTACAAACTCAACAAAAATGTTGGAAAATGGTGGATGAATGAAATAAATGATGCTTATTCAAGCCAGATAACCACTTCTACTATGCTTAACCCCAGACATGAGTGAACACCCCCAGACTACAAGGCTTTAGACCACCAACTACTCACAGTTTTAAGGAAAATGTGGCGATGGAGAATACTGATCACACCAGTAGATGCACAGGACCCTGTGATGGCTAGCTGCAACCAGTTAAAAGGTCTGTAAATCTGTTTCCTAATGCACAGACAGGATGACAGCTCTCTGGCATTAAAATAACAAAAACCTGCATACAAGTTCAATGATACAAGCTAGATTCTAACACAGAGGTGGGATGACAACCCCTCTAATGCTAAACATCAAAAGCACATGAAAAGTTCATAACAGGCACAACCAACAAGAAGAAGAAGTGGAAAGTGAGCAATTAACAGCAAAAGAAGCTTTCATTAGCTGCAAATGAAGGCCAGAAGCTGTAGGTATCACAGTAGTTACAGTCTCCAGAAGTTGAACTTTACATCAAAATAACATTCATCCACCATCAACCCCTCTCTTTGTGAGTATATATGGAGGTTGGTTACAAAAACACTCTGTTGTGTTACATGAGAAGGGGTGATAATGGACCACCTAACACATTAATTCTCAAATATGGGGCTCCGCTACATTCTACCTGCTTTAATGGATGATTTAGACATTCTCTAGTGCTCTGTAGTCCTTCTTGGTCAGGTGGATTCATGTATGGATGGATCTCCATGACTAATAAATGCCTTTGACTGCTCGAGGCTGTCCTTTTTCTTCTCGGCCAAGCTGCTGGTTAATTGCAGTTGTTGAAGCTTTATTACGCAGAGTACTTGGTAGCAGATGGCTTCGTCCTTCGGGAGCTTAAGACAGTCAAAGGAGTAAAGACAGTATGGTAGAGGCGTGCACAGGATGAGAATAATTAATGGTCGTCGGATCCACAGATGAACGACGGAGATCACATCGGAAGGAGCTATCAGGAGGAAATATGGATGGAGGAATGAAGGCTGTTGGATCTGGACGCAGCGGATCTAACGGTCGACGAAAGCGGATGACGCACAGAGATAACAAGTGGGAGAGGGGTATGGTGGCAGAAAGCGGTTTTATCGCACCACATATCGAAGGAGGTGGTATCCATATGCGATGGCGTGATCCTGTAAGATTACAACGCGTGGTGGACGAAAATCGCTGCCCCCACGGGTTAACGCGTGCACAAGTCGCGCGATCGGGGCTTGTGACTACCGTTAGATCTCGCGATGGACGCGATCAACGGTGGGGAAGTGAACGATGTTTAACACGCGGTAGAAATGGCAGAGACCGTCAGATCAGGATGCGATCGACAGTGGAGATCAAAGCGGAGGGATAGCGGGGTAGGCGCGGGTTATGGCGCACGAGAGACAGTTAATTCAAGGATCGAATGAAGGCACAGGGCTTCGAAGAGTTCTGTAAAAGAATGGAGGAAAGCGGGGAATGCAGATTTTCATAGAAGAAACAGAGATAGCGGAAAGCAGGAGTGGAGGAGAATATAGGTTTACGAAGGATTTTGGAGGAAAATAGAAACAGTGGGAGGTTAAGAGGGTGTGAGGAAACTGAAAGAGGAAGGAAAAAGAGACTACTATGAGCTCCTATTTCGGCATGAACCCACCATCAGACCTGAATTTGGCCCTTAAACGTTGAAGTTGTAACAAAGCTAACAGGGACCAGATGATTTCGTATAGAATCAGTTGGTTAAGTGAAAAAGGTTGGTTTGATACTAAATCAGCATTTTCTAGTTCTGTGTCACTAGTTGGACCAATGAGGGCTTGAAAAAAGTCAAATTGGTTGGTTCAATCGGTTCTAATAACATTGGTTTTGAGGACCCATGACTTTGTCAAACAATTCTTTGCACATGGTTGGCTTCATCATACCCCATCATGCATGTGAAGAAGAAGACCATAATACAAAGAGGCTTCATGTGAATCAGGTCGACCACAATAAAATATACTTCTCTTTCCTCAACATATGTGTCTTTCCCAAGCACATAGGAAAGTAGTTGGAAATTATATGTATGAAGGGGACGACTTCATAAACTAATTAACTAATGCCTTTATCAATGGGCCCTCCTTAGGCTAATAAACCCACGTTGAGTTCATCTCATGAAGATGGCTGCATATAATCATTAATATGCGCATATGGTATTTCAATCTCCATACTTATATGAGGTGATGGCCCCACCAAAATTTTTAAAAATAATAATAACTTGCCTCCACATGTGTGCCAATGAGGAGTATACCACATAAGAATTTTGTACCGTGAAAATAAAAGTGGTATCTCCTAGTAAACCCCATCACAATAAAAAGGAGACTATGTGATATATGAGTGTTAGGCTAGGCTAACCATGAACAAATCACCCACCAGTCATATAGCATCTCACACTCATCAACCAAACTCAAAGCATCAAATGAAACTATAAAACCTTAATGCTCCAATGAAATGAGACTTGACTCTGTTTCCACACACTTGGGATTGGGTTCACAAGGGAATTTCTTCAGATATGTGATTAGTTCACTAAGTCAAAGAAGGGGGCACCCCTCATAGACCTTACATGATGCATACTGTAAAATATATTTCAACCATACTAGCCAAGGAGAGGGTGCACAAATCCTGGGACCCACAAAAATTATGCAATGTGATGCATTTTATCTTAAGGTTGAGAGGTGTATTTTTGGGGACCCCACCATTTTCATGCAAATCTAATAAGCTTCAACATTAGAAGCAAGGGGTTGGGCACACTTTTATGGACCCCACATGAAATGTTTTCAGTGTAATGTATTCCAGCTAAGCTAAGAAAGGGTGCACATCTCATTTGGGCCCTATCAAAATAATAATTTTGAGTCTTTGTAAGCAAGCTAGAGAGGGTGCATTTGTTTTTTCATGTAATTTCTGTGATTATTCATTAGGTGGGTCCAGCTTCTAGAACAAGCTTGGCTCTGCCACCCTCTCCCATAGAGACCTAGCCATTGGGGCTCCATTGGGCTATTTAGGCAGCCCCCTTATTCAAGTAATGGTTGTTGAAGAATCTAAAAACCAGAGCTGATAAAGCTGTGTCGCTGGTCTTTGAAGGGTGCCGTGGAGGCTGACATGTTGCTACAATTTGTCCATTTTCTGATCTGAAAGCTCTGCAATATTGGTTATGGAGATTCTTTATTCTGGTAAAACTGTTCTATTATTTCTGAAAACTATCATTAGAAACTATTTATTTTTTGTCTTTTCTCTGTATGCATGGTGAAATTTCATTTTGAAATGTTTTCTGATAGCTCGTAGCTTCCGTGATCTGTTTTCTTATCCATTATGGCAAGGGAACGTGAAGGAGATTTCTGTGTTCACTTAACTATCAAAGGTAGGATTGTGCTACATTAAAACTCCTCAACTAGTGTGCCTATCCCTTTTCAGCAGAGCGATTTCCCTCATTGGGCACCCTAAACCCCATTTGCCCATTGGTACACAGCACTGGTCACTTCTTCAGCCATCAATTTCACTCTTTGACTCAATTTTTCCTGGACAACAGATCTGGAACTTGTCTCAGTTGCCAAATCTTCAAAATAAAATCATTTGTTCTTCAGCACAGCATGCACCTTGACATTGTTGTACATTTGAAGTGTTGGGGCCTTTCACCCTCACACAGAAAATTTTACCTCTATTTTGTGTGACAAAGTGTGCCCTTCTATCCTAGATGCAAGTTTCTTCGTGCATTGGGCGTTTATTCTGGTTTCTGATTTATGTATGATTATTTTGTCAAGATATATAAAGAAATTAGCAAATTAGCCTATGAAATATTTCATGTGGTTGATGAAAATACTCAGCTAGATAATAACCTTCAACACTAGCAATTGTATGTTGTTTTGAGAGAAAGATATATGAGGATACAGCAATAAAAATACTATAACATGTTGTGTACCCAGGAGATATAAGTTGTGATATAAGTTGTAAGCTGACTGTTTGTTGAAATAGCTGAATGCAATGTCTCATGACTCTGATAAATTTTGTGATCCTGCTTGCATGCTCTTTAAGGTTATATTTTCAAGTGGAATACTTCCTTCTTTTGTGAATGGAAATGCACACTTTCTATTCTAAAGTAATTTAAAATTGTTCCTTGAAATAGCACATTAACTGTCATCATTAATATGACCACATCAGTTTGTAGAATTAAAAAGGTTTGTTCTAGATTGGTATATCTATTTGGCCAATTCCATTATCATATGTTCTTGCTGTTTAAGATTAAGTCCATACAAGAGGAATATATTTAAAATTAATCATAGGTTGGCCTTAATGGGGAAAGAAAATTCATAGGTTCTGTGCATCTACATCGAGGATGAACAGTTAAAAGATGAAGGAAAGCAACCGGAGAGAGTGCATGCTTGACTGAACATTGTCTCAATGGGCCCTATTTTAAATTGTTTCTTGCCATTCATAATTTCTCGGGCATGTAATACATAGTTAACTCAGACAGCATACAACAAAACCCAAAGCTTCTATCATGATTAGCTATTTGGTTTCTCTATTTTACATAAACACGTATCGAGCTCTCATTTATCTCAATTTGATTCTATTGAATTTAAAATAGCAATTATTGTATGGTTAGATATGGTTGAAGTCACTGCCTGTCCATGCAGAATCGAAAAAAATGTTCTTTGTACTATCTAGGCAACTACCAATCTGTTGAGTTAAATGTTTCTGTACCTGTCTTGCTCAGAATGCTTGCATCTGTCCATCTCTGACTTGGCCTTTAAAATCAAATTACTGTGAGATAAAGTCTGGAGTAAGAGGAGACATAATGGAATAATGGCTTGTTGTAAAGGGAATTATCTATTTCTTTTTCATTTGTCATTCGGATTACGAGCTGCTGAGGAAACATGATCTCATTGATCTGTTTTTCAATGCTTGAGTCTACAATCCTATAGAGATCACCTTGCTAGTTCCACTTAATTTCATGGGAGGTGTATCAGAAACAGAAATGGCCGTGCAAACTATTACACTAAACATAAAATCAAAAAAACTGTACAGATGTTCTAGTAAACTAGCAATGGACGGAAAATGTCTAGATTTGCTATTCATAACCCTGACTAACATAAATAAGATGGAATTTTGATGTGAACGAATAACTTACTCATGATATAAGCGATCACCAAAGAAGAAACCTTGGCCACCGCAAAAGAGACCTTGACACTCCTTGCTCTGTTTTTGTTCAGGGCAAATTCCAGCAAAATTATCCCCACCCCACGCAGCAAGAACATAAACCCCGATGAAAGCCCTTCGATAATATATTGCCCTCTCACTCTTCCAGATTTGAAGACAACTGGTTTTATGTTCATGTGACAGGACCCTGCATGCTCCCAATGCCCAGTGGCTCGACGATGACATTGTAGATGAAGCTGAAGACCACCAAGAAATAGGTGGCCAAGATGAGGGAGAAGACAATCATCATTGAGGGCAGCGAAAAGGAGGGCACCTTCAGGCACATGCGGGGTACTCTAAGAGCACTATAAGGAAGCTTTAGGATGAGAAGCAAGGGATCCATTGAAGATGGTGATGATAAGTCTCTGCTTGATGATGCCAAGCTCTGGTGATGAACAGGAACCTCTGTCGACATTTTTCCAGTGACTACATTTTGCTCAGAGATGAAATTAATGACCGAATTGAGGATGAAGATTTAAGCTTTTGTTTTCCCTCCATCACTTGGGTTTTTGGTGTGACCCTAAGGTATTAGTTACCCAGCCTTTAGTTAGCCTAAAACGATGTTGCACGAATAATGAATCCGCTACTATAACACACAAACAAAATTCATCACTCCAATAATGTAAAACTAGATTAAAATTGGATTAAAATTTATCGAGAAAGAGGCATTTCAATAGCTTTTTATCCTACTTATATAAATGGGTTAAAATAATAGTCTGAAATAAATATTATCCCATAAAAATTGAAAAAGTGCATCGTGGTCGAAGTATGAGATACTTTGGATTTACTTCAAAATTTTATTGGAACTTTGATCCCTAGAATTTTGGAGAAATCAATTGCTACTATGACTTCAACTTAATTTAAATCAATATTATTTTATTTCTACTAAAATTTTCTAGAAACCAATTATTGACCATTGTTCATTTCAAATAAATGTTATTATGTACCTAAACTAGTATCTAAGGGTTTAGTTTCCACAGTGGTGGTTCAAGATTACATACATGTTAGCTAAATCCTAATAATATTATTTTGCAACAAGTTTATAAATTGATTCAATTGGTCTCATTTTTATGTTAATAATTCAATCACCTAAATATTTTTTGGTGAGATTGAAAATGGGGTTGTTCTTTAATGTTCACGAAACATGAGCCTAATATGTATTGCATCTGGCTTTATTTTAATATTATTCTTGATCATTATTTGAACAAACTATTTTGTCAAAAGAAAAACCTAGGTCTCCTTGTGTTGAACCCTATGAAAATCAATGGTAAGGCCATAGAGAATCTTTTTTGTATAATCACTAATGATGGGGGGCATACTTGTAAATAAAATATTAATATACTCGAGAGCTTAGAACTCATGGTGCTCCCATTGTAGATGAATTAAAACCCTAAAACATGTGTTCTAGTTTTGTCCCATGGCCAAATCTACATGGGCTTTAGCAAAGTGGGTTGCTAGTAACCCTTGCTAATATTAGATGGAATGCAACTTGTTAGGAAAACTTTTTCTTGAGGCCACAAAGTTTCATTCTTCTTGGATTCTTGTTCATGTTGAAGTGTTTTTCTTTTTGTGAAACAAATGCAATGAAATCTTATTTTATGATAAATAGCCTTCATAAACTTTCTCGTGGTATGATAGCACGCTAATTTGTATGAAACTACACTTGCAGATTATAATGCAAGTGCAAAGGATTTAGATAAAAGGGGTGTCTTTTTAGCAACTACTAGAATTAAAGGGTGTTGCACCTTGCAACATGAGTAAGGATCCCCTTGGCCCTTTCGCCACCTAGTCAAACTATTCTTAATGTGGTGATAATAGGTCATGTCACATGGTTAGTGGACATATTTGTTAAAGGAAGAGACACAAACACAACTAGCCTCCTTCTTTAGTGAATAACAACAAATTCTTGAGTATTATGTCAAGCATTTTTTTAGACATTGAAGACTCCTAAGACATGATCCTTTGGTTATTATTGGAGTATAGTCGAAGGGATAAGGCACAAAATTGAGTTGCCATGTTAGTGTAAGACATACATCCAATAGTTAGGTGCCAGGGTGTGCCAACACGTGTTAGGAAGTGTTAGGGAGTGTCAAGGAAACAAAAGGGAGAACTAGGTCAAATTAATGCATGGAAATGAATGAATAACAGTTTGTGACAAGAAGTGTCACTAAGTTCCAAGTGTGCTAAGGAGGGAGTGACAAGGTATGCTAGGCGGTGCTAAGGCTTGCTAGAGGCCAGGGAAACATGCCAAGATGTGCCAGGTGCCAAGGTGTGACAAAGAAGACTAGGGAGTGTTTGGGAGTTCCAAGGAAACATGAGGGAGCACTAGTTTCAAATGCATGGAAATGAATGAATAAGAGTGTCTAATAGGGAGTGTCATCGAGTTCAAGGTGTGCTAATGAGGGAGTGACAAGGAATGCTAGAGTGCCAGGGAGGCATGCCAAGATGTGCCAAGTGCTAAGGTGTGTCAATGTGTGCCAAGGAGTGTTAGGGAGTGTCATGGATAAACAAGGGAGAACTAGTTCAAAATGCATGGAAATGAATGAAAAAGAGTATGTGATAGGGAGTGTCAGTGAGTTTCAAGTGTGCTAAGATGGGAGTGACAAGGTCATATGCAGTTAGTGCTAAGGCATGCTCGAGTGCCAAAGCATGTCAAGGAGTGGTAGTGTGTGCTAGGGAGTGCCAAATCATGCCAAGGAATGCAAGGGATTCTAACATGTGCCACATAGTGCCAAGACAGTATAATACATGTCAGGTGAATGGCATGTCAAGATGTAAACTATGTTGCTTAGTTGTTTTACTGCCATGGTTAGATGTGAGCCTTGTCTTGGTAACTTGTTAAGTGGGATGAGTTGGTATTAGACATGAGTAGACTTAGATGAGTTACATGTAGGTCTTAGGTTAACAAAGCATGTGTTTAATTTCCATGACAAATGATAATTTGGGTTTGGTCTTAGAATCTTTGATGCAAACACACTCAAGTGCCGCAACACATCTACTTTAATGCACAATGAAATATACACACATCAAGGAATCAACTAATGTGCATGACAATTTTTTACTTTTCAAACCCTTCTTCATTATATTACAAACTATAATACAATAGGCTAGAGCTCCCATACTAGGGATCATGACCCTTTACAATCACATTGATACAAGGAATACAACTAGGGCTTGGTGTTAGTCCTTTGACAACCAGTCTATCCTGAACAAGACAACACTTGACCTACTTGCTGATGGTGGCCTGATCCAGGTGGATATTGGTGGTCACCTGCCTATTCCACCTAGACCTCCAGTTAGTTCCACCAGTTTCATTATTTCTAGCAGCATTTACTATTTTTAGTAGTTTTTTGGGTCCTGAATTTCCTCAGCAATTTTGACCCCCTAAATAGAGTTTCTTTTAGGTCTACAGCAAGCTCATCTTCATAGGCTGTAAATCCTTTAATACTCTAAGAGATATTTCTAACGAGGTATCATACGCACCAAACAGAGATAATATGACCAAATTATAATGACCTTGGGAAGTTGGCTGCCCAACTAACACCAACGGGGCCCACAAATGCTTGGTGTTCCATCTCTTAGGGTTAGGGTTTTGGTTGTTTAGGGCTTTCTCTTGTTGTTCAATAATAAAAATACCCTTGAGCCTTATTGTAACATGGTTCAAAGGCATGTATCCACCACATCTCTTCTCAAATATAAGATACCATTGCCTGAGCTATTTTATTTCTATTCTATCTGTAAGCATATTTCAATTCTTTGATATTAATGAAGTGAAGCTTTATTTCTACTGCATCTTTGTGTTTCTGTTTTTATCTGTATTTTGTTGCATTCCTGCATAAGTTCGGATTAGTGGTATCAGAGCAGTTTTCTCTTTCTCTATTTTTTTCTCTTTGCATGTCGCTAGTGAGGTCAGGGTATAAGGAGTTAGGGCTTGAACTGGTTGAACCTTTGCAAGACCAACTTCGCAAACCCCGACGAGATCCCATGGCAGAAGAAAAGAAAGACGAGGGAGAAAGAGATCCTTTCAAAATATTTTTGGAGGAAGCCCTTGAGCAACAAAGGAACGTGAGGATATATGAATAATGAACAATTCTGGATGTCAAGCTACTGTTTAGCTATTCCAATACAAGGTGTAGGAAGAAAAAATCTTAATGAAGCTAGTAAACAAATCTTCTTATAGAATTATCTAAAATAGGCATGTTTCACATTTTGGATAATCTCTCAATAACTGTTATCTTATATTCTCTTATCGCTGATTATAGACTAGTACAATGGCTTAACTTTATGTATTCTAAGGCAGCCAATGTCACATGTTTATCAGAATTTGAATTATGGGATTCATCCTACAACTAAATTAACATGTTATATCCATAACCAAAATCAAGAAAATGCTTTATAGAAGTAGTAGCTATATTGTAGATCTATGTTACAACCCACACTAAGGTAAATAAAAGAAAATTAATTGTGGATGCATTAGTAGCTAATATGGTGTTTAAAATAATTAATGAAAGTTTTGATAATGGAAAAGAGACGATATTAGTCTTAGACAGCACCCCACACATGGATCATTGACATCCGAGTCATTCCAATGCGATTCAAGGTTGTTAGTATTATGAAAAGGAAAGTTGCAAGGACGTGTTCCCTTGCTTTAGAGTAAAGGATTTTTCAGAATGGTAATAAAATTACAGATTTGGAAAGAGGATTTTTAGCTTCTTTAACAACCTCTATTTCAGCTTAAAGGCTTGCTGCAAATTAATTCATACTTGGGTTGTGGCTACTCTGGAAAATACTGCAAACCTGTTAACTGAAGACATGCTGGTATGGTGCTACTATGCTACTGCCTTTTACACTAGCAACTAGAAAAGAGATATTCCCAGAACATGTGATGAATGGTTAGCATTCTGAGGTCCTGACTCCTAAGTCCTGACCGGGCATGTTTCTTCTTTTTGAAGCTTAAGGAGCTAGGAGTAAACAACCCCATTAATGCCAAGTTATAAAGCAATGATCCAAGGGAGATTGTAACAACCACCATTTTTCCCTTTTAAAGGATCCTTATTTATGTTTCATATCACTGTAGCAGTGACAAGGACATTGCCTTGTTTGCAACAAGCCGAATTTCTCACTAATGATACATTGACAAAGATTTTTTACCTCAGAGATGTCCTCTTGTAGGCATGGCATGTTATAGAAATAGTATTCTAGCAGGAAAGGATCACAAGGATCCTTGATGAGAAGGTTCTTCAATATATGGAAGAATCTTGGAAAGAGTATATTCCACTAGAAGTTTGTGGATGCAGTTTGGCATATTATGGAAGCAAGCATCAAAGAATTTTACTAGTTTAGTTGCAGCATGAAGGCATAATTGAAGTATTTTATCATCTTGAGAAAGGAGCCTCATCATATACATTTTATTCAAAGAAAGAGGTAGTTCGTGAAAGAAGTTGACTAGATGTCAAAATGAAGGAAAGAGGTATGAACATATTTAGATAATAGCTCTTCTTTAGAAAGTAGAATTCATGTATTCAGAGATATGGTAGGAAGAGTTAGATGCAGAAATATATTTGAAATCATGTGCATGCTATGTCTTGGTCAAAATACTAGATGAAATATTTCATAAGGCCGACTCTTCCATATGGGTACTCGATGTATAGAAGCATGACGGTTGTGCATAAAATTTGGTGATATTGATCAACGTCTGATATGGTCTCTGTTAGGGTCCGGTGTTCCATAGTAATCCAGATTTGTTAATTTTTCAATTCAATCAAGGTCAAAAGCCAAATTTTGGTCTATACTAGCAAAATTTGCCAAGTTATCAAGAAAAGAGTATGAGTCACTGTATAGGTGTCATTTCTACTCCCACTCCAAAAGTGAATATATCATTTCATAATGGTAGGTCATATCCATATTTCATGAGTCTTTTGATTAATCATGGTCAGTCAAACCCAATCAATCATACTTGCACCTTCTTTCCTCAGAGATTGAGTCAAAATTCTGCTACTAGGGTTCTTGTTGTGCTTTCCCTTTTCCATGGTCCATAGCTTCATTCAAGAGTCAAAGGTATTCGTTTTAAGATTATACCTCATTCATCATCCTTCATTGACCATTCTACATCATTCCCCTCATCAAAATCCTTTCATTTCCTTATTTTACCAAAAACCCTAGAAATTTGTTGCACTTTTACCCTAGGTCTATGTTTTGACCTTTTCCTCCCTTTTCTCACTATTTTTGAGAAATTCCACTTCTATTATTTTCCTAACACCCATACCTATCCCCCATGTTTTTCCCATAATTTTTCCTACCTCTCTTCCCTCTCATTCCCTCCCCCTAAGTTGCTTCTCTTTTGCGTTGCGCTTTTACCTAGTCACCATGTTCTCGTCATATCTCTTAAACCTCACACCCATTTTCCATGAAATTGTTACAAGAGATGAATGGGATGAAATGAAAAAACCCCTTAAATTTTAGCTCAAAATGACACATGGTTTATGAGAAATGAGCCATCATCATCTACAGCCATTTTGGGATTTTCTCACGATTTGTGACTCTAATTGGGATGAAATATTTTGTGGAGATGAATTATCATGATATAAATTTCTATAAGAGTGTCAACCTATTTGGATTTACCGTTTGGGAGATATGCCCAAAATACAATTTCTATAGGAGAGTTGTTGCGCTTTTGACTATGTTTTTATCATCATTTTAAAAAGATATTTATGACCTAATGGAGATGAATTTTGGAAAACCAAAGGACATTTTGTTAACCATGGAACCAAGAACAATAACCTCCTTCCGTTTTTTTATAGGTTTTATGGTTAAAGATATATGAGTTTTTATTCCTTCGTGCTCTTTTCATTGCACTTCTAGATAGTCAGTTTTGGAATCAAGTTTGAAGAGACTAAAATGATGCTTTTGCATGGTTTAAAGGTTCCAGGGTGTAGTGGACATCTCCAAGTTTCTTCATAGGTCTTCAGAAACACTCAAAACTTCATTCAAGTCATCAAAATTTCAAGTCAACTATTTGTTGTGCTTCTGCTAGGATTTGTTGCGTTTCTATGTGACTAACTTCAAGCTTGGATGTGAAAAAATGGGAAAGTATTTGTGAAACCGGGTGGAGGTTTTTGTTCATAACATAACCAAAAATAAAAGCCTCTCTAATTTTTTACATAGCAGTTACTTTCTTGGAGTTATAGGTGGCACTTTGAGACCCATTGTTCACAATTTCGCTAGGCCAGAATTGCTGACAGGGTTCTAGAACTTTTTGAAATTCGACTTGGTGGACCTCCAACTTGGCATGGTTGACCTAAAATCTATTTGGATAATTAAGTTTGAGGATTTTTATATCATATCCCATGATTAGCTCTTCATTTATCACATTTTTAGTTAGTCAAAAACCAAACCCTAGATAGTAGGATATGGGCAAATTTTGTAAATATTTTATCCATGCATGCTAGGGAGTGTGAGGACCAAGTGCCAGGGAAACACAAGGGAGAACTCATTTCAAATGCATGGAAATGAATTTTCAGCGAGTTCCAGGTGTGCTAAGGAAGGAGTGGAAAGGTATACTAGCCAGTGGCAAGGCATCATAAGGGAGAACTAAGTCAAAATTCTTGGAAATGAACAAATAAGAGTGCGGTGTGCCAAGGAGTGTCAATGAATTCTATTAACCCCAAGGATGAAGTGTGTCAAGATAAGTTTAAAATAGGACTTGCAAGAGGCAATCCAATGGTTGTGATAAGGCATGTACAAAGTACTTTCAGACAAAGGGAGAATTTTGTTTTGGCACAACATTGTTTTGTCAATGACTTGGTTGGGTTCCCAAGTCACAAAAAAGTAAGGCTATCTATGAGGGCATGACAGCTAGGGAGTGCCAAGGTGTTCCAAGGAATGCCAAGAAGTACTAACACATGCTATAAAATTTTACGGAATTTTAGGCATGCTAATACATGCCAAGTGCTAAGGCATGCCAAGAAGTTCCAAGTGCTAGGGTGTGGTGCCAACACATGCTAGGGAGTGTTACGACCAAGTTCCAAGGAAACACAAGGGAGTAGTAGTTTCAAATGCATGGAAATTAATGAATAAGAGTGTGATAGAGAGTGTCATCTAGCGAGTACGAGGTGTGCTGTGTCAGGGAGTGCTAGGCAGTGCCAAAGCATGCCAAGAAATGCAGGGGATGTTCACACATGCTACATAGTGCCAAGGGATTATTAGGCATGCCACATGTTATGGCATGTCAAGATGTAAAATTTGTTGCTTGGTTAATGTTTAATTTTATGACCACAGTTGGATGTGAGCCTTGTATTCATAACTTGTTAAGTTGTATAAGTTGAAATTATACATGAGTAGCCTAAGATGAGTTATATAGGAAGTTCTTAGGTGAACAAGGCATAGTCTAGTTGTAGTAATTGTAACTTGGTCAAGCTGTTGTTATAGTTGAGGTAGGATTTTTTTGGGTTCCCATGTTGCAAAAAATGTAAGGGTAGTTGTGAGGGCATGATAGAGATGGAGTGTCAGGGTGTGCTAAGGAATGAAAAGGTGTGCTAACAGTACATGCCAGACAATTTTGTTGTCTAATGGTTTGATTTAGTTTTATGGTGTTATTTTTATTGTCCGCTTTGCATAGCACTATTTTTCCTAGTTTGGAACATTACAATCAGCGAGTTCCAGGTGTGCTGAGGGAGTGATAAGGTATGCTATGCATTGATTCCAAGGCATGCTAGAGTGCTAGGGAAGCATACCAAGATGTGCCAAGCGCCAAGGTGTGCCAATGCGTGCTAAGGAGTTTTATGGAGTGCCAGAGAAACATAAGGGAGCACTAGGTAAGAATGCATGGAAATGAATGAATACAAGTGTATGACAACAAGTGTTAATGAATTCCAAGTGTGCTAAGAAGAGAGTGACATTGTATGCTAGGTTACACTAAGTCATGCTATATTGCTAGGGAAACATGCAGCCAAGATGTGCCAGGTGATAAGGTGTGTCAACATGTGTTAGGACGTGTTAGGGAGTGCTAGGGAAACACAAGGGAGCACTAGGTCAAATTAGTGCATGTAAATCAACAAATAAGAGTTTGTGACAGGAAGTTTCTGTGAGATACAGGTGTGTTGAGGGAGTAACAAGGTATGCTAGGCAGTGTTAAGGCATGCTAGAGGCAAGGGCAACATGCCAAGATGTGCCAAGTGCTAGGGTGTGCCAATGCATGCCAGGGAGTGTTATGGAGTGCCAGGGAAACAAAAAGGATCAAGAGTTTCAAATACATGGAAATGAATGAATAAGAGTGTGTGACAGGGAGTGTTAGTGAGTTCTAGGTGTGTTAAGGAGGGAGCGACAAGATATGTTAGGTAGTACCAAGGAATGCTAGAGTGCTAAGGCAACATACCAAGATGTTCCATGTGCCAGGGTGTGTCAATGCGTGCCAATGGATGTTAGGGAGTGCCACAAAAACACAAGGGAGGACTAGTTCAAAATGCATGGAAATGAAGAGATAAGAGTGTGTGATAGGGAGTGTCAACGAGTTCCAAATGTTCTAAGAAGGGAGTGACAAGGTTATATGCTAGGCAGTGCCAAGGCATGCTAGAGTGTCAAGGCATGTCAAAGAGTGCTAGGGTATGCTAGGGAGTGCAAAGCATGCCAAGAAATGTAGGGGATGCTAACACATGCCACATAGGGCTAAGGGATTGTTAGACGTGCCATGTGCTATGGCATGTCAAGATGTAAATTGTGTTTCTTTGTTGTTTTATGGCCATGGTTGGACACAAGACTTGAATTGATAACTTGTTAAGTGGGATGACTTGAGATTGGACATGAGTAGCCTAAGATGTGTTATAGGTAGTTCTTAGGTGAACAAGGCATAGTCTAGTTGTAGTAACTATAACTTGGTTAAGTTGTTGTAGTCGGGGCAGGACTTGGTTGGGTTCTAGCCAAGTCTAAAAAAAATTAAGGGTAGTTGTGAGGGCATGATAGCTAAGGAGTAGGCATGCCAACGAATGAGAAATTGTGCTAACACATGAGAGACAATTTCAATGGATAGTGAGGAGTGTTAGGGAGAGTCGGGGGAATGCAAGGGAGAACTTGGTCAAAATGCTTGGAAATGAAAAAATAAGAGTTTATGCCAAGGAGTGTCAGTGAATTCCAGGAATCCCAAGGATGAAGTGTTTTAGGAGAAGTTCAGAATAGGAATTTTTGGAGGCAAGCCTATGGTTGTGATAAGGCGTGGACAAAGAAATTTCAAAGAAAGGGAGACTTTGGTTTGGGCACAATATTGTTTTTCTAATGAATTGGTTGGGTTCCCAAGTCGCAAAAAAAGTAAGGTTATCTATGAGGGTGTTAGTGTTAGTCAGTTCAGTCTGTCACTAGTGATCAAATATGCTCTTACAAGGTGTTGTTAGGGTGTCAAGTCAATTTTTTTTCATTTCAGTGAGCCTTCAAATAAAAATTTGGTCACTGGCTAGTGTGTCTAGGGCTATTTCCACTCTCTCAGGAATTTCATATGCTAGTACTTTCATCACTTAGTTGAGTCTACCATCATGAAAACATCATTAATATCACTTCAGTCACATCATCATTGTCTCCATTCAGCTCAGTGTCACCATTAGTTCATTAGGGTTAAGGTCACAAAATCAATCATTTCATGTATAAATCCAACAAATGAGCAGTAGAAATAGGTAAATTTGTTCAATAAAACTTGATTTCAAATGTAATTTATGTTTTTAGATGTAATGATGTTCCTAAGGTTCTAAAGTTACAAGAAGAGGTCCTAAGGCTACAAAACTCAAAACGAAAGTGAATTGGTGAGGTGGGCATCCTACCTCATTAATCATTTAGACACCAAAAGAAAATTATAAAAGCACATGGAGGAGCTCATTCACACTCATTTTCACTTTTCTAGCATTGAGCTCCTCCCTCTCCTTTGCAAAAATTTGTGACTCCATAGCCCCCATTGGAAAAAATTGACTCTCGTTGTGCATAGAGAGCCTTCACTGTGGACCTAGACATCACGCTGTGCACAAGAAGCCTTCGCTATGCACAGGGTAGAGTTGTCCAAAATTGTTGTTTGACTGCCAATTTTTTTTCAAAGATCTTCTTCAGTCATTTCATCCTCTATGCTCTATAACAAGTAAGTTCAATCATTTTCATGCCCTCCTTTGCCTACTATGTCAAGAAAATGATCAAATACTTCTTCTTCTAGGGTTTACATGATTTTCATGGTTTTGATCCTCAAATGATGACTTTTTTCCCTAAATCCTAGATTCCTTGTCCCTACACCTCTGTTTGCAGCTAATACGCCATTTACATCCATCACAAAGCCTTATCCTCTCATTTTCTATCATTTTACTCTAAACCCTAATCTACCCTATCTCTGTCTAGGATAGGCCTGTGTTTTGGCCTTTTCCACCCCCTCCCCTCACTCATTTCCCAAAATTCCTTTTTCCCCTACTCACTAACATCATCCCCTAGCCTCCTAAATTTCCTTACTAACCTCATTCCCTCATAGCATCAAATTTCACTATTTTTGCTTGCCTTTCACCTAGGGTTTGAAGTATGGAGCCTCACTCATCACCATCAGAGAAGAGGAAGTACAAGGGAGGAAAGATACTGAGGTTTGAGCCCTCTAATTACAATGAAATCACCTCCTCCCCATTTGTCATGAAATGCTTTGAAGATGTCAATTGTTTAGGGTTTTGTCAAAGAGTGCAGGAAGTAGGTTACCATGAGCATCTCACAGGTATATTTTCCCTCACCTTGAAGGAAGACAAGATCACCATTGCAGGGACTGATTTCATGTTTTCAGTGGATGCCATCTCTCAAGCTACAGGCATACCAAACCATGGTGAAAATTGGTTCAAAGGCATGAACCTAGACCTAGAAGAGTACAAACCCTACTTGAAATCACAATACAAAGGAGCTCACTCACATGTTTTCCCATTCAGATACTTGTTGGAGAGATATGCACCATTGATGAAGGCTGCCATAAATTTCTTCACATGTGAGGGTAGATTTTCTAGGCTATATCAATACCACATAAGACTACTCATGCACTTTACAGCTCCGAAGTCTCTAAATTTGTCCAGCTACTTGTATAGGAGCCTAACCAAAATTTCTAAAATGATGAAATTGAAAGGCAAAGTGCATTATCCTAGCCTCTTTCACCATAGCCTGATAAAGGTAGTACTCCATCAGTTGAAATATAATAACATGACATGGGACACCTTCATTGAGGTAGCCTTGAAAACGCATATAACCACTTCACTAAGCCACCACCAAACCATGTTAGTACAACCCATGGAGGTCGGGTCATCAAGAAAACATGATGAGGTTTCCAAGGCACCTAGGCCTGAGGTGACCAAGACATATCAGAGAGGTAGAAGCCTTGTGTTTTCTCCTCAAACTGAGGAAGGGGGAAAGCCTACTACATCAGCAGAACAGGGATCACCATCACATCATGAGGGTTCTTTGCATGATGAGGAGCCCATTGAGCATGACTTTGACCTAGTTGACTTGGATGCTCATGGTGAGAATCAAACCCCACAACAAGTCATCAAAGAGAAGGATTCTCAAATCATGGAGCTCAAGGACAATTTGGAAAGGGCCAAATTCATTATTTCATTCCTTGAGCAAGAAAACAATCAACTTAAGGCAAAATAGCTAGTCATGGAGAAAGAGAAATTCAAAGCCAAGAAACAAGAGATGAAAGGCAAGGAAGTGGTGGACCATGAGGACACTAAGAAACATGAAGGACATGTGGCAAGGAAGAGGCCAAGGACAATGTACTTAGGAAGGCACTTCAGAGGGAAAGAGAACAAAAGCCACCAATGGAAGAATTGACCTTTGAAGGGAGGATTGCCATGGAAATAAATGAAGACAAGGAGTTTTGTCTTGAAAAATTAATTTGATGCCTTGAGAATCTCCTTGAAAAGGCCAATAGGGATAACAAGTTGCAAAATAAAATAGACATCCATTATTACACAAGGAATCAGGTTGCCAAGGTCAAAATCAAGGAGTTGAAGGAAAAATTCAAGGAAATCCTAATCAGCCAAGAGGAGAAGGGTAAGTTAGATTTGCTTGCTGATGCATCCATGATTTCATAAAATACCTCAGCAGGCATCTTTAAACAAATTTTTGGAGGATTTGGAGAATTTTTTGTGTTTTGGTGAAGACTTGCAATTTTTTGGCAATTCTCTGTCTAGGAGCGCATCGAGCTCACGCTACAATTCTTCCTCAGGGATCCAAATCATGGAAACTCAGAATTTTTGTAAATATTATGACTCCCTATCAAAAACAATTTTCCCACTTTCCTGGTCTGGGGCTCAGTTTCTGAGAAATTTTCAAAAAAGAGGCCAAAAATCACATTTCTACCCCTCTTTTTCCATTTCACTGCACACCTCGAGACACCTTGGGAGAATGGCCATATCTCAGCCAAAGATGGGTCCTTTTGAGTCAAAAAATACTCTAAAGACATCTACATTCTCCCAATTTCCATAAAAGGCTTCAGATCTGGATTTGGACTTCAGAAAGACACTCACAAATGGCCTCCAACAACTCACTGCACACCTGGAAATTTCTGAGATTTTTGTAAAATTTTCACTGTAATTTTTTGTAATTCCTAGTTTGACTTTGATAAAAGTCAAAAGGGTGAAGTAGATGAATGTGAGGGATAAAAGTAAATCTAAATAATGGGTGGTTAGTCTTTGTAAGTTGTTTTTATGTAATTTTGACCTCATTTATGAGAGAAGTTGGAGTCAAAGTTAATTGTAGAAGTTGTTTTTAACTTCCCTAGACATTAGGGTTTGGTTAGAACACCTCATGGAATAGTTCCTAGAGTCATGGATTCAACCCCTGAGAGTGGGGATATGTTGTTTTGGTATTTATGTATCAGTTTCTTAATGATAGAATGGGTTTGATTTCAGAGGAGAGAATTATTGTAGCTTGTACTTGGACATTTTCTAGAGATCAAAGGACACAGTTTGCAACTATTATCTAGGAATTCATGTGCAGTAAGTTTGTGATGTTATTTTTTCTATATTATAGCTTTATATGAAATATATTCATATTCTCTTTCCATTCATCAATTCTTCAATGGTTTTCCTTACAGTTTATAAACAAAATTCTTTGCATAAAGCTTTGTTTTGATGGAAAAATCATTATGTGTTACTTTCTTTCTTGCTTAATACATTCATGTTTCATGCTCATTAAGACCTTTTGCTTCTTCTAATCACTACACTACACTGAAAAGACCCTAATATCCATCACAAAATTAATGATACCTTGCTCCTTTATATATTTGTTGTTGTATCTCTTTGATCCTCTGACCTAGCTATCTGGTTCTTCTCCCATATTCAGCAACAAAACCCTAAATTTTCCAAAACCAACCTGATCCTAACTATCTAGCCTGAAATACTTTACATTCCAGTCATATCTTGGTTGTGATTTCATAGAGACATCCCTCTCTCATTTGGTAGGGCTAGCTACCAAACTAAAATCTTGGTCTGTGGTTACCTTTGTCGATCTCCTCATCATCCTAGGACATTGTGGAGGATAACAGAGGGCATGACAACTAGGGAGTGCCAAGGTGTTTTAGTGAATGTAAGGTTCTGAAGTCATGGAAAAATGTAATTCTAATTGTGAGGTCATGACTTCCAAGGTGTGTTACGGAATGCTAGGGCATGCTAACATGTGCTAGATAATACGAAGACATGTCAAACAAGCTAAGATGTGCCAAGTGCTAAGGCATGCCAAGATGTACAAGGGTGTGATAATGCATGTCAGGGACTATCAAGGAAATAAAAGGGAGGAACAAGTTAAACTATAAGTAAATGAGCACATAATAGGGTTAATAAGTGTTCAATTTACCTTTTCCATGAGGGGCATGCTAGTCACACCAAAACTAGGTGCCAATAGGTGCCAAGTGGCAAGTGTCAATGCATTATAAGTGCCAAATCTTCCTCTGTTTCTTCTCATCTAGTTTCCAATAATTGATCTCAAATAAATTTATTATTAAACCATGCCAAAGCATACCAAGTCATCTCAACGCTTGCCAAACATGCTAAGACTTGCCAAGTACCAACATGTGCCAAGTGCCAATAGGGAGTGTGATGCATGCTATGAAGTGGAAGAGCATATCAAAGAGTGCTAAGGTGTGCTAGAGAGTGCCAATGCATGTTGAGGAGTGTTAGGGAGTACTAGGACAACACAAGGGAACACTAGGTCAAAATGCATGGAAGTGAATGAATGTGAGGGTGTGTCGGGGAGTGTCAATGAGTGCTAGTTGTCATGCCAAGGAGGGAGTGACAAGGTATGCTAAGAATGGGTAATGCATGCCAGGAAATATCATAGAATGTCAAGAAGTGCTAGAGTGTGATAGGTAGTTTCAGGGTGTGCTAACATGTGCCAAATAGTGCCAAGGCATGCGAGGTGCTAAGACATGCTAGGATGTGCATGGTGCCAGAGTATGCCAATATGCGTCAAGGAGTTTCAAGGCAACAAAAGGAATAACCAAGCTAAAATACAAGGAAATGAACACATAAGAGGGTTAATAAGTCGAGACTTTATCTTTTTCAAAAGGGGCATGCTAGGCACACTAATAATATGTTCCAATACATGCCAAGTTCCAATGTGTGCCAAGTGCTAATGTTTGTGAATGCAATATTATGCCAAGTTGTTCCAAGGCATGCTAGGGACTACAAGGCGTGACAACACATGATACGGGAGTGTTATGCTATGCTAGGGCATGCCAACATGTGCTTGGCTGCCCTACTCATGGCAAGGTGTTCCAGGTACAAAGATGTTCCAGGACATGCAAGGTGCCAAGGAATGTTAGTGTAGTGTTCCAAAGCATGTTAAGGTGTGCCATGAGTGTTGAGGAGTGCTAGGTCTCTCTCATTAATAGAATTGACAGAGCTTTATTATGTATTAAATAATATAGTTCCTACACACACTAGTGGAACTTTATTTAAAGGAAATTTGCTATATAATAAACCTAATAGAGATGAATCGTGTGTTGACTCATTGGAAAACTATATTCTTATGACTTGAGTGAAGTGATACACACTAATTACTTCTTAACAAATTGACTAACTATTATAACCATTATGATCTTAAACACATAATGAAAAAGACTCAACAACAACGGTCTTAAATTGTTATCTTTTGGCAAAAAATATAGTAACATGTACATAACATCATCAAAAACTCGTTGGAATGATCAATGATGACGAACATTTTTTGATTGTTGACAAAAGTAACCAAAAAGATCATTGTTGAGGGTCAATAAAAGATCATCACTACAAGTGTCACCAAAGAGAGAATTAGTGATGGGCCTTTAACGACCCTCACCAAAAGTGTCACCAAAGAGAGAATTATTGACAGGCCTTTAACGACCCTCACCAAAATTGTCATTAAAAATGGCTTTGGTAACAAACCTTAAAGGACCATTACTATATACACTTACAACAATGATTTTGTAAAGATCGTCACCATATGCAACATTGGTGACTGAAAGTTCCGTCATGGGCATGAAGCGTCATCAAAAAATCATTAGAATGATCAATGATGACGAACATTTATTGACTGCCACCAAAAGTAACCAAAAAGATCATTGGTGACTGTCAATAAAAGATCGTCACTAGAAGTGTCACCAAAGAGAGAATTAGTGATGGGCCTTTAACGACCCTCACCAAAAGTGTCACCAAAGAGAAAATTAGTGACTGGCCTTTAACGACCCTCACCAAAAGTGTCATTGAAAATGGTTTTGGTGACAAACCTTAAAGGACCATCACTATATACACTTACAACAATGCTTTTTTAAAGACCATCACCATATGCGACATTGGTGATGGACCTTAAAGGTCCATCACAAGCATGACCCTCACCAATGACCTTTTTTCTTGTAGTGGCTATTTAATATTCTAGGTTCCAACCGTTTAGGTGTTATTGAATAATCAAGGAGGGAGGGTCAAATCTACTTGGCCTTGATTTCTACTTTCATTACTCTTATTCCTAAAGCTATCCATCCTCTCTCCTTCTTATACTTTCAGCCTATCTCCTTTTGTAATGCCATTTGTAAGATTTTTCCCAATATTACTGTGTCTAGGCTTAAGCCCATCCTTTCTAGATTCATTTCCTTGGAGTAGTTTTATTTCTTGGAGGGGATAAAAATTCATGAAGTGATCGGTGTGGCCTAGGAAGGATTACATAACGTCAAAAATCAAAATATGAAAGGGGAGGTAATCAAAATTGATTTATCCAAGGTCTATGAGAGAGTAAACTAGATCTATATCAAGATTCTCTTTACCCATTTTGGTTTCAGTCTTTATTTCCTTAACTCGCTCTTGAACTATATTCAAATATTATCTTTTGTTGTACTAATAAATGGTCCCACTTCTCCTTTTCTCTATGTGCACAAAGGGATACATCAAGGATGCCCTCTTTCCCCTCTTTTCCTTTTGCTAGTAGGGGAGGGCTTGAGCAATATTCTCTTTGATGCCAAGAGACAAGGGGCCTTCCATGGTTCTCTCATTGCTAATAATCGAGACATCGTATACCTTTTATTCATTGATGATATTCTCATTTTTAGCAATAGTGAACTCAGGGATTTATCGATGTTGGTGGAGATTCTATCTCTTTTTGGGCACGCCACTATGATTTCTATTAATTCCCATAAACATACCATATCTCACCATAATCTTTATGAAACTGATATCTGCCATATTTCTTAATCTCTTCCTTACAATTATAAGCCACTAGAGTAGGGTTTGAAATGTTTGATTTTTCAACTAAAACAATTTTTTTACAAAAAAAGTGAACCAGCCTTAGCTCATTGTAAAGGTGGATAAACATTTGCAATGTTGATGTCACAAATGGCTTTCCATAGTTAGTCGTCTAGTTGATCCAATCTTGACTTGACTTAGGATCAGATCTTCTCTATGGTCTTCGGATCAACCTATGTAAAAATCCTTGTGTCATCTCAGGGTAGGCATTGGTCGAATCTTCTGTGGTATTCTGTGGGATCGGATCTTTTGCGGTCTTTTGCGGGATAGCTTCTGCGGTCTTCTTCGGATCAGATCTTCTGCGGGATAGCTTCTGCGGTCTTTGGATCTGATCTTCTATGGTCTTGGAATCATCGGATCTTCTGCCACATCTTCTAGCTTCTGCAGTCTTCAGATCTTTCGATAGGGCTTGAGTTGTTTATCAATGGTCTAGCTTCTGCGGTCTTCAGATCCTCTGATCTTCTGCGGTCTTCGGATCATCTGATCTTTCTACCGGATCTTCTAGCTTCTGTAGTCTTCGGATCTTCGGATCTTCTAATCTTTTGCGGTCTTGTATCTTCTGCTCTAGATGGCTCCTAGCTTCGCGAAAATAGCTGCTAGCTCAGCTCCGTCCGCTTTTTGGGGGCAATCTCCTGCCCATATCGTCAGTGAAGCCTCAGCTCCCACTGTCCAAGTGGTCCAGGCCTCACTTGATGAGGCTTTGAAGCTTTCTGAAAGTGCCCTAATCTGTCGGTTCAATGGTTTTTTGCCACAGTTGACAACTCCCCATAGTTGGATCTCAGAGGTATGGAAGCCTGTCATTTCTGATGCAATTAATATCTACCTGTGTGTTAGGGGTTTCTTTATAGTAGATTTTGAAAACTCTGAAAGTAGACAATGCATTCTAGATTCTGGCCCTTGGTTTTGGGAAAACTCAGGCCTATTCATGAAGCCATGGAACCCATCATTCAATCCCTCAACAATAGTGATAACCTCAGCACCAGTTTGGCTAAGATTGCCAAACCTACATTTTCATATTTGGAATTTCTCCTTGCTAAAAGCCATTGGAAATGCAATTGGGAAATTTTAATGCAGGTGCCCAGAAATAGAGGAATATGCCAAAACCACCTATGCATGCATTTGTGTGGAAATGGACTTCAGCGCCAGATTCCTAGCTGAAATAAACCTAACAAGTAAAGACTATGTGTGGAACCAGAAACTCAATTATGAGAGTGTCCTCTTCAAATGTCGATCCTGCTTTGAGACAGATCATCTAGCCAAAAATTTCCCAAAATCCTCCCAGAAAAATGCTAGAAAAAATCACCACAGATCTACATGGTGGGAAGGAGCACAAAAAGAACACTACACTATCATCAAAGAAGAATACTCTTGAGAAAACTCTGAATCACAAGAAATCGGGCAAGAAAGAAACAACTCTCAAAACAAGCAGGGGGAAAGCCCTGCCCAACTCGACAACCCCTCAAGCATCAACAGTTATGAGGATTCGAATACCACACAAAATAAATCTTCATTTAACAGCGAAGCAGATCTCCTAGACCAAACTTCTTCTCTGACTATCTTCAAAAGGACACCAATGTCCAAAGAACCAGAAGAGATGAAGGAGATGCAAGATAAATGAAGTTGGAAAATCGTAGAGAAAACAAAGAAAGCTACAACACCAATCTCACCAAGAAAGATGAGGAGCCAGTCAATTAAAATCTAAAAAAAAAAATTTATAGGTCTGATAGACCAATTTGGTCTCAATGGACTTTAACCACCACCACCACCACCATCATCATCATCAAAAATGGTTTTACAAGTCATTATGATATATTGGGTTTCCTTGGCATGGATTCCAAAATGTGCCTTGGAAAATATTAAAATATTGCCTTCTTTCTTCCTTTTGTCTAGGAAAATTGAGAAGGGGGTGTTGCCATGTGTCAAATGGGATACCATTTCCAAACCAAAAGCCCTGTGAGGTTTGGGCTTAAAGAAAGTATTCCACTTCTCTAAAGCTTTGGCTACCAAATATGGTTAGCACTTGATTTCAACACAAAGTCTCTGGAAGTCGATGGTCCTTAAAAACTATATTACTCTTAGTTCACTAAAATACTGGTTAAGAAGGCTAGACAAACCGAGATCAAATATTTCTATCATCTGGAAGGTTGTTCTCGACTCTTTTGATATTATTGGAATTGGTCTAGCATGGTGGGTTGGTATAGGTGACAAGGTTTGTTTTGGCCTTGATCCATCGCCTAGCGGTTGTATACATCACTTGCTTCCCAATCATTTAGACAATATGGTCAGAAACCATGGTTTTTGCAAACTAGATCACATTGCAAATCCTAATATTACAACTATTTGCCTCCAGGGTTGGCTATCTACTGAAGAGTTTGGTTTAGAGGAGTCGTACTGGACCTCATGGCTAGAATACATTCAAGCTCTTTTAGATGGTCAGGTTATATTGATGTAGACATGCTGAACTCATCTAGTGTATCTACCCTTTCATATCCTACTCTATAAAGTTGGGTTTCATCTTTCCCATGGTTGATCATGTGTAAGTGGAGAAAATATTATGGTGGAAAGCAGTCTGGGAGGAAAAATTCCCCCAAAATCAAAATTATTTATGTGGTGTCTCATGATGAAGAAGGTTCCCCTGGGAAGTTATTTAGAGAACATTCATGTAGGGGGGCAGTTGATGTTCATTATGTTAAAACAATCGGGAAAGTGCTGCTCATTTGATTATCGACTACCCTTTTATCAACGTGTATGGAAGGTTTGTAGTTTTGCTTTGTGTCATTATATTCCATTGGAGGGGAAAAATTTGGAGGCTTCTTGGCATTCTTGGTTTGACAAACCCAATTTTTTACCATTCAAAGCTCTCCCCATCATTATTCATTGGTGGGTTTGCTTGGTCGGGAATAGGGTGGTATTTTTAGGACAAGATTTCAATTCCTAAGTGTATTTCTGATGAGGTTTTAGCTATATTAAGCCATTATCCTTAGGGAAAAGGTATTTTTGTCCTAGAGTGGTTACTCTTTGGAGTATTGGTACTTCTAGGCCATGGGATTTATTTGATGGTGCTTCAATCAATAATGATCAATATCTATGGAGGAGGGTTCATCTTATCCCTATCTTTGAATCACAACTTCAATGTCAATATCAGTTTGGGTGCTGGAATAAATAATCAAGGGGAACTCTCAACCTGCAAAAACTTTCTCCTATTTACGAAAGAGACGGGTTGCACTCAGTTACACTTTTTGTGGGACTCTACATTATCTATTAATTGGGAAAATAACATCATTGTTTGCAGGAATATCCACCTTTTCCCTACACTTAAGGAGATAAAATGTATTATTTAATGTCCCCTAATAATAATAATAAAAAATAATAAAAAATAATATAATATTAAAATATAAGAATCCCCAAGGGATAGCTCAATTGGTCGAGTTCTCATTGCTAAGTACCTTGCCAATTGAGAGGTCACAAGGTCAAATCTCCTCGACACCCCTACGGTTAGGCCCAATGAGATAAGTTGGCGGGTAGAACCCTTCGAGTGGATCTATCCGGATTAATACCCGTGGATGTAGTGGTCACTCAATGACCGTGAACCATAGTTGAAAAAAATATTAAAATATAAGTAAATAAATAATAAACAATAAAGAAAATATAATAATGGTAAATAAATAGTAACCAATAAATATAAGATAATAAAAGAAAATATAATAATAGTAAATAAATAATAAATAATGAAAAGAATATAATAATGATAAATAAATAAAATAGTAAATAACAATCTAGAGCTATATATATATATATATATATATATATATATATATATATATATAAGTAAACTATACAAATAGTTAAAATAAGAAAAGTTAACAAAAAGTAAAATGGTATAAAATAAAAAAAGACTTAAATTAAAAAAAAAATATTAAATTAAATAAAACTTAAAATAAATAAATAAAAGTTGCATGTTGACACATGGAATGTGTGCATGTGGACCCTTTTGCATTTTTTGGTCTATTTAATGGACTATGGGAACAATTAGATTCATCAATTCCTTCATCCATTCTCTTGGGAGAAAAGCGTTGTGATATGAAAGATTCCTTGGTAGTAGTACGTTTATTGAGGGCTCAGGGTGGCCAGTGGTAAAAATATTACGTGCAGCCGAGCTTGCGGTTGGGTGGAGATTTTTCCCCAAAATTTTCTTGCGCTTAGCAAGATTCAGATAGTGTTCAACTCTAGAATCACAAGTAATGAATATCATCACTATCGGTAAGTTGTCTCTACTCATATTTTTTGAAATTCTATGGTAATTAGTTGAATAATTGTGTGGTGATTATAAATCACATAATTGATCTAATTAGTTTTATATTTAACTTTTGAGTTATTACATATAGTATTAGAACCATGTTACAACCCTTGGGGCCGATAAGTCCTAA
This sequence comes from Pinus tabuliformis, assembly GCA_031772625.1. Classification (NCBI taxonomy): domain Eukaryota; kingdom Viridiplantae; phylum Streptophyta; class Pinopsida; order Pinales; family Pinaceae; genus Pinus; species Pinus tabuliformis. The sequence continues at coordinate 1,503,633,545 of CM062816.1, forward strand.
CGCACATATCTAATATTAATAAAGAAAAAAATCTATATATAAATTAAATTATTAATATTGTTAAAAATATGTATGATATAATTTAGTTAGTTATAAAGACAACTTGATATATTGTTTTATCTTTAAAAAAAGATTAATACAGTTAATTTGACTTTTCTTATTAAAATTAAAATAAATTTGACATGATTTTTTTTAAATATAATATTAAAATAAAAAATATTATTATTAGTAACACAAATTAAATAAAAAAATATATTTATATGTGAAATTTTTATATGCATATTTCCATGTCAAAATAATGTATTGGCTCATGCATGCTTTCTTTTAAAAGTTAAAATGTACTACTTTATATTTAAAGTTGCATGTCATTATAATAGAGTGCATTGGCTTATGCATGCTATTCTTTATCAAAGAGCAGAGACACATAAGCACACAACAGAAAGCACATTCAAACAACTCACAACTTGCTTCCATTCATCAATCAAACAGGTATTTATACAGGATGAAGAAGGTTATGGAGATCGATTAGGGCAATAGCTTCTTCAGGAAGCTTTCTCCATTGTCAATGATTTCTAGAACCAGCATTAAAACCTTTGTTGAATTTTGATTGCTGTAATAAAGGTGGTAGTTGGAATTAGCTCTAGTTCCTTCCAACACTCCCCCTTAATTCCAACTATATAACAAACATTTGATATGCCTACTGGTCTAAGTCTCAGCTAGGCTTACAACATAATTTGGATTTTCTACAATGTGCAACTTATTTCTACACATTTCAAATTTAGCCTTTCCAAGAGGCTTGGTGAATATGTCAGCTACATTTTCATTTGTATTACAATATGATAAGTCAATTTCTTTTGATTGCAATTTTTCTCTTACAAAATGATGTTGTGTCTCAATGTGTTTTGTCCATGCATGATATATAGGATTGTTTGTCAATTTGATGGTGCTTTGATTGTCACATCTGATTATTGTAGGTGCTTGTTGTGTTTCTCCAACATCTTCAAGTATCCTCCTAAGCCATATTGCTTCACAAGTAGCACTGCATAATGCTTTATACTCAGCTTCAGTGGATGACAATGAAACAGTTGGTTGTTTCTTACTGCTCCATGATATTGGTCCTGAACCAATATTGAACACGTATCTAGTAGTAGATTTCCTATCATCTAGATTTCTAGCCCAGTCAGAATCAGAATAACCTGCCAATTCAACATCAAATTCCTCAGTATACATAATACCAAAATTAAGTTTTCCTTTCAGATATCGAAGGACTTTCTTTGCTACTTTCCAATGGCTTTCAAAAGGCTTAGCCATGAACTGACTAAGTATGCTGACAAAATATGCTATATCTGGCCTGGTAGTGGTGAGATAGTTCAGACTTCCCACCAATTGATGGTACATAGTTCCATTCACCTCTTTGGTTCCATCATCACTGCACAATTTGACATTCTGTTCTAAAGGAGTAGATGTAGCCTTGCATTCAATCATATTGAATCTTTTAAGGATTTTCCTTGTATATTTGCTTTGTGTGATTAGTGTCTTACCAGGTTCCCTCCAAACTTCAAGACCTAAACAATAATGCAATTCTCCAAGATCCTTCATCTCAAATACATGTGACAACTGATTTTTAATTTCTTCAATCAACTTGCATGCATTTCCTGTTATGATAAGGTCATCAACATATACATATATTAAAGCAACATTCTTGTCTTCATCTTCCTTGATGTACAAGTTAGGATCATTCTTGCTTCTCATAAAACCTTTCTCATAAAATAAGGAATCAATTTTCACATACCATGATCTTGGTGCTTGTTTCAAGCCATATAAAGCTTTCTTTAACCTGCAAACTAGATGCTCCTATCCCTGTTTTACAAACCCTTCAGGCTAAACTAAATAAACTTCTTCTTTTAACTCACCATTCAAAAATGCAAATTTGACATCTAACTGATGCATTTTCCAATTATATTTTGTAGCTAATGCAATCATGATTCTAATTGTGTTCAACTTAGCTACAGGTGCAAAAGTATCTTCATAATCAATTCCCTCCTTCTGTGAATATCCTTTTGCAACCAATCTAGCTTTATGTTTATCAATACTTCCATCAACAGTAAATTTAGATTTATAAAGCCATTTGAATCCTATGGGAACTTTGTTTTTAGGCAATTCTGTTAATTCCCATGTGCCATTCTTCATTATTGAGTTATATTCTTCATTCATTGCATTTCTCCATTCTTCATATTCTTTAGCTTCCTCATAGCTTGAAGGTTCTACAACATTCATAACATGAGACATTAATGCATAATCTTTATACCTTACATGTACCTGACTTTGACGTGATGACCTTCTTGGAGTTTTACTATTTCCATCTTTCTTTTGGCTTTGCAGAGTCTCCTCTCCTCTCTTTGGAGTGTCATGACTGCTTGATGCTACTTGATCTTAAACTTGTTCCTGTTCCTGTGCTTGTTCCTTTTCTTGTTCAACACTTGGATTTAATTTGACATAATCATCAATATCATGCCATACACTAATATTATTTATTTTATCACCTTCATTTGCAGTCTCATGAAACACCACATCCCTACTTGCAAGCAGTCTATGAGTACTGGGATCAAACAACTTGTATGCTTTCTGATTATCACAATAACCAATAAATATGCACTTAATTGACTTTGCATCAAGTTTTCTTCTTTCATCTTTTTGAATATGAGCAAATTCCTTGCAACCAAAAACTCTTAGATGACTCACTTTGGTTTGTACCCATAAAATGCTTCAAAAGGTGTTTTAAGCTCTAAACTTTTGGTTGGACTCCTGTTTTTCAAATAAACAACAATATTAATGGCTTCAGCCCAAAAAACATTAGAGATATTTTTACCTTGAAGCATACTACGTGCACATTCAACTAGTGTTCTGTTTTTCCTCTCAGCAACTCCATTTTTCTGAGGTGTATGTGGCACTGTAAATTGTTGCAAAATCCCATTTCTTTTACAATATTGATTAAATTCTCTTGATTTGAATTCTCCCCCTTGATCAGATCTCAAAATTTTGATGTAATTACCAGTTTGTTTTTCTATCATATTCTTAAATTCTTTAAAGTACTCAAAAACATCACTCTTCTTTCTTATGAAATAAACCCATGTATACCTAGATCTATCATCCACAAAAATAAGAAAATACCATGCTCCACCAATAGATCTAGTTTGCATAGGTCCACATACATCAATATGAATTAATTCAAGTATTTCCCCTTGCCATTTTTATTTATGTATAGGAAATTCCTCCCTATGTTGCTTGCCAAGTACACATGCTTCACATTCAACATGATCATTCTTCAAGACAGGAAGCCTTTCAACCATAGTGTTCTTTTGAAGTAGCATTAAATCTTTGTGATTTAGATGTCCATACCTTTGATGCCATAAATCTACTGTTGATATTGTTGTAGATGCCAACGCTTGATGACTTTTCCGGGTCACATCCAACTTATACAAGCCTCCAACTCTGGTTCCTGTGGCAATAACCTTGTACTTATCTTGAATGTCTTTCACTACACACTGTGATTTAACAAATTCCACCTTCAAATCTTGGTCAGTAATAGTAGAAACAGAAATTAAATTCCTTTTGATATCAGGGACATACATCACATTATGGATCTGTTTTTCTTGTCCATTAGGCAAATTCACACCTATTACTCCATAACCTTGAACTTTAAGTGATCTGTTATCTCCTAGGCAAACATATGTTCCATCAATGTTTTCATGATATTCATCAAACCACTCCTTATTACAAGACATATGGAGTGATGCACCAGAATCAATGAACCAAGCATTCACATCATCATTTTCCACAGACAATGCAGCATCAGAAACAAACAATTTAAGATTTTTAAATCCATCACTAATTGAGGTATCTTTGTCCACAAAATTTCCATTATGCCTTCTATTTCTTTGCCTAGACTCATTATATTTCCTTTTATAACAATATTTAGAATGATACCAAAGTTTGCCACAATAATAACACTCATCATTTCTCTTATGGATTGGAAATTTAGACTGTGTCATACCTTTTTGTTTTGCTTGAAACTTGCCTCCTTTGTTCTTGTCCCATGGCTTGCCTCTGTATGGATATTTGCCCTTAGCCACCAATGCCAAATCTGAACTGCTAGAGCCCAAATTAAGGCTCTTCATCCTCTACTCCTCTTGTAGAAGAATTCCTGTCAATTCATCAAAGGTAGGGGGTTTCTCTCTAGCTGCAACACTTGAAACAAATCTTGCACTAAGCCATTTAATATGATGGTGACTAAGTCAGTACTAGACACCTTTTCACCAATATCTCCTAACTTATCACTTAAATCTTTGACACGAGATATGAAATTGCTTATATTTTCATTTGCTTCCATTTTTAGAGATAAAAGCTTAGTCTTCAAAAACAAGATTCGGTTTGTATTTGTTGTTTCATACAAACCCTTCAGCGTATCCCATGTTTCTTTTGATGTCTTGCAATCTCTGATGTGAGGAATAATGTTGTCCTTTACGGAAATACGCAGCAACACCTTTTCTTTTGTCTCCCTTCTCTCCCAATCTGGAATAGAACCTGCAACAGTGGGTTTGGGCTCATACCCACTCACAATGGACCACAAATTATTTCCTTCTAAAATAGTCATTAACTCGAATTTCCAATTCACACAATTTTCTCCATCAAGTTTGGTGGATTCATTCATATAAGTATCAAGCAACAAATTTGCCATGATGAAAGAAAACTTTATCAAATCACCAAAATGCCACCAAATCTAAATCCAAATGCACCGAATTTCACTAAATCTCATAAACCTTTTCACCACTCATGCACCATAAAAATATTAACTCCTTTTCACTACTAAAAATTTCCAAATTTTTTTAGTCACAAAAGCAGTTAAATTGGATGGATGGAATTTCAACTGATACACAGAACTCAAATCAGAGTCTTGATCTTAATCTAGTTACAGTCTTATAAAAAACAGATTCTTTAATCTTAGTCCAGTTACGGTTATATAAAAATGCAGCGACACAATCTTCAAAGAAAACAACATAACTTGTTTTGTCCAAATTTTCGAGTAGCACCTAATGCAGTATATGTCTCTGCACCACAATAAAAACAAATGAGAGAGAATTAAACACAAATTACTGTTATGAATAGCAGTAGCGCCAGTAGCTCACACAATCAGCAGTGTCTCTCATAAGCAGCCAATGCGGTGACTCAAACATCATCAGCACTGCTATCCCTTGCCGTTCTTTGCCACGACCGCCACACTCACAAATACATAACACTTCTCTTACTCAGAAAAAGAGCGGAGACTCAAACATAACAATGACTCACTTCCTCTTCAAATCAAAGAGAGTGGAGACTCAAATACTGAACACTACACACAGAACTTGGAATTCGACTGCTTCTTCACATTGCTCAACACCACAAAGCTCTAACTCACACCACCGAGCCTCACACGGCACTTGCCACACTTCCGCTGCGCGGCTCTGATACCATATCAGAGAGCAGAGACACATAAACACACAACAGAAAGCACATTCAAACAACTCACAACTTGCTTCCATTCATCGATCAAACAGGTATTTATACAGGATGAAGAAGGTTCTGGAGATCAATTGGAGCAATAGCTTCTTCAGGAAGCTTTCTCCATTGTCAATGATTTCTAGAACCAACATTAAAACCTCTGTTGAATTTTGATTGTTGTAATAAAGATGGTAGTTGGAATTAGCTCTAGTTCCTTCCAACATTCTTTAAAAGTTAAAGCAATTTTATAAAGAGGCACTATTGAAATGGAAAATAGTTATTCAACGTATCTTAAATTATTATTTTATAATATATTGACTGATACCTAGATATATATTTAAATTATTATTAAAATTGCACCAAGTTCATTGAGAAACTGATCATGTGACAAAATCGTGCCAAGCTCACTCGGAGCAGAATTTGAACGTCCACGAGACAGATGAAATGTCCAACCGTTAGGCCACTAGACAAGTGTTTTCTAGCCAAAAAAAAATGTTAATAATTATTTCCATCCCTATAAATAATTAACGAATCATCTTCTACATATCTGAGTTATTAAATAAAATCTCTTTTAGCTAAGAATGGTGTATTTATTTACCATCAAGTGTTATATCTATAGACTTGAAACATCATAGGGAAGCACAAATTTTGTCTTATTTAAATTCTACCTTGAGGTTCTTGCATGAGCTATTCCTGGAGGGTAGTGTAATATATATACATATTTTAATTCCGGGTCATTAACATTATATATATATATATATATAGATATATATATTTTGCATTAATGAAATTTAGACTGGTTTAATATGATTGGGTTATAAAATTTAGATGATATTTCAGTTATTTAACAATTAATTCAAAAATAGATAAATTTGAAGATAGATTTTTGTAATAATTTTTATTTGCCATAGTTTCGAGTTACTTTCAATAATGATGACTTTCTGTCGTATTTGGTTACATTAATTTAAATTTAAGATCGGTCTTACAACAAATTTAATATCATATCTATAACCTAGTTTAAGTTTCACAAAAAATATTATTAAATGTGAGTTGGCTTTAATGGTAACTTAATAACTTCGTATTGAAATTAGGTATCTGGTTTTTAATTTAACATCTTTTTCCATGGTGAATATTTTTATAGCATTAGTTATGTCTCATTACAATATTAAAATATATAGGTTAATAACATAATAGGTTTTGGTTTTGTTGGGTTGAAAAAGAGTACATATATATGAATGAAAGTGGAATTTCCTCATTTAAATTATTTGATAATATATTTTATATATTTAAGTAATGATTGTGGAAAATAATATACAATATATTTTATTTTGTAATGATGACAAATAATATTATGAAAATAATTTTATATAGTGACGAGATAAATTGATGGTGTTTTATTTTGATATATTTTATAAAATAAAGAAATTTATTATTATTTATATATGATAAAGAAAAATTTTATCAAGTTTATAATTAGATAGTTATTATTTTAATGGGTATATATAGTATGTTATAACTTGTCAATGTATGTAAAATGTATAGTGTGTATGCTAAGTTTATTTATATATATGTTATTTTATATCTTAAGACATAGAGTATGATGTAAATCGTATATATTGATGCAATTATAATTACAAAGTACATGTTAATTTTAATCCAATTTATTACAGGATTAGGAAATAGAATTTTATTGGTTAGATAGGAATTATTTTAAAGTTTCTATATTTTTTAATATAGAAAGTGTTAGCTTTTATATAATATATAAAAGTGTTTAAGTTTAGTTTATTTAATTATCATTCTTTTTGTAATAGGAATATGACACTGATTTATATTAATAAATATTATATATAGTTATATATATTTTATTGATTAATAAAATGGTTAATATATGATTTAAATATTATTTATTTTATGTGATATTATAATTGAGTTAATTAAATATACAATTGTTAAAGAGAAATTTGATAAATTATTTTTGGAATATTTTATATACAATAATTATTGATAGTTGACAAATTGTATCTAAAATTAATTGTGAACTTGTGACCTTTATGAATTCTATGGTTGATCTCCCCGGATGCGGGTGCCACGAGCGCGGAGATGGGACTGACACCTGGTAACCATGGGCGGTACCAAGTTTAAGAGGGGCATTCACTGCAATCTGCCGTCAGGGATTGCAAGCGTGGGTGCTGAGGAGAGAAGGGACGGCGATTTATTGCCTGGTCCGGATTACAGCTACGATTTATGTGTGCAGTTATGGTCCGCGAGGGTCGAGGCGACGCAGAGAAGCATAAGTATGATGAAGGTAAGGAATGTTGTGCATGGAATTGTTTACAGTGTGTGGAATTGGGATTATGGTTATCAGCGCCCAGAGGTCTGGCTCAAGGCGCTCCCTCTGCAATTGAAGTTGGGAGCAAGACTGCAAGAGTGGGCGACGGGTGCGTTTCTGTTCATCCTGCTCTGTTGTGCTCTCCGGTTTCCAGCGCCACCATGGTCAAGCCCCGACAGCGCCTTATCAGCCGTCGAGGCTCTGGCAGAGGTGGCACTTCTCGCCCCTCAGTCGATTATGCCTCTTCTCGCTGTTGTCGCTGTTTATGTCATCGAGTTGAAGAAGCAAATCCCCTGCAAGCGAGCTAGTTCATGGATTCTGGCAATCCTGAAGCGGGCTCTAATCCTCTTCCTGGGTTTGGCACAGCGGTTTTCTCCTTTAACAGCTCCCCGGCCAATTCGCATATTAATGCCCATGTCTCTGTCCTGTTTTTGGAAGAACCAGTGGAGGAGGTCGGGGAGCAGCCCCGCCCACAGCTTCATCAGGCTGAGAGCTCCCGGGCTGCTGAAGGAATGCCAGAAGATCGCTCCAAGCCAGACCTCGACCCTCCAGCGACTCAGGAGGCGCCTTCGTCAGGGAAAGCCAAGGTTGATTGGGCCCCCCCCCCCTGGAAGGTTCGTGCTGGATATATGAAGAGGAGCCAGACGATTAGTCGTCTGCTCGCTCAGTCTCTTCATCACATTCAATGCTCTGGTTTTGCCTTGAATTGTCATGTAAGCCACTATGGCAGCCGGTATGTACTGAACGTCCCTGTTTTGTATGCGAATTATAGTGTTCATTGCGTCTCCAAGCCTTGTTTTGCAAGTCTCTGTTTTGCGAGGGAATGTGATGAATATTCTCCTTTTCTCTTCCACGCCCCTGAGTGGAATGACAACTCTGCCCTCATTGCTCTTCAACAGTTCAAAGCCCCTGCGTGGGCTCTCTATCTCTATGGCAGTTCCCCTGCGTGGGTGTCTGGTCTCAAGGAAGCTGCCCCTGCGCGGGCGATTTAGTTTTATGTCAAGGCCCCTTCGTGGGTATTCAATCCTGTGGCATGGACCCTGTATGGGTGGATTTTTGAGTACTGTAAGTCCAGGGGCCATCCCCGGCCTCTGGCATATGATAGCTTGGCTGTAACTGTTTTTCTTTTAATGTAAATAATAGCATAGCATAGTATTAACGAGAAAAAAAAAAATTTCTATGGTTGATTTATAATTATTTAGTGACATTTTGAATATAGCTAGTAATAATATTTTGAATGTACATTAGTTATTAATAGAATTTAATAAGGAAGATATTAATGAATTTATATAGGTAACATTTTAATATCTTAAAAGAGAATTTAGATATGACATGGAAAAGGATGGAAAATGAAAATAAAAATGGGTAAATATGGTAACTTCATTGCCTCGGTACTCATTTGGTCTTTTCTCTTGGTGATATATATATAATTTTGAAATATTGGTCATGTTCAGTTTTCTTTTTATTGGAATGTTTTTTTCTTGAAGTCACGTTTTAAACATAGAATTATGCTAGCTATTAGGTGGTCTTTGAAATTAATGTGAATCCTTGACTTGGTTTTGTGTATGTTGATAGTTATGGTTACATATATTTTTCCATGCATTAATCAATATGGGTAATCAATTCTTTTGATATCATTTTTTTTATATATATTCCATAAATTGTATCTTCAAGGAAACCTTGTGGTTAAGTTATAACAAGTAATTCATGGCATTAAGAAATCCCATATGTTAAGGAGAAGAAGAAACATATATTCTCCCTATAGCATGAGTATTTTCATAAAGGTAGACATGTATTGAAGAGTCCATATGCATCTTATGTGTTTGACAATGTGAAACTAAAAGCTTGACATGAATGTTAAAAGGATGTCATTAGATATGAAGTGTTATACATGCAAAACTAATTTAGTCAATATGGGAATTAAAGAGACAATAGTTGTTTGGCGAAGAGGTGAGGAAATAGTGGTGCAATTTCATGGAAGTAATGAGTATAAATCTAAGATAGCAAGAAAATAGCCTTGGGAGAACAACAAACCTATTATTAGAATAAGATGATGGAAAAATATATATAAATAGACAACAATCTTAAGAAAGGAAGGAAACATGGATGATCAACTAATGAAGTTGAATTCTAAAGAAGGTCATTTTCAATGGCCCTAAAGGGTATGATAATATTACATTAAATAAGTTAATACATAATAAAATTGATTAATCGAAGGAAGATAAGTTATGACATTAGAGGAATAGTAAACACATTACCAAGTGTAACAATTTCGTGTATTTAGTAGAGGAGGAAAAGAAACCATGATGAGTCAAGGTGATAAATCAAGGCAGTTTTGATAATATTTCCATCTCTGAAGCTAGTAGATATGGAATATTAGGAAATTAAAACTAATGAAGAAAAAATATTTGGTATGGAGAAGTGAAGGGGTGATTCTATCAAGAATAAAATTATCTTAATGACCATAGTGATAACCTATAGAATTTAAAAGTGCGAGGATTGGAAGTTGTGAATACTTGTAATTGGTGGGAAATGACAAGTGATTAACTGGGAAAATAATTCAAGGATAATGATGGTTTAACTGTTGGAAAAGGATATAAACTATGTAGACTAATGAGAAAACATTGAGCTTGAAGTGTAGGAAGAAATACCGTTAGAAATTCTATAATGGGACCTTGAGAAGGACTACACACAAATTGACAAAAGAAGTGAAAATAAACTAATAGAGGGTGTATTCGACTAAATTTCACTCATTGTTTCATGACTAGATTGATGATATAATGAGGCTTTTGTATAAGAAATTTATCAAGTTTATACCATGGAAAATGGAAGAAGTTATCAAGCACACCAAACAAATAAAATGTTTTGGTGGATGGTAAGTGTAATAGTGGTTCAATGCTTCACATTTTTGGTAGTGTTGACAAGCCAAAAGGGAAAGATAAATATTAAATATAAAAATTGTCTACCAATGGTAAGGGAGATACATTTTGTGATAAGTTGAGGCTTAAAGACTAATGAAAAACAACTAATGTGAAGAGTAAAAAGTTGGTATGCCATTGATGAGCTATGTATTTGGATTAATTGAGTGAATGATTTAAGGAATGATGGTAAGACCAGTAATAACTTAACTAGAGATTATAACTCCAGATGGTGAAACTTGCAAGTAAAGAGATTGTATCCAAACTATAGCATACTAATAGTGTGGCTATGCCTATCTAGTAAATTTTGAACTTTATTATTAAAATAAGAGGAAATGATTATTGAGAGAAATTGGCATCTTGTTGAGAACACAACACTAAGAGTGTTGATGAGATAACCTAGATCCTAGATGGATGAAGAATAATCTTAGTTCATAGTCGGTATTTAATGCTTATACAAGAAAATGAAATTGATTTTCTGATAAACCATGATAAGAATGCTTATAGTGTGTTATTCTATATTTGATAAGTATTGAGATGATTTTCATATTAATGATGTTTCATGATGTGATGGTATGTGGCAAATGGATATAGTTATGATGAGAGGTTAATGATGCATATGTATTAATTATTTATTTATTTGTTATGATAATGATGTTCTATGCTCATGATGGATATGATATGCTTAGGAATCATGATGTTATGTTGAGGTATATTAACATGTGGTTCATTTATTATGTGATGATATGTCTTTGATGTTGAATGTTGATGTTATAACTTAGGAGGATATTATGTTGTGAAGCATGTGGTAATTGTCTGTAGATTTATGACATGAATAATTTGGTGATAACAATGATTTTATGTTATCATAATGACATGCTATACTTGGCATGTGAAATTTTACTGTAGGTGCCCAGAAATAGAGGAATATGCCAGAACCACCTATGCACACATTTGTGTTGAACCAGAAACTCGATTATGAAAGTGTCCTCTTCAGATGTCGATCCTGCTTTGAGACAGGCTATCTAGCCAAAAATTGCCCAAAAGCCTCCCAGAAAAATTATGCTAGAAAGAATCACTACAAATCTACATGGTGGGAAGGAGCACAAAAAGAACATTACACTATCATCAAGGAAGAACACTCTCCAGAAAAATCTGAATCGCAAGAAATGAGGCAAGAAAGAAATAACTCTCAAGACAAGCACGGGGAAAGCCCCGCCCAACAGCAAAAAAGTGAACTCGACAACCCCTCAAGCATCAACAGTTATGAGGATTCAAATACCACACAAAATAAATCTTCATTTAACAGCAAAGCAGATCTCCCGACTGAACTTCTTCTCTAACTATCTTCAAAAGGATGAACACAACAGATTTCGAAGCTAAGACACCAATGTCCCAAGAACCAGAAGGGATGAAGGAGATGCAAGATAAAGGAAGTTGGAAGAACGTAGAGAAAAAAAGAAAGCTACAGCACCAATCTCGCCAAGAATGACGAGAAGCAAAACAATTAAGAACTAAGAAAATTATAGGTCCGATAGATCAATTTGGTCTCAGTGGACGTTAACCACCACCACCACCACCATCATCATCATCATATAATGTTATATCTAATGCATTGGATGTATGTTGAGATGTGGTGATTGAAAAAAAATCCACAAATGAGCCGAGAGGGCCAATTTATTTGATGATCTCGTGGGAGCCCATACTGTGAGGGAGAATATGTAAAACCATATGGGTTTGGGAATCACACAATCAACACTACATATGCCAGTGGTTCCTTTGTCTTGTATAACCCCTGATGGATAGCTCTTGAGGGGATATGGAACCATTTTGAGGAGGCCAAGTGTTTGATATTGTAGGCAAAGAGCTTGGTATTGGATTGGGATGCCAAAGTCTGATGGGGGTGTAAGGAATTCGATGCCTAGGGTTGTGCACCTTAGTGAGTGTGGATGGAGGGGGTCAGCCTTGTGAGATGCCTGGAGTCATTGAGTACTGGGACCAGATGCCTACCTTAGGGAGATGAGATATGAGTCAGGCATGAGCCTTGGGGCGAGCCTTGGGCTATTTTACAGACTGATGAAGCTTCTGCCTGGTTCTTAAAGTGGGAAGAAAGATAGAGATTCCTTAGGATTTCCCAAGTGTTGTGGAAACTTTCGATGTCTGCTGCTTATACTAGTTCAGCGGAGGGTGTAGGGCAAACATAAAGTAATAAATAACTAAATAAAATAAAAGGTTAAATGATTCAACTTAACTTCGAGACAGAGTTCCTTAAAGAGGGGGAGTTTATAATTTCCTCTAATAATAATAATAAATAATATCATATAATATAATATAATATTAAAATATAAGTAAATAAATAATAAACAATAAAGAAAAGGTAATAATGTAAATAAATAGTAACCAATAAAGAAAAGATAATAAAATATAATAAATAATAAATAAAATATAATAATAGTAAATAAATAATAAATAATGAAGAGAATATAATAATCATAAATGAATAAAATAATAAATAATAAACTCAGGTTATAAATAAATATCTATAAAAGTAAAATATACAAATAGTAAAAAAAAGTAAAGTTAACAATAAGTAAAAAGGAATAAAATAAGAAAGAATTAAATTAAGAGAAATATTAAATTAAATAAAACTTAAAATAAAAAAATAAAAGTTGTATGTTGACACATGGAATGTGTGCATGCATACCTCTTTCAATTTTTTGATCTATTTAATAGATGATGAGGATGAGACTCGTCCATTCCTTCATCCATTCTCTTGAAAGAAAAATGTTGTCCGACAAAAGATTCCTGGCAGTAGTACATTGATTAAGGGCTCGAAGATGGTCGGTTGTAGAAATATTATGAGCAGCTGAGCCTACAGTTGGGTAGAGATTCATCCCCAAAACTTTCTTGTGGTTAGCGGGATTCAAATAGCGTTCAACTCCAGATTCACAAGTAAGGAATATCATCGCTATAGGTAAATTGCCTCTACTCATATTTTTTGAAATTATATGCTAATTAGTTTAATAATTGTGTGTTCATTATAAATCACATAATTGATCTAATTTGTTGTATACTTAACTTGTGGTTTTCTACATATTGATAATTTCACATTGTTTTCATGCTCTCATATATATCGGGAAATGAATCATGCAGCTGACAACCTGTCAAAAGATGGTCTCCTCCTAAAAAATAAAATTTGGTCTTTAAAGGAACAAGTTAATCAACAATCGCATGAATATTTTCATTGTCCTTACAGGGATCACACTCTAGTTCCAGATGTCACCTAAGACTAGATCTTATGGATCCATATACACTCTTTTCAAATATCACTATTGATTATTTTTATCTAGTTTCTGTTGACAACGGATGAGATTTTATTTGCACTTACTCATGGGATATTGTATTCATTGTGAAAATTTTGGCTTCGTTTTAATTTTTCTCTAGAACTACCAGCGCTCAACGGTGTTACAACTTTAGGATTGGGTTGGCTCATTTTTTATTTTCACTCAGTAGCCTTTAATTCTTGTTCTCTTGTGGATAGTATGGTTTTTATGCTTATATGATTTTATATATGCTTGTAGCATAAGGCAGTGTAATTTTTCCTTTTTCTTCTCTCTGGTTTTTTTTGGAAGACTTAATGTAAATCATGTCCTCAAGCGAGCTCTTTATCTGTTGAGCTCTTTATCTAAAGATGTTTTGTTGGGTTTTTCAAGAATACACTCATGTGGTGTACATGGAGAATGTAATTTTCATAATTTTATTATGAAAGGTATTATCAATATTTTTCTTTGGCAAATAAATATTAATAACAAAAAAATTATTGTTGACCATAAATAAAGTATTTCAATTTGCATCTTAATTTTACATCAAACTTTATATAGAGTCATAAAGTAACTGAAATTATATGTTTGTGTGAGTGTTAATTTTTTGTATGAGGTAAATATGCAATTCCTCCATTACTTCATATGGAGTTGACAAATGACATATAAAAATAATATTATTGATACTACATGATGGGTAATTCATTCTACTTTTAGTTAACGTGTAACATTTAATATATATAACACAAAATTATATTATTAGTCATATAAAACATTATTTTATAGACATTTTTTATAGAGAAAATAAAATAATTTAAATTACAAAAATTCTTATATTTTCACTTTGCATTATGAGAGAGGTGTGTAATTTACTTCATTATTAATATGGAATTCATATATAATATTCAAAAAATATTAATAACAAAAAAATAGGTTGTTTTTAATTCAAGGTATGATTGAGATTTTTAATTCCATGTAACATTTTAAAAAGTATGAGAGAGAGAGAGATTTTTATATATGATACAAAACAAGTGGATTAAGAAAAATCATAGTTAAAAATTTATATATATTAGTTTCTTGTTCAAAATCGGGATAGATCCATATTACCTCTAGATCTACCAAGATCTCAGAGGAATCAAATCTCCGGAGGTGAAAACATTTCTTGAAGTTTTCACTCAAAATGGGGTTTGAATCTTGAGAGATTTAATCCCTCTTAGTGGTAGGTAAAACCAGAGTTAAGATGAATCTATACTAGTTATTTAAAATAAATTATTTTGTAATATATTATTAAAAAATTTAAATAAAGCGTATTATCCATTTTATTTTAATTTCTTTTTAAAATAATAAATTCATTAAAATTTAATTATGGATAAAAAATGAAAGTAATTGTAACTATTTATAATTGCAAATTCATTTTAATAATTTAATAATCAATATATCACTCAAAATTATTCAAATTTTCAATTATAATTTTATACATAAAATTAAGATATTAAGTGCAATTTAACCCTTCTCTTATCCATATCTAATAAGTTAATTTTTATTTTATTTTTAAATGAAATTTAAATATATGTATCGATAAAAAAACTTATAAGTTTTTTAATGAAATTTAAAATTAAAGTAAGAAAGTTATGTGCTCAGAGGTGCAACTCTTTATGAGGGTGATCTATGATTTCATTTGTACTCAATGTGGATTTGATAGTGTCTCTTTTTTTAAAATAAAAATGAAATATTATTTAAATAAAAAAAATTATATTAACTATAATAAAAAAACAAAAATTAATATATACATTTGGTTAATTTTAATCAAATGTATTATAAAACATTGATATTCCCATGCTTAGTATGCTTACTCACTTGATTGTTGATATAAAAACCCAATATGAAAGAGATGTAGACATTGTAAAATATTTCACTCTCACTCTTAATTTATAAATAATCCAGTAAAATAATTTCATCATTGATATTACAGCCAAGTATGATGCCGTAAAATATTTCACTCTCACTCTTAGTGATAGATAATCAAGCAACATAATTTTATATGAACTTTATAGAGAGAGATAAACGAATTAAAAAAATTTATATGTTTTCACTTTTTAGTGGGAGGAAGTTGTATAATTCTATATTTTGAAAAACTATTTTAGTATTGTTCTTAAATAAACTATTTCGATGTCCAAGTTACCTAATTTATTTGAATATCAACTTCATACATATGTATATATGTAGAAAGAAGTTGAAAAATAAAAGTAAATAATAAATCTAATGTTGATTATAATAAAATATTCCAAACTCCCTATGACAATGTAAATGAAGTATTATGTTCTAGGAGGCTCAGTGTTCAAATCCCCCAAATAACACGTTCTTGTAGAAGGGGTGTAAGTTTTCACCTAGAGTTTGTAGTAGTGGCAATTGGAATTGAACCCATGTCATGTGATCAGGAGACTGCCCCCAAATAACACGTTCTTGTAGAAGAGGTGTAATTTTTCACCTAGAGTTTATAGTAGTGGCAATTGGAATTGAACCCATGTCATATGATTAGGTGATTGCCCCAGTTGTCGATTCCTCTAGCAAATAATAACAAGGTCCCATAGCTAGCGTTCCCTACCCCTTATTTTATTTATTGAATTTTGAAAGGTATGAACCAATAGCCACATTTGAACAAGAGATACATTACATATACTCTCCCTTAGTTTAAATATAGCCGAATCAGAGTAAAAAACGATAAATAATGGGAAAAGTATAAGCCTTAGTTTTCATTTTTTTGTGCAAAGCGTTGATTTTGATTGTATTAACCTTTAGTTAATCATCTTTTAATAATAATAGCCAAATTATAATCCATAGTTTTAAATTTTATGTGCAAAGGGTTGAGTTTGATTGTATTAGCCTTCAATTAATCATCTTTTTTAAGTTCACTGTTTCATAACTAATATTTTTTTTGTCCAAGTCATTTTACAAAATCACAAACTTTTCGAAGTAGAACAATCATAATGTAAGATCATGAATTATTGAAACATTTGCATACTTGTATTTAATGTGGTAAAACCAAGTGTCTTACACAATCACAAAAATGTCTAATTTGAAACATCCAAATAATCCTAATTTGTGTAATACTAATTGCATATTGATTTTTATTTTTAAATATAGCTAACATATTTTTTATTGATTATCTTAGAAGGGACATGTGTAGACTCTCAGTGGAGCACTAAAGAAATTACATCTCTCTTATATTGGTTATAGAATGCTCTTTTCCATGGTAATTTTTTATTATTTTTTAAATAGAAATTATATGACACTTTTAAGTAGTATTTGGTGAAGTATCAAGTAATATGGTGTTATTCATGGTTTTTGGATTAATGAGGTATTTGAATCTCATTTTATTGCACAATTTGAGGTTACTACGAAGTTGAAATCCCATTAAAAAATGACCTAATGACTTAATAGGTGGAAGAAATGTTGCACTAGTAAAATTCTGAGTTTTTTCTAGTATATGAACAATGGACTTTCTCTAAATCATAATATTTAATTTTAATTGTATTGTCTGTCTTGTGTATTGAGTTCATTGTAAAAAAAAATTCTCTCAAAAATAAACTCATTTTTATCACTTTAAATATTTAAATTTCCCATAAACATTAAAAAACATTAAAACAAAATTAAACTGTATTATTTAATTATATATATCATTTATATAATTTATATATTTTAGTATATTTTCATTAACTCGGAAGATATCATGATAACATAAGTTACCTTAACAACAAAAACAATATTCACGAAGAAAAAATAAAATTATATATATATATATATAATTTTATTAAAATTAAATTAATTATTTTTACACAAAATTAATTTAGTGTTTAATAACACTCATAATCTTAGTAGTGGTATATATGTCATTGTTGAATGCTTTGGTATTTATTGATCAATTAAGTTATTTCTAAAAACTTATTGGAATAAATTAGTTGTGTTGCAATGTTTTCATAAATTAATTAATATAATTGGATAATGAAAAGTTACAATTCTGATATTTCAAAAAGTTTGACATTTTATTTTATTTTATTTTATTTGCAATAACTTATTTTTTTAATTTTAATAATTGAAATTTATAATTCTATTGATTAGTCATTTTTTTTTATCAAAATTATTTTAAAAAATAAAAAAAAACTGTTTCTTACATAAGTAATATAATCTATTTTAAAAGGACTTTTTTTGTGGCATTTTTAACCAATATTTGGTAGAGGATTTTATAAACTTGAGTTTAAGTTGTTTAGTCTATAGAATTCAAGCACCTGGAGGTTTTTTAGGTGTTGAATCCATTTATGCATTCAAAAATACATTTTAAATAACAAAAAATCACATTCTTTCTTGAAATTGTTTTGTGGGATTCCAATGAAAAAGTCTATTTTGTTTATAAGTTACTCTACGCAATTCTAAAATAATAAGTTTGAAATTTCAATCTTATTTATTAAAAAATATTAATTCATTGGATAAAAAATCCTATTAAAAGATCTAAATATTGAATACCAAAAATTATAATCCCAAATAATATTTCCTAGATTTCAATTTAAATTATATAGTTAATAAATTAACAATTTAAATTATCAAACCATGAATCTACTTAATCTCAAAATTGAGTATCCATAGATTATAATATCCTTGTCCACTGAGGTGGCAAATTTGCTTGGAGACCAAAAAATAGCTCAAATACGACCTTTTTTTTCACAACAAATCTGACAGGATTGCTTGAATCCTAATTTTGATGGTGGAATTGGATTCTTCAATCTTGCTTTTGATGGTGGAAATGGAATCAGTGCAGCCAAAAACATTGTGGCACCCTAGTTATTGAAACCTGACAACTATGACCAGGATTTCCCAAAATTTCTTCCTAATTTGATCAAAAGTTTAAAAAAAAAAAAAACTACATTATTTTCCAAACAAATTTGAAACCTCATTAAACTATGTAGATCAAAATTTAATAACTTAAATATCAAGTACCCAGCACAACTATTTTAAAATTGCATAAAAAACCGGTAGAAACTTTCTTCGAATATCGTGCTCATGACAATTAATTTTAATTAAATAAATAAAACTAAAAGTTGGACACTCACGTGTGTAGTCTTTTACTACACTATCCCATACAAAACACGATGAAACAACCGACGGGACTGATGAGAAACCATCAAAGACACTGCGTCGAAATCATATCAGCCCACCACCAATAACATAACACTCACAAAAGGAATATATGAGGTAGTGAAATGATATTTGAAAGGGGTGACATATCAAATATGTCACAGAAGCAACCCTATAAAGAAGAAAAAAAAGTACCATATAAATAAAACAATGTGTGCTATAATAAAAGGGTGTAATGATACATGGGATCACTAGATAGGAGGCAGAGCATGTTATATCACACATGTAACCCAAGGATCCCAGGTACAACTAATTATGATTGATGTAACAAGTTTATAATGGTAAAAGTGAAATAATGATTATAAAATAAGAATCTAATTTTTTTTACCAATCAAAATTTAAATAAATAAAATTTAATAATTAAAAAAAATATATTTTTATTGTTTAATGTCCATTTTACATATTGTTTAAAAAAATTTGGTCAACCATAAATTAATTTAAGGGTGAACGTATTTCTGAATACGTTATACCCTTGCCTGCGGAAGGGATAATGATAATAATACCAATATTTCAATGTTAAAAAAAAAGAGTATTGTGCTCAAATTGATGGAATAAATGGAATTGTAAGGTTATATTATAGAGTGTACTTAATTCAAGTGCAAATGTAAGTCTATTTATGCATTCAAAAATGCAATTTAATTAATACAAAATTACACATGGTGTGTGTGTTTGTGCATTTTAACCACAGACCTAACATGTGCCTAAAACTTTTTGACATTTTACTAAGGTTTTCACCTCAAAAGAGATTTGATTCCTATGGATGCTTGCTATATTTGTGGTTAAGATGGATATATACTGAGTATTATATAAAATTAGGATGATTATATAAATTAATTAGTTGGTAAATGTTGATAGAGAACAATCAATGACAGACATCAAAACACTTACCCCATAATACATCGTACATTGTCTCATAATAAATTTCACATTACCAAGATTTAATTTTTTTTGAAAATTTAACTAAATTATAACTTTATTTTAAATTATTATTATTATAATTATTAAAAGAATTAATATATAAGTTAAGCATATATACATTTAATAAAAATCATGTAACATGATTTTTAACTATGGACATTCATGCCCATTTACCATGGAGATTCTTAACTTGTAAATAAACTCTATTACAATACCATTAGTTATCAATACCACATACCCATTGATCCGAGATTTTTCAGTTACCAAAATTAACCAAGATCTTTTCTTCTATGACGAATTCAGAATTTCAGGTAAAAAGAGCATGAAAATGACATATGCATACACTTTAAAGAAGATGAAAATCAAAGCTAACCACAAAGCCAAGGAACACACAAAAATTGATAACGAAGTTTGTCTAGTGTGGACTACATCTCTAGCCTTCGGTCAAGAGTGGGGAGGCCACTTCATTGGTCTCTGCAAGAAGATGAGTACATAATGCAATCTCTATCAATACAAGGATGAATCCTTTATATAGAGTGGCATGTCTCTTCCAAGAGATGTTCTCCTACAAATAACTCTCACTCACAAGACATTCTCCTTCAACATGACAAAGGAACAATCTCTCATATAAAGTGGCATAAAGTGATCCTCTCACGCATAAGTGGCATAAAGTGATCCTCTCACGCATAAGTGGCATAACATGGACCTCTTGAATCTAAGGATAAAATTCAAAGCATACTCATTTGTTGACATTATGATACAGGTGTTGTCCTTGATGGCAACTCACTCAGATGACAATTCACAGTGCAACAGGTTAACTTACATATCAGACTCCAGAGGTTGAAGAAACATAGTGGTTTAAGAAGTAAAAGCTAATGCACTTTGTCCAAGCAGTGTATGCACATGGGTTAACAGAAGAAAAGGAGCGTATACGTATACATGCACTGCCACAAGAGGAAAAGCATGTACATTTTGAAAAACCAAGGTTTTGGTCCGAGGTATTTGGTCCAAGATATTTTAGTCCAAGGTATTGGTCCGAGGTATTGACCCTAGGTATTTGGTCCAAGGTATTGGTCCTAAGTGGTTTTGGTCCAAGGTATTGACAAAGGATCTAAGTATATAAGGAGGAGAAAATCATTAAGCGATGAGGGCAAGTAATGAATATCTGATGAAGAGTGAGATTAAAAACAAATATGCATGTTATGGGTTTATGGTGCTTTGCTTGATCTGAACTAAGGATGAACTTTACCGGTGGATGAGGAATGAGATCTAATGATGGATCAGGATCATTAATGAATTATTATATGGTTTTATCATGGATAGTCTAGATCTGAATGCTAATGCTTGACTTACACTATAAAAGTTTTGATCTAGGTATTACTGAAGTCTGAAATAGTTGTGATGTTTTAAGTTAGCATTTGCAAATATGTACACTGGTTCGCTTTGGTAAAAACACGTATACGCGCTCGTTTGGCTCATCAAAGTAGTGTATACATTATGAAATATGATGTTTGAAGTTGCAATTGGTTCTGGTTGTTGATGCAGAGTTCTGGGTTATGCTTTGTGTTCTAGTGATTGTGTTATGGTGACAGTGTTTTGAATGTTCAGATTGATTGATTGTGATTTGCTTCAGTGATGATGGGTTGTCAGTGATTGATTGATTCAGTTGTGGTTGATTCAGAGAGTGATAATTGAGTTTTAGTGATTATTTGATGCAGATGTATTTGATGGTTGTATTGCAGTGGTGATTGATTTTGAGCTTTAATGTTATTGATGGGTCCAGTATGAAAATTGGATGAAACGAGGCCTTCAGATTATGGTGTTGTGTTCGAGGAGTAACAAATCTGAAATTTTATGAAACATGGTCCCTAGAGGAAGGAGTGAAGGTTGGAGCCTTCTGTAGTTCGGTGCTTACATATTGGTAAACATATCGGCCAATATAAGAGCTAAGGAGTTGGAGCTCCCTTCCAGTAGCAATTGTAAAACGAGTGAAGGTTAGAGCCTTCTGTAGGCTAGCACCTACGTACTAGTAAATGGATCAACTAGTACAAGAGCCAAGGGGTTGGATCTCCCTTCCAATAGCAGCTGGAAAACGAGTGAAGGTTGGAGCCTTCTGTAGGTTGGTGCCTACGTACTAGTAAATGGATCGGCTAGTACAAGAGCTAGGGAGTTGTAGCTCCCTTCCAGTAGTAGCTGGAGAACGAGAAAAGGTTGTAGCCTTCTGCAGGTGGGTGCCTGCGTACTGTTTTGAGTCTGCATCAGTACAATATTGTAAATAGGTTTTTCCTATATTAAAAGAAGACAACAGCAGGTGATTTTTCTCCCGCATTGGGTTTCCACCTTAAATCTTGGTGTTCATGTGTGTTTCTTATGTGTGATGGTTTGTTCTGTTATTACTGCACATCGTTACTGCTCATATGGTTAATGAAGTATTGATGCACTGATTAAAGATCATCATATGATGAATTAACCGAATCATCAGTTTGTTGGATATATGTTGGTTGCCTTAAATACAGTTACAAGTACACGTGAGTTACCTTCATTGAAATAGTGCATATAAATCAGAGCATCAAAATGTGCCTTGGAAAATATTAAAATATTGCCTTCTTTCTTCCTTTTGTCTAGGAAAAGTGAGAAGGGGGTGTTGCCATGTGTCAAATGGGATACCATTTCCAAACCAAATGCCCTGAGAGGTTTGGGCTTAAAGAAAGTATTCCACTTCTCTAAAGCTTTAGTTGCCAAATGTGGTTGGCACTTGATTTCAACACGAAGTCTCTGGAAGTCGGTGGTCCTTCAAAAGTATATTACTCTTAGTTCGCTAAAATACTGGTTAAGAAGGCCAGGCAAACCAAGATCAAATATTTCTATCATCTGGAAGGTTGTTCTCGACTCTTTTGATATTATTGGAATTGGTCTAGCATGGTGGGTTGATAGAGGTGAAAAGGTTTGTCTTGGACTTGATCCATGGACTAACAGTTGTATACATCACTTGTTTCCCAATCATTTAGACAATATGGTCAGAAACCATGGTTTTGCAAACTAGATCACATTGCAAATCATAATATTACAATTATTTGCCTCCAGGGCTGGCTATCTACTGAGGAGTTTGGTTTAGAGGTGTAGTATCGAATGGCATGGCTAGATTACATTCAAGCTCTTTTAGATGGTCAAGTTATATTGATGTAGACATGATGAACTCATCTAGTGTATCTCCCCTTTCAGGTCCTACTCTCTAAAGTTGGGTTTCATCTTTCCCATGGTTGATCATGTGTAAGTGGAGAAAATATTATGGTGGAAGGAAGTCTGGGAGGAAAAATTCTCCCCAAAATCAAAATTATTTATGTGGTGTCTCATGATGAAGAAGGTTCCCACCTGGGAATTTATTTAGAGAAGATTCATGTAGGGAACCAGTTGGTGTTCTTTGTGTTAAAACAATCAGGAAAATGTTGCTCATTTGTTTATGGCCTACCCTTTTATCAGCGGGTATGGAAGGTTTGTAGTTTTGCTTTGTGTCAATGTATTTCATTGGAAGGGAAAAATCTGGAGGCTTCTTAGCATTCTTGGTTTGACAAACTCAATTTTCGACCATTCAAAGCTCTCCCCCTCATTATTCGTTGGTGGGTTTGGTTGGTCACGAATAGGGTGGTATTTTAGGACAAGATTTCAATTCGTGAGTGTATTTCCGATGAGGTTTTAGCCATATTAAGCCATTATCCTTAGGGAAAAGGTATTTTTGTCCTAGAGTGGTTACTCTTTGGAGTATTGGTACTTCTAGGACGTGGGATTTCTTTGATTGTGCTTCAATCAATAATGGTCAATATCTGTGGAGGAGGGTTCATCTTATCCCTATATTTGAATCAAAACTTCAATGCCAATATGGGTTTGGGTGCTAGAATAAATAATCAAGTGGAACTCTCAACCTGCAAAAACTTTCTCCTATTTACAAAAGAGAAGGGTTGCACTCAGTTACACTTTTTGGGGGACTCTATGTTATCTATTAATTAGGAAAATAACATCATTGTTTGCAGGAATATCTACCTTTTCCCTACACTTAAGGAGATAAAATGTATTATGTAATGTCCCCTAATAGTAATAAAAATAATAAATATCTCAGATGCGGGTGCCCGGCAAAGATAGTAAGGTGGTGGCAAAATGGGATGGCAAGTGGCCATACCACATGGCCCTTCGTAATCTAGCACATTAGTCTAAAAAATGCATTAGCACTAGCCATAAATGGCATTTAAGTTGGTGCCATCTTCAACCAGCCTGCAACTACCCACCTCGGCTCCACGCAAAGATGACCTCTGGTGATAATCATACCACCACACCTGTCTCTTATCCCCTACCTCTGCAATGTCTATGCCCTCAGGCAGCTGCAGCACCTAGCTCTCGCACTACTACGGGGAGGCGCTGCAGCATCCTTTGTTGCATTGATTTAGGCCCGGGAACTCACTTCACTCAAAGCCTGGCTTGCCATTTTGTTTTCCACTCGGCCTCTGCAGCTAATCCCTCCTCTGAGCTGCCCGCTAATCCTACTGAGCCTTCTCATCACTTTGAGCCTAATCCCGGCAGAAATTCTCATACACCTGGTGTCAACATGCCGAGAACACGACATCGAATGCGTAGTCGCAGGGGTGGAAGTAGAGGAAGATTGAATCGTCCCCCTCATTCTCCGGCCTCTGAAACCACATCCTCTTTGGCTCAGCAGACTACAGGTTGCTACCCAAACACTCGTAGTGGCAGAGGCCACTCACGACCTCACCGCCTCCATCCGACGCCCCCTGCTTCGCCTCCCAGTGGCATTCCTTCCAATCCACAGCCGCCTCTCCATTCCACCCAATTCATCTTTCGTTCCTCCATGAACAGGCCCATCATTACTGCCACCATCTCCATAACCTTTCATGAGAAGGAGCAAGCTATTGAGGGTGGACACCATTCCAGAAACAATGCCAGCCAGAGTTGCGGGGAGCTCCCATTCCATCACCTTTAACGAGGAGGAGCAGGCCACTGAAGGTGGTGGCCACACCAGAGCAGAACCAGCCATGGTCCAGAAGAGCACTCACAGTGCAGGGACACAACAAACTAGGAAGGAGACGGACCAGGACCAGCATGACGACGAAGACATGGATCCTTACCATTGTTTTATCAAGGAGGAACAACCAACACAGCAGGTAGACAACACGGAGGCTTTAAAGTAGGTAGGTGTCGACATGGAGGCTTATAGATGCTTCGTTATTGAGGAACACCTGTCGTCTCTGCCACGCACCTGATCGGCCACACAACCTACCACGTGTTTGCTATTCTCAGGTTTTGGGAATTTTGCTTTCTAGTTTCTTTTACGGGGCTTTCGGAAAAACTACTAGTATTTGGTTACTTGGTTGTTTTTTGTTTCTCCTTGAAAAATTGATAAAAAAAACTATGCGTAATTGCTGGTTTCCCCTGTGTGGGCAACAAGATAATATTGGCAATCTTATTTTGATTCGGACTGGTTTCCCATTATGGGCAGTCTAGACTCTGTTTTTGTTGTTTTTGCCCAACACTCAGGCATGGATATGCACAGGCTAAAGCCTCAGTGTACTATATTTTTCAGTAATAGAATTAGCTTAATTTAGAAAATAATAATAATAATAATAAATAATATAATATTAAAATATAAGAATCCCCAAGGGATAGCTCAATTGGTCGAGTTCCTATTGCTAAGTACCTTGCCAATTGAGAGGTCATGAGGTCAAATCTCCTCGACACCCCTATGATTAGGCCCGACGAGATAAGTCGGTGGATAGATCCCTTCGAGTGCGTCTGCCCAGATTATTACCAGTGGATGTAGTGGTCACTTAGTGACTGTGAACCATAGTTGAAAAAAATATTAAAATATAAGTAAATAAATAATAAACAATAAATAAATATAATAATGATAAATAAATAGTAACGAATAAAGAGAACATAATAAAAGAAAATACAATAATAAAGAAAATACAATAATAGTAAATAAATAATAAATAATGAAAAGAATATAATAATCATAATAAATAAAATAGTAAATAACAAACTAGAGCGCGCTCTCTCTCTCTCTCTCTATAAGTAAATTATACAAATAGTTAAAATAAGTAAAGTTAACAAAAGGTAAAAAGGTATAAAATAAGAAAGAGTTAAATTAAGAAATAAAAGTGCATGTTGATACATGGAATGTGCGCATGTGGACCCCTTTGCATTTTTAGGTCTATTTAATGGACTATAAGGAGGATGAGATTCATCAATTCCTTCATCCATTCTCTTCAGAGAAAAGCTTTGTGATACAAAGGATTCCTTGGTAGTAGTAAGTTTATTGAGGGCTCAGGGGTGGCCAGCTGTAAAAATATTACGTACAGTCGAGCTTGCGGTTGGGTGAAGATTTGTCCCCAAAATTTTATTGCAGTTAGGAAGATTCAGATAGCTTTCAACTCTAAAATCACAAGTAAGAAATATAATCACTATAGGTAAGTTGTCTCTACTCATATTTTTCGAAATTCTATGCTAATTAGTTGAATAAGTGTGCGTTGATTATAAATCACATAATTAATCTAATTAGTTTTATATTTAACTTGTGAGTTATTACATATAGTATCATAACCATGTTACAACCCTTAGGACCAATGACTCTTAACACACATATTTGATATTAGTAAATAAAAAAATCTATATATAAATTAAATTATTAATATTGTTAAAAATTTATATAATATTATTTAATTAGTTATAAAAACACCTTGATATAGTGTTTTATCTTGAAAATTAAAATGTTTAATACAATTAATTTTACTTTTCTTATTAAAATTAAAATAGATTTGATAAGATTTTTTTTTTTAAATATAATATTAAAATAAAAATTATTATTATTAGTAACACAAATTAAATAAAAATATATATTTATATGTGAAATTTTTATATGCATATTTCCATGTCAAAATAATGTATTGGCTTATGCATGCTTTCTTTTAAGAGTTAAAATGTACTACTTTATATTTAAATTTGCATGTCATTATAATCGAGTGCATTGGCTTATGCATGCTCTTCTTTAAAAGTTAAAGTAATTTTATAAAGAGGCACTATTGAAATGGAAAATAGTAGTTATTCAATGTATCTTAAATTTTATCTTGACTCATACCTAGATATATATTTAAATTATTAATTAAAATTGCACCAAGTCCATTGGGAAAGTGATCATGTGACAAAATCATGCCAAGCTCACTCGGAGCAGAATTTGAATTTCCACGAGACAGATGAAATGTTAGGCCACTAGACAAGTGTTTTCGTTCTAGCAAAAAAAAATATTAATAATTGTTTCCATCCCTAGAAATAATTAATGAATCATCTTCTACATATGTGAGTTATTAAATAAAATCTCCTTTAGCCAACAATGGTGTATTTATTTACCATCAAGTGTTATATCCATAGACTTGAAACAATAGGGAAGCACAATTTTTGTCTAATTTAGATTCTACCTTGAGGTTCTTGCATGAGGGTACATATTTTAATTATGGGTCGTTAACATTATATATATATATATATATATTTTGCATTAATAAAATTTAGACTCGTTTAATTTCATTGGGATAAGGTCATAAAGTTTAGATGATATTCCAGTTATTTAACGATTAATTCAAAAATAGATAAATTTGAAGATAGTTTTTTGTAATAATTTTTATTAGTTTTTTTAATAATTTTTATTTGCCATAGTTTCGAGTTACTTTCAATAATGATGACTTTCTGTCGTATTTGGTTACATTAATTTAAATTTAAGATCGGTCGTACAACAAATTTTTATCGTATCTATAACCTAGTCTAAGTTTCACAAAATAACCTAGTTTAAGTTTCAAAAAAAAATATTATTAAATGTGAGTTGGCTTTGGAAAAATGGTAACTAAATAACTTCGTATTGAAGTTGAAGTTAGGTATCTGGTTTTAATTTAACATCTTTTTCCAGAGTAAATATTTTTATAGCATTAATTATGTCTCATTACAATATTAAAATATATAAGTTAATAGCATAAGAGGTTTTGGTTTTGTTGAAAAAGAGTACATATATATGAATGAATGTGGAATTTCCTCATTTAGATTATTTGATAATATATTTTATATATTTAATTAATGATTATGGAAAATTATATATAATATATTTTATTTTGTAATGATGACAAATACAATATTAATATTCATGAAAATAATTTTATATAGTGATGAGATAAATTGATGAAGGTAGTTTATTTTGGTGTATTTTATAAAAATAAAGAAATTTATTATTATTAAATTTATATACTATAAAGACCAAACTTTATTAGGTTTATAATTAGATAGTTATTATTTTAATGAGCATATATAGTATGTTATAACTTGTCAATGTATGTAAGATGTATAGTGTGTATGTTAAGTTTATTTATATATATGTTATTTTATATCTTAGCACATAAATTTAGGATAATATTTGGAAGAGTATGATGTAAATCATATATATTTATGCAATTATAATTA
The DNA here is from genome assembly GCA_031772625.1 of Pinus tabuliformis. Taxonomy (NCBI): domain Eukaryota; kingdom Viridiplantae; phylum Streptophyta; class Pinopsida; order Pinales; family Pinaceae; genus Pinus; species Pinus tabuliformis. Next base: position 1,503,662,266 of record CM062816.1, read on the forward strand.
TAAAGTACATGTTCATTTTAATCCAATTTATTACAAAATTTATAAATAATATAAGAAAATAGAATTTTATTGGTTAGATAGGAATTATTTTAGAGTTTCTACATTTTTTAATATAGAAAATGTTAGCTTTTATATAATATATAAAAGTGGCTATGTTTAGTTTATTTAATTATCATTCTTTTTGAAATAGGAATATGACACTGATTTGTATTAATAAATATTATATATGGTTATATATATTTTATTGATTAATAAAATGGTTAATATACAATTTAAATATTATTTATTTTATGTGATATTATAATTGAGTTAATTAAATATACAATTGTTAGAGAGAAAATTGATAAATTATTTTTGGAATATTTTATATACAATAATTATTGATAATTGACAAATTATATCTAAAATTAATTGTGAACTTGTGACTTTTATGAATTCCATGGTTTATTTATAATCATTTAGTAACATTTTGAATATAGCTAGTAATAATATTTTGAATGTACATCAGTTATTGATAGAGTCTAATAAGGAAGTTATTAATGAATTTATATAAGCAACATTTTCATATTTTAAAAGAGAATTTAGATATGACATGGAAAAGGATGGAAAATGAAATAATAATGGGTAAATATGGTAACTTCATTGTCTCTGTACTCCTTTGGTCTTTTCTCTTGGTGTGTATATATATATAATTTTGAAATATTGGTCATGTTTAGTTTTCTTTTTATTGGAATGCTTTTTTCTTGAAGTCAAATTTTAAATATAGAAGTATGCTAGCTATTAAGTGGCCTTTGAACTTAATGTGAATCATTAACTTGGTTTTGTGTATGTTGATAGTTATGGTTACATATATTTTTCCATGCATTAATCAAAAATGGGTAATCAATTCTTTTGATATCATTTTTTTATATATATTTCATAAATTGTATCTTCAAGGCAACCTTGTGGTTAAGTTATAACAAGTAATTCATGGCATTAAGAAATCCCATATGTTAAGGAGAAGAAGAAACTTATATGCTCCCTGTAGCATGAGTATTTTCATAAAGGTAGACATGTATTGAAGAGTCCATATGCATCTTACGTGCTTGACAATGTAAAACTAAAAGGTTGACATGAATTTTAAAAGGCAGCCATTAGATACGAAGTGTTATACATGCAAAACTAATTTATTCAATATGGGAATTAAGGAGACAATAGTTTTTTGGCGAAGAGGTGAGGAAATAGTGGTGCGTTCATGGAAGTAATGAGTATAAATCTAAGATAGCAAGAAAATAGCCTTGGGACAATAACAAACCTATTATTAGAATAAGATGATGGAAAATATATATATATATATATATATATATATATATATATATAGATATATATATATATATATATATAGATATATATAGACAACAATATTAAGAAAGGAAGGAAACATGGATGATCAACTAATGAAGTTGAATACTAAAGAAGGTCATTTTCAATGGCCCTAAAGGGTATGATAACATTAGATTAAAGAAGTTAATCCATAATAAAATTGATTAGTCAGAGGAAGATAAGTTATGACATTGGAGGAATAGTAAACACATTACCAAGTGTAACAATTTCGTGTATTTAGTAGAGGAGGAAAAGGAACCATGATGACTCAAGGTGATAAATCAACGCAATTTTGATAATATTTCCATCTTTGAAGCTAGTGGGTATGGAATATTAGGAAATTAAAACTAATGGAGAAAAAATATTTGGTATGGGGAAGTGAAGGGGTGATTCTATCAAGAATAAAGTTCTCTTAAGGATCATAGTGATAACCTATAGAATTTAAAAGTGTTAGGATTGGAAGTTGTGAATACTTGTAATTTGTGGGAAATGACAAATGATTAATTGGAAAAATAATTCAAGGATAATAATGGTTTTGAAGAAAACTAATAAACAAATAATACACTCACACTCATAAAATAAATATCAAAAATATAGAAAAACTAGACATGGTAGAAAAGGCATGAGAGACTTTCATGTAGTCTCTCATTCTCATGAATTTCATTATTAAAATAATGTTTATGATACATATAAATACATGAGGAAGTTGTCTCAAGATAGTGCATCTATCTTGAACAAACTTGGTTGAGAAAATATCTCAACAACACACTAATCTAGGAGCCTAACTAGTTGGAGAGAATCTCTCAACCAACTAAGCCTAAACTGACTCCTAACCATGAGGAACAAACTCAATCTAGAAAGGTAGGATTAAATCCTAACTTTCATGATTTTAATTAATTTAATTATTTGGACTTAGAATTGTTTTTAATGTGAGAGTGAGTCTAACAGGTTTGAATGTTGGAAAGGGATATAAACTATGTAGACTAATGAGAAAACATTGAGCATGAAGTGTAGGAAGAAATACCGTTAGAAATTCTATAATGGGACCTTGAGAATAACTACACACAAATTGACAAAAGAAGTGAAAATCAACTAATAGAGTGTGTATTCGACTAAATTTCACTCATTGTTTCATGACAAGATAGATGATATAATGAGGCTTTTGTATAAGAATTCTATCAAGTTTATACCATGAAAAATGGAAGAAGTTATCAAGTACACCAAAAAAAAAATGTTTTGGGGTAAGTGGAATAATGGTTCAATGCTTCACATTTTTGGTAGTGTTGACAACCCAAAAGGGAAAGATAAATATTAAATGTAAAAATTGTCTACCAATGATAAGGGAGATACATTTTGTGATAAGTTGAAGCTTAAAGAATAATGAAAAACAACTAATGTCAAGAGTAAAAGGTTGGTATGACATTGATGAGCCATGTATTTGGATTAAATGAGTCAATGATTAAGGAATGCTGGTAAGACAATTAATAACTTAACTAGAGATTACAACTTCATATGGTGAAACTTGCAAGTAAAGAGATTGTATCCAAACTATAGCATATTGATAGTGTGGCTATGCCTATCTGTTAAATTTTGAAGTATATTATTAAAATAAGAGGAAATGATTATTCAGAGAAATTGGCATCTTGTTGAGAAAACAACACTAAGAGTGTTAATGAGATAACCTAGATCCTAGATGGATGATGAATAATCTTATTTCATAGTCAGTATTTAATGCTTATACAAGAAAATGAAATTGATTTTCTGATAAACCATGATAAGAATGCTTATAGTGTGTTATTCTATATTTGATAAGTATTGAGATGATTATGATATTAATGATGCTTCATGATGTCATGATATGTGGCAAATGGATATAGTTATGATGAGAGGTTAATGATGCATATGAAGTAATTATTTATTTATTTGTTATGATAATCATGTTCTATGCTTATGATGGATATGATATGCTTAGGGATCATGATGTTATGTTGAGGTATATTGGCATGTGGTTCATTTATTATGTGATGATATGTCTTTGATGTTGAATTTTGATGTTATAACTTAGGAGGATCTTATGATGTGAAGCATGTGGTAATTGTCTGTAGATTTATGACATGAATAATTTGGTGAAAACAATGATTTTATGTTCTCATAATGACATGCGATACTTGGCATGTGGATTATCTTCTATGATACTATAATGTTATATCTAATGCATTGGATGTATGTTGAGATGTGGTGATTGACAAAAAATCTACAAATGAGCCGAGAGGGCCAATTTATTTGATGATCTTGTGGGAGCCCATATTATGAGGGAGAATATGTAACACCATATGGGTTGAGGAAAAACACAATCAACACTACATATACTAGTGGTTCCTTTGTCTTGTATAACCCCTGATGGATTTCTCTTCAGGGGCTATGGAACCATCTTGAGGAGGCCAAGTGTTTGATATTGTAGGCAAAGTGCTTGGTATTGGATTGGGATGCCGAAGTCTAGTGGGGGTGTAAGGACTTTGATGCCTAGGGTTGCGCACCTTAGTGAGTGTGGAGGGAGGGGGTCAACCTTCCGAGATGCATAGAGTCATTGAGTATTGGGATTGGATGCCTGCCTTGGGGAGATGAGATCTGAGTCGGGTGCGAGCCTTGGGATATTTTATAGACCGATGAGGCTTATGCCTAGTTCTTAAAGTGGGAAAAAAATAGATATTCCTTGGGATTTCCCAAGTGTTGTGGAAACTTTCAATGCCTGCTGGTTATACTAGTTCAGCAGAGGGTGTAGGGCAAACATGAAGTAATAAATAACTAAATAAAATAAAATGTTAAAATATTCAACTTAACTTCAGACAAAGTTCCTTAAAAAGGGGGAGTTCGTAATGTCCTCTAATAATAATAATAAATAGTATAATATAATATAATATTAAAATATAAGTAAATAAATAATAAACAATAAAGAAAAGGTAATAATGGTAAATAAATAGTAACCAATAAAGAAAAGATAATAAAAGTAAAAAAATAATAAGGAAAAGATAACAATAGTAAATAAACTAGCAATTGCCCTAAAAAGTGCAAAGAGAGGCCGATAGATTTTTTAAATTGGAAAATTGGTCTGAGGATAATATTTGTAGATATGTATGTCGTATACCATATGTATTGGCAAATTTAAATTTTATATTTCCATCCGAGATTGCTTTTCAATGCTTTGGTACACTAATTATAATTATATTTCCCGGTGGCATTACCATATTTTCCAAAAGCAATTCAATGCTTGTGCTCAGGATATTTAAAAGCTATTCTATTCCTTCTCAAATAAACAGAACAACTGTTCAGTTTGCATGGAAAAAACACTTGAATGACCAGGTGTGAGTCACATACATTTCCGCCCAATTGGATAAAACAATTGTTTAATTGGCATACAAGAAAACTAATAAGAGGAACAAATTAGCCACTGCAACTAGTTACTGCAAGAACACCAAATTAAAGAAGAAAAATGATGAAGTAAAGAAATGTTGGTGCCGGATAATTGCAAGAAAGAATCTCAAATCTGTTTAAGCTTAGTCTCCAGCATTTCAAGTTGGCAAAGTACTCATGTATATCCATCCATAAATGCATGCCTCCTGAGGAGGAAGGTACAAGTGAAACATCTGAACCTTTATTGAGTAAAGGTAACCCCTCATTGTAATCATTTCCAGACTAGTATACCCATACAAACAAGGTTTCTGCAAAGATGAAGCATCAGCATAGACCCTTCTATATAACAAAAAGGGGTTTACTGCTTAGTCAGGAGCACCCTTAAATAGGCAAGACGTAGTATTGAAAATTCTACCGTGTCCAAAAGAGAGATCAATGGTTGAATAACAGGAAAGTTGTTTCCTCCGTAGAAGTTGAAAGATATATTAGGCCCTTGGTTAATGCTTTGACTGTTGCTGCACAGATAGGGGTAAGGATATTAGTTCTTTCTCAATAATGAGACAGTTAATGTTGCTCAAACAAGATGAATAAATGTTTTGTATGATTACAACCAACCTGACACTATAACAAAACTCAAAAGGAATGCTTGAATTATCAACTGCCAATGGAGAGTTCTGTGTCTGCATATGATACTATTACCTTCAAAACTCGTTAGTCAATTGGGAAAATCTCCAAAAGGGGGATTATATACAAAAAAAAAAAAAAAAAAAAAAAACTGTAATCACTCACATTTGATGTAAGGTTTTTGTAAACTGGATCAGCCAACTGTGTAAATGAGGTGCCAGTGTCAAAAAGGGCCTGAAAGTCTGTTTTGACATTGGCATTTCCCACGTAAAAGTCTGTCACATTTACATTATATGCTGATGAGCTGCAATCCAATAAACACCTTATGATATAAGAGTCTAAATGGTAACTCTGAAGTACTTTTAAAAAAATTGGGTTGAATGCATAGAGCTGACACTCACGATGTATTATAAAAAGGAGTTTTGTTTTGGTCTGAACTCCCTTTATCTCCAAAGGCAAACCTTCCAACATTTGAATCGTCTGGGAAGCACATAGAGAAAGAATTTGATACAAGGCCTGAATTGTACAAAATGCTCGGGACAGAGATATCATCAATGCCAAGCCCAAGTAGACCATCAGGAGCCGCACCTAGTAGAAATGAGCCTGTTTGTACACTTCCACACCTATCAATTGCAACAAGCAAAGACCCACTCAACGAGTGTTCATTCATGTGTAGCACTTAAGAATGGAAAAACATTGACAGTGCAGAGTAATTTTCAGGTCATGTCACATGGTCTAATTCAGTATGGCCTCAGACTGAAATCTAGAGGCAGAAAACCCACTTCTAAAAATTCTAGTCCTGTAGAGAGGAGCAGTATGAGTTTTCTGTGCCTCAACTGTCTTAAAATATTACACCGAAAAATGACCTCATTATCAACTGCTTTGAACAGGAAGAGCACTAAATCTTCAGAACAGTCATATTCACTTTCAACAACAAGAAACAAATCATACCCAAACGTGATAGATGCCTTCACCATTCCTTCCTGTGACCCATCTGCAAGAGTCAGATAAAGAATATCCTCCACTAAAGTTCCTGCAGTGGATGTATTTGCAAAGAGATATTGAACGCTGTATGGGCATTGATCACTAAGTTTGGAGCATTCATTTTTTAATTGACAGAGAGTATTACTACAAGCAACTGACTTGCTTGTCTGCGAGGCTGATGGACTGTAAGTCTGTAAAATGATACCCTGTTTAAATAAGAATTAAATATCAGCAAAAGAGAATCCCATTTCAAGTCGAGGCATACAAATAGATACTATTAAGCTGAGGAGTTTCATTATCAAGGGAACCCACAGAAACACAAGATATGAAGAAGACTGGATATGCAACAAAATAGCCTTTTTCCTGCAACTGTTGTGGAAATCTAACTGAACAATCCTTTGCAATTCCCATCGATCCAGCACATTTTCAGTTTTTTGACCTCAGTGGTTGATTTAGACATACCAAACAACCCAGAACGGTGAACATCTGTGATCAGGAAATGTTTCCCGTGTGAAAGCAGGACTGATCACCTGATTCAAGTCAAAATGGCAACAGAAACATGCCGGAAAGAGGGCTATTTTATAAGTTGTTCTGTAATTAGGAATCAATTTAACTTGCTCCATTTGCACTGAAGACGAATTACTTTCATGACAACAAATAATGCAAATGCATTTAGTAAGTGGAAAAATGTTGTGGATATGAGAGAAGCCGTTAATGTCATCCATAAGGAAGAAATTTTGTCACTTTATCACAATAATGAGGCTCTGAAAGGCCAATGCGATATTCATACATGTAGTCAGTAATAGAAAATATGACTAAAAGCCTTCAACAGTATTTAGACTTCTTCACATAAACCTACATCTCCTGGTAAATTATATTAACCTATTTTCGGTGGATTCAATAATTGGAAGAATCTGTAAATCCTGAAAGCTAGGTCAACCACTTCAAGAAAAGATGGTTAAAAATAAGGTTTTTATTTGAATTGATTGACAAAATCCAATTTTAAGCATCAGGACAGATAATTTATTGTAATCTGTGAAGTATATCTTATATATCTTTTACCCTGCGATTTCTTAAGTATTAAAATGTTTTCAATTGAAATGAGTGGCTAGCTGCCTGACATTTTGGAAAAAGCAAAACTCTCTGGCTGGTAATCCATTAAATTAAATAGCATCAAGTCAACGAAACCACCCTGACAAGTTTAGGAAGCAAAGCCAACAGATATACCCTGCAAAAGGAAAGGCTCTTGCTTGTCTTTACAGATGTACCTTGCATTTCTGCGATTGATGCAAGGGGGAACAATAAAGAAAATGAATCCGTTTCAATGCAGGAAAAGCTGTGGGAGGAGAATGTTAAGCACCAAAATACAACCAGATACCCTTATTGATTTTTATTATGATTTGGGGAAAAACAAACTGATGGACACAATAGCCCATGACTGAAATATCACCATTCATGTAATTTTCTATCCAGTCTCAGAAACCATAGTCTAAGTGGATTTCGTACCCAATCCAATAGAACATAATAGTTGATAACAAAGAACAAATCAAAACTATTAAGTTAATACCAGTAAGTTTAAAAGGGAAAAGCTGAAAATACAATACATTTAATCCATAGCTAGCTGCAGAAGTAGGAGCGCACGCTTGGCAATCACAAGGCACCCAGAACACATCACTGCCCGTGTCAAGTGCTACAAGTAATGTTACGTTGGGAGTGCCCACTTGAACCATGGTGTAGAACAAACTGTCCAGACCAGAGAACAGGGAGTTAGGAGCCTAATGACAGATTGAATTACAATAACAGGGAACTTTATTAACTTTGATTTTGAATTTTGTAAACACCTTTGAGCACTCGAAAACAGGCGCTTTAATTGTATAATATCCTATCTAAGTATGAACTATAATGTCTATGCTATTATCAAGGATATAAGTTCTACAAGTATTAACATACATAATTTTATTTGGGTTCAATCCAAATTGAATATGCAACATAATTTTATTTGGGTTAAGTAATAGAGAAGGAAACAGAACTTACTATCCCAACTGCGAAAGCTTCAATGTTTCGTTCCCTTCCGAAAATGTAAGAGACGAATATTCGGTTAATTTACGACCATGGCGAACGGAATCATGATGATGCAGTGCCTTGTAATACTCATTGCTTCCCTGGACAGGCCAACCATCTGTATCTATCCCATGTTTCCAGGCCATCCACTCTTTTACTTCTTGAGAATATTTATGATACATCTGAAAACTGTTGGATTGCCCATTTGAATTCTGGAAGCCAAGAGATGTAAATAATATTAAATAACAAATAAATCTCAAAGTTGGGCATTCCATGAGGGAAAAACAAGTAGAACGTATTTGCACAAAATTTGAGCCAACTGAAAGCCCTGTTAGTTCTAACTGGTTTCTGACTCAATGATGTTAGTCTTTTTCTACCCCGTTCCTCTTGTTGGGCAGGGCAGGGCAGTGCAGGGCAGGGCAGATTATGTAATGACCCTTTGAATGTTTTGAGTCGATCAAATTTCACGATTAATTCTAACGTATTGGACAATGGAAATTGAAGAAGCCTTGCAATTTAATTTGAAAATATTGTATCGTATGTTGGCAAACTAAGGGAGGGGCATATATGTCTGTTATCAGACAGTTCTCAGAAGAAAAATTATGAACTGCGTTACAATTTATCATTTCTGTACCAAGGAGAGTTGAAGTGTCGTAGTGGACAAAAATTAAAAATGAAGAACAGTCGTATACTAAGGTCATCATTTGCGTAAGGACATGAAGTAACTTATGAAATCTGTAATTGACTATGCGTCGTTAGAGAAATGACGATTTCGTTGATAAGACCTTTACAATTTTAGCGGATATCTTACTGCTTACTGCGAATAATCCCGATAGCTCCGGGCAAGGAAAAGGCATTTACCGGTGGAGATCGCACTCAGACTATAGCTTTCAATCTCAAAGAATTGGTCTTCCTCCTCGATGGTAGATGAAGGTCTTCCTTTTCTGCTGGCCATGGTATGAAATTCAATCTCAGTTTCACAGTTTCCCTTCAATTGTGCTCCTTGAGTTGCAATTAGGTCTCCTCTCCATAAAAAGAATTTACCTGCTATCAAAATTATACTGTCCAAAAATTGTCAGTTGCAGAAGTAGCACTACTACCATAATGTGCGCGCTTTCATGAAGTTTGTAACTTTCATTTTTGCAGTAGACCTTTCTAAGCTTGACAATGTCCTCTGGTTTCCATCTAATGAGAAGTGAAAGATGATAAAAAAGCTTTGGGTGTTCGTAAAGGCACAACAGGGTAAAGAGAGCATTTATAATTTGATTGTTGACCTACATCCCTCTGTTTCTTTGTAGGTAGGGCCCTATTCAGAAGGCCAACCATAAGAAAAAATAGAATAGCTCCTGAAACTGCCACGGCAATCCCCCATATCAACAGCGTCAAATTCTTCGGATTTAGCAGCCATTCTTTCCCTGCCTTCAAAACCATCCATCTGATTTCGCGGTTCTCGGAAATGAAGCGTTTTGCATCACAGCTGGAGCACAGCGCATTATCCAGCAATAAATTCTATACCTAATTCAAACTGACTCTTCTCGAAGTCCGGCGGTGCGCACATATGTCAAATGGAAGCTCTCTCTCTATACAGATGCTCGCTGAATGTGGAAGACACGTGTCAATCACAGGGACAAAAGGACGACGAAAGTCCCTTTCAAAGGAAGGCCTATCGGCCTAATAATAAATAATGAAGAGAATATAATAATCATAAATGAATAAAATAGTAAATAATAAACTCTAGTATTAGATAAATATCTATAAGTAAAGTTAAATATACAAATAGTAAAAATAAGTAAAGTTAACAAAAAGTAAAAATGAATAAAATAAAAAAGAATTAGATTAAGAGAAATATTAAATTAAATAAAACTTAAAATAAAGAAATAAAAGTGGCATGTTGACACATGGAATGTATGCATGCATACCTCTTTCCATTTTTGGTCTATTTAATGGACGATGAGGAGGATGAGATTCGTCCATTCCTTCATCCATTATCTTGAGAAAATTGTTGTCAGACAAAGGATTTCATGGCAGTAGTACATTGATTGAGGGCTTGAGGATGGTCAGTTGTAGAAATATCATGTGCAATTGAGCCTACGGTTGGGTAGAGATTCATCCCCAAAATTTTGTTGCGGTTAGCGGGATTCAAATAGCGTTCAACTCCGGAATCATAAGTAAGGAATATCATCGCTACAAGTAAGTTGTCTCTACTCATATTTTTCAAAATTATATGGTAATTAGTTTAATAATTGTGTGTTCATTATAAATCACATAATTGATCTAATTTGTTGTATAATTAACTTGTGGGTTTTTACATATTGATATTTTCACATTGCTTTCATGCTCTCATATATACAGGGAATTGAATCATGCAGCCGACAACCAGTCAAAAGATGGTCTCCTTCTAGAAAATAAAATTTGGTTTATAAAGGAACAAGTTAATGAACAATCGCATGAATATTTTCATTGTTCTTACAAGGATCATACTCTAGTTCTAGATGTCACCTAAGACTAGATCTCATGGATCCATATACACTCTTTTCATATCACTATTGATTATTTTCATCTAGTTTCTATTGACAATGGATGAGATTTTATTTGCACTTACTCATGGGAAGTCCTTCATTTTATTGTATTCATTGTGAAAATTTTGGCTTCATTTTAATTTTTCTCTAGAACTACCAGCACTCAACGGTGTTACAACTTTAGGATTGGGTTGGCTCATTTTTGTTCTCTTGTGGATAGTATGGTTTTTATGCCTATATTTTTTTATATATGCCTGTAGCATAAGGCAGTGTATTTTTTTCATTTTTTCTCTCTATTTTTTGGGAAGACTTAATGTAAATCATATCCTCAAGCGAGCTCTTTATCTAAAGATGCTTTGTTGGGTTTTTCAAGAATACACTCTGGAGAATGTAATTTTCAAAATTTTATTATGAATGGAAATACCAATATTTTTCCTTGTAAAGAATAAATATTAATAACAAAAAAAATCAAAGTTGATCATAAATAACGTACTTCAATTTGCATCATAATTTTACATCAAATTTTATATAGAGACATAAAGTAATTGAAATTATATGTTTGTGTGTGTGTTAATTTTTAGTATGAGGTAAATATGTAATTCCTCCATTACTTCATATGGAGTTGACAAATTACATATAAAAATAATATTGTTGTTGAACTTAAGCTTTTGTGGTCCATATCAAGTTTTTTGAGAAGATTTTTCGGCGTAAATCACATTCGAATGCATTTGTCGACACATTTCAAACCAACAAGTGTGGTTCTACTTTTAGTTGACGTGTAACATTTTATATATATAACACAAAATTATATTATTAATCATATAAAACATTATTTTATATACACTTTATATAGAGAAAATAAAATAATTTGAATTACAAATTTTTTTTCATTTTGCATTATGAGAGAGATGTGTAATTTATTTCATTATTAATATGGAATTCATATATAATATTTAAAAAATATTAATAACATATATATATATATATATATATATATATATAAATTCAAGGTATGATTGAGATTTTTAATTCCATGTAACATTTTAAAAACTATTAGAGAGAGAGAGAGAGTGTGTGTGTGTTTTATATATGATACAAAACAAGTGGATTAAAAAAATCATATATATATATATATATATATATATATATATATATGTTTCTTGTTCAAAATCGGGATAGATTCATCTTACCTCTAGATCTACCAAGAGCTCAGAGGAATTCAATCTCTGGAGGTGAAAAAATTTCTTGAAGTTTTTCACTCAAAACGGAGTTTAAATCTTGAGAGATTTAATCCGTCTTAGTAGTAGGTACAACGAGAGTTAAGATGAATCTATGCTAGTTATTTAAAGTAAATTATTTTGTAATATATTATATTATTAAAATTTTTAAATAAATTGTATTATCAATTATTTTAATTTCTTTTAAAAATAATCAAAAGATAAAAAATGAAAATAAATGTAACTGTTTATAATTGCAAATTCATTTTAATAATTTAATAAAAAATATATCACTTAAAATGATTCAAATTTTCAATTATAATTTTATACATAAAATTAAGATATTAAGTGCAATTTAACCCTTCTCTTATCCATATCTAATTAGTTAATTTTTATTTTATTTTTAAATGAAATTTAAAAATATATATCGATAAAAAAAATATATAAGTTTTTTAATGAAATTTAAACTTAAAGAAAGAAAGTTATGCGCTTAGAGGTGCAACTCAGTATGAGGGTGATCTATGATTTCATTTGTGCTCAATGTGGAGTTGACAGTGTCTCCTTTCAAATAAAAATGAAATATTATTTAAATAAAAAATTATCTTAACTATAATAAAAACAAAAATTAATATATACATTTGGTTAATTTTAATCAAATTTATTATAAAACATTGATATTCCCATGCTTAGTATGCTCACTCGGTTGATTGTTGATATAAAAAGCCAATATGAAGGAGATGCAGACATTGTAAAATATTTCACTCTCACTCTTAGTTATAAATAATCCAGTAAAATAATTTCATCATTGATAGATAATCAAGAAACATAATTTTATATGAACTTATAGAAAGAGATAAACTAATTAAAAAAAATTATATGTTTTCACCTTTTAGTGGGAGGAAGTTGTATAATTCTAAATTTTGTAAAATTATTTTAGTATGGTTCTTAAATAAACTATTTCGATGTCCATGTTAACTAATTTATTTGAATATCAACTTCATACATATGTATATATATATATATATATATGTAGAAAAAAGTTGAAAAATAAAAGTAAATAATAAATCTAATGTTGATTATAATAAAATATTTCAAACTCGCTATGACAATGTAAATGAAGTATTATGTGCTAGGAGGCTCGTGTTCAAATCCCCAAATAACATGTGCTTGTAAAAGGGGTGTAAGTGTTCACCTAGAGTTTATAGTAGTGGCAATTGGAATTGAACCCATGTCATGTGATTAGGAGAGTGCCCCAATTACTAATTCCTCTAGCAAATAATAACAAGGCTGCATAGCTAGCATTCCCTACCGCTTAGTTTAGTTATTGAATTTTGAAAGGTATGAACTAATAGCCACATTTGAACAAGGGATACATTACATATACTCTCCCTTAGTTTAAATATAGCTGAATTAGAGTAAAAAAATGATAAATAATGGGAAAAGTATAACCCTTAGTTTCATTTTTTTTGTGCAAAGTGTTGATTTTGTTCGTATTAACCTTCCGTTAATCATCTTTTCATAATAATAGGCAAAGTATAAGCCATAGTTTTAAATTTTATGTGCAAAGGGTTGATTTTGATTGTATTAGCCTTCAATTAATCATCTTTTTTTAAGTAACTCCTTGTTTCATAACTAATATTTTTTGTCCAAGTCATTTTACAAAATCACAAACTTTTCAAAGTAGAACAATCATAATGTAAGATAATGAAATTATTAAATTGAAACATTTGCATACTCGTATTTAATGTGGCAAAACCAAGTGTCTTACACAATCACAAAAATGTCTAATTTGAAACATCCAAATAATCCTAATTTGTGTAATAATAATTGCATGTTGATTTTTATTTTTGAATATAGCTAACATGTTTTTTATTGAATATCTTAGAAGGGACATGTGTATACTCTCAGTGGAGAACTAAAAAAATTACATCTCTCTTATATTGGTTATAGAATGCTCTTTTCCACACAATATTTTTTATTATTTTTTAAATAGAAATTATATGACACTTTTAAGTAGTATTTGGTGAAGTATCAAGTAATATGGTGTTATTCATGGTTTTTAGATTAATGAGGTATTTGAATCTCATTTTATTGCACAATTTGAGGTTACTACGAAGTTGAAATCCCATTAAAAAAATGACCTAATGACTTAATAGGTGGAAGAAATGTTGCACTAGTAAAATTCTGAGCCTTTTTCTAGTATATGAACAATGGACTTTCTCTAAATCATAATATTTAATTTTAATTGTATTGTTTGTCTTGTGTATTGAGTTCATTGTAAAAAAAAAAAAATTCCCTCAAAAAAAAAATTCATTTTTATCACTTTAAATATTTAAATTTCCCATAAACATTAAAACAAAATTAAACTATATTATTTAATTATATATATCATTTATAAAATTTATATATTTTTGTACATTTTCAATGACTCGGAATATATCATGATAATATAAGTTATGGTAACTCAGATAGAAAAAAACAATACATAGTAAGGAAGAAAAAGGATATATCTATATATATATATATATATATATATATATAATTTTATTAAAATTAAATTAATTATTTTTACACAAAATTAATTTAGTGTTTAATAACACATAATTTTAGTAGTGGTATATATGTCATTGTTGAATGATTTGGTATTTATTAATCAATTAAGTTAATTCTAAAAGTTTATTGGAATAAATTATTTGTGTTGTAATGTTTTCATAAATTAATTAATATAATTGGATAATGAAAAGTTACAATTTTGATAATGAAATTTTGATATATATATATTTGCAATAACTTCATTTTTTTAATTTAAATAATCGAAATTTATAATTCTACTAATTAGTCAATTTTTTATCAAAATTATTTTATAAGATATTAAAAAATAATAAAATTTGTTTGTTACATAAGTAATATAGTCTATTTTAAAAGGACCTTTCTATGGCATTTTCTTCGATTAGTTTTAACCAAAATTTGGCAAATATTTTTATAAAGTTGAGTTTAAGTTGTTTAGTCTATAGAATTCAAGCACCCCGGAGGTTTTTTAGGTGTTGAATCCATTTATGCATTCAAAAATACATTTTAAATAACAAAAAATTACATTCTTTCTTGAAATTTTTTTGTGGGATTCCAGTGAAAGAGTCCATTTTGTTTATAAGTTAGTCTACCCAATTTTAAAATAATAAATTTGAAATTTCAATCGTATTTATTAAAAAATATTAGTTGATTGGATAAAAATCTTATTAAAAGATCTAAATATTGAGTACCAAACATTATAATCCCAAAATAATATTTCCTAGATTTCAATTTAAAGTATATAGTTAATAAATGAACAATTTAAATTATCAAACGGTGAATCTACTTAATTTCAAAATTGAATATCCATATATTATAATGTCCTTGTCTACTGAGGTGGCAAATTTGCCTAGAGGTCAAAAAATAGCTCAAATCTGACCTTTTTTTTCTCAACAAATCTGACAGGAGTTCTTGAATCCTATTTTTGATGGTGGAACTGGATTCTTCAATCTTGCTTTTGATGGTGGAAATAGAATAAGTGCAGAAAAAAACATTGTAGCACCCTAATTATTGAAACATGACAACTGTAACTACGATTTCCCTAAATTTCTTCCTAATATGATTAAAAGTTTAAAAAAACTCCATTGTTTTCCAAACAAATTTGAAGCCTCATTAGACTACGTTGATCAAAATTTAATAACTTAAATATCAAATACCCAACAAAACTATTTAAAATTGCATAAAAAAGGGGTAGAAACTTTCTTAGAATGTCACGCTCATGGAAATTAGTTTTATTTAAATAAATAAAGTATTAAATATTTAACACGGCTCATTCCCGGAAAATGATAACCATGGATAACTTTTGAATGATTTGAATTTCGTACTTATAAAATATATCCTACTTTTCAATTTTAATATTTATAAAAAGATAAAATTCTCTCATATTTCCCAAATAAACAACATCATAGAGAATAGGGTTTTCAAACAGTTGTGAAAATTGATTTATGTCAAGGCTGGCAAATTTGACTACTTATCGAGTGGTGGAATTCGAGCGTTTCTTATTAAATGTGGAGGAAAAGTGAAACGATTGCGTGGAGTGGAAAGGAATGTAAAAGTTGGACACTCACATGTGTAGTCCTTTATTACACTATCCCATACAAAACACGATGAATAATGTGGCACATTGAAACAACCGACTGGACTGATAGAGAAACCATCAAAGACAGTGCCTCGAAATCATATCAGCCCACCACCAATAACATAACACTCACAAAAGGAATATATGAGGTAGTGAAATGATATTTGGAAGGGGTGACCTATCAAATATGTCACAGAAGCAACCCTATAAAGAAGGAAAAAAAAGTACCATATAAATAAAACAATGTGTGATATAATAAAAGGGTGTAATGATACATGGGATCACTAGAGGGGACCAATAAATCCCATGCTATCGGGCCATTAATGAACGGCGGGTGTATATGCCCACCGTTCGATTTTGCTAAGGCCGAAATCGAACGGTGGGCATATACACCCGCCCTTCATTAATGGCCCGATAGCATGGGAAATATGGCTCGCCATCACTAGATAGGAGGCAGAGCATGTTATATCACACATGTAACCGAAGGATCCCAGGTACGTTTAATTATGATTGATGTAACAAGTTTATAATGGTAAAAGTGAAATAATGATTACAAAATAAGACTCCAATTCTTCTGCACCAATCAAAACTTAAATAAATAAAATTTAATAGTTAAAAAAAGAAATTATTTTTATTGTCTAATGTTCACTTTACATATTGTTTAAAAAAATTTGGTCAATTATAAATTAATTTAAGGGTGAACATATTTCTAAATACGTTATACCCTTGCCTGCCGAAGGGATAATAATAATAATAATAGCATTTCAATGTTAAAAAAAAGAGTAATGTGCTGGAATTGATGGAATAAATGGAATTGTAAGGTTATGTTATAGAGTGTACTTAATTCAAGTGCAAAAGTAAGTCTATTTATGCATTCAAAAATGCAATTTAATTAATACAAAATTACACATGGTGTGTGTGCATGTGTGCATTTTAACCACAGACCTAACAAGTGCCTAAAACTTTTTGACATTCCACTAAGGTTTGCACCTCAAAAGAGATTTGATTCCTATGGATGTTTGCTAGATTCGTGGTTAAGATGGATATATACTGGAAATTATATAAAATTAGGATGATTATATAAATTAAATAGTTGGTAAATGCTGATAGAAAACAATCAATGACAGAGATCAAAACACTAACCCCATAATACATCTTACATTGTCTCATAATAAATTTCACATTACTAAGATTTAAACTTTTTTGAAAATTTAACTAAATTATAACTTTATTTTAAATTGTTATTATTATAATTATTAAAAGAATTAATATATAAGTTAAGCATATATACATTTAATAAAAATCATGTAACATGATTTTTAACTATGGACATTCATGCCCATTTACCATGGAGATTCTTAACTTGTAAATAAACTCTATTACAATACCATTGGTTATCAATACCACATACCCATTGATCCGAGATTTTTCAATTACCAAAATTAACCAAGATCTTTTCTTTTATGATGGATTTAGAATTTCATGTAAAAAGAGCATGAAAGCAACATATGCATACACTTTAAAGAAGATGAAAATCAAAGCCAACGACAAAGCCATGGAACACACAAAACTTGATAACGAAGTTCGTCTAGTGTGGACTACATCGCTAGCCTTCGGTCAAGAGTGGGGAGGCCGCTTCATTGGTCTCTGCAAGAAGATGAGTACATAATGAAATCTCTGTCAATACAAGGATGAATCCCTTATATAGAGTGGCATGTCTCTTCTAGGAGATGTTCTCCTACAAATCAATCTCACTCACAAGACATTCTCCTTCAACATGACAAAGGAACAATCTCTCATATAAAGTGGCATAAAGTTATCCTCTCACTCATAAGTGACATAACACGGACCTCTTGAATCTACGGATAAAATTCAAAGCATACTCATTTGTTCGCATTATGATACAGGTGTTGTCCTTGATGGCAACTCACTCAGATGGCAGTTCACAGTGCAACAGGTTAACTTACAGATTAGACTACATAGGTTGAAGAAACATAGTAGTTTAAGAAGTAAATGCTAGTGCACTTTGTCCAAGCAGTGTATGCACATGGGTTAACAAAAGAAAAGGAGCATATACGTATACATGCACTGCAATAGGAGGAAAAGCGTGTACATTTTGAAAAACCAAGGTTTTGGTCCGAGGTATTTGGTCCAAGGTATTGGTCCTAAGTGGTTTTGGTCCAAGGTATTGACAAAGGATTTAAGTATATAAGGAGGAGAAGAACATTAGGCCAAGAGGGAAAGTAATGAATATCTGATGAAGAGTGAGATCAAAAACAAATATGCATGTTATGGGTTTATGGTGCTTTGCTTGATCTGAACTAAGGATGAACCTTAACGGTGGATAAAGAATGAGATCTAATGATAGATCAGGATCATGAATGAATTATTATATGGATTTATCATGGATAGTCTAGATTTGAATGCTAACGCTTGACTTACACTGTAAATGTTTTGATCTGGGTATTACTGAAGTCTGAAATAGTTGCGATGTTTTAAGTTAGCATTTGCAGATATGTACACTGGTTCGCTTTGGTAAAAACACGTATACACACTCGTTCGGCTCATCAAAGTAGTGTATACATTATGAAATATGATGTTTGAAGTTGCAGTTGGTTCTGGTTGTTGATGCAGAGTTCTGGGTTATGCTTTGTGTTCTGGTGACTGTGTTCTGGTGACAGTGTTCTGAATGTTCAGATTGATTGATTGTGATTTGCTTCAGTGATGATGGGTTGTCAGTGATTGATTGATTCAGTTATGGTTGATTCAGAGAGTGATGATTGAGTTTCAGTGATTGGTTGATGCAGATGTATTTGATGGTTGTATTGCAGTGGTGATTGATTTTGAGCTTTAATATTATTGATGGGTCAAGTATGAAAATTGGATGAAACGAGGCCTTCAGATTAGGGTGTTATGTTCCAGGAGTATCCAATCTGAAAATTTATGAAACGTGGTCCCTGGAGGAAGGACTGAAGGTTGGAGCCATCTGTAGGCCAGCGCTTACGTACTGGTAAACATATCAGCCAATATAACAGCTAGGGAATTAGAGCTCCCTTCTAGTAGCAACTGTAAAACGAGTGAAGGTTGGAGCCTTCTGTAGGCTGGTGCCTACGTATTAGTAAATGGATCAACTAGTACAAGAGCCAAGGGGTTGGATCTCCCTTCCAGTAGCAGCTGGAAAATGAGTGAAGGTTGGAGCCTTCTGTAGGTTGGCGCCTACGTATTAGTAAATGGATCGGCTAGTACAAGAGCTAGGGGGTTGTAGCTCCCTTCCAGTAGTCGCTGGAGAAAGAGAGAAGGTTGTAGCCTTCTGTAGGTGGGTGCCTGTGTACTGGTATGAGTCTGCACCAGTACAAGATTATAAATAGGTTTTTCCTATATTAAAAGAAGACAACAGCAGGTGATTTTTGTTCCACATTGGGTTTCTACCTTAAATCTTGGTGTTCATGTGTATTTCTTATGTGTGATGGTTTGTTATGTTATTACTGCACATGGTTACTATTTATATGGTTAATGAAGTATTGATGCACTAATTAAAGATCAACATATGATGAATTAACTAAATCATAAGTTTGTTGGATAAATGTTGGTTGCCTTAAATATAGTTACATGTATACGCGAGTTACCTTCATTGAAGTAGTGTATATAAATCAGAGCATCAAAAGAAAAAGTTATTGATTTGCCTAATACTAATTCACCCCCACCCCCCCCTCTTAGTATTATTTCCAACAATTGGTATCCGATGAGGTCCTTTGGTAGAAGCTTGATCACTTGAAGGAGATCCGTAGAAACAATGGGAAAGAAGATAAAGAGGAAAGTGCCTCAGAAGAAGAATACAACTCAAAGGAATAGTGACAGCAAGAGAGACAATTGGTTGTTAGGTGGAAGCAAGTATTCAGATTTAGAATCACCTCAGATTGAAGATGAACAAGAAAAAGAAGTATCAGGTACAAATTTTTGGTCTTCTAGTGATACTTTTCTCTGTTCAAGCAATGTTGAAGATATTGAAAGTGATCGTGAAAGAAACATAGAGGAAGAAGTTAAAAGACTCGCAGATAAAATCAGAGATCAAAAAGATCTATTTAACAAAAGGGAGTGTTCCTTTAGAGAATAATTTACCAGATTAAAATCTCAGTTGGTGGAAGGAAACAAAGTAAGGAAGCAGTAAAAGGAAAAGGAAGATCAATGTCAAAAGATGCAAGTTGAACTAGCATCATTAAGAAATGAAGTAAGTGAAAAGAGTACAACAATCAAGAGACTTAAAAATAGATCGAGTTACTATGAAAGTCTTGAAGCTAAGATCCTCTCTCTAAAAGAAGATCTTGAATGATCAAATAAGGAGAATGAAGAACTACCTCAAGCAGATGAAGAACAAGAAAATGAGATTCACAAATTAAGGCAACAGGTGGAAGAAGGAAGAAAAGCTGAAGAAATCTTGAAGAAGCAATATCTGAAAAAGGAAGAGCATATTAGGTTGAGGTAAATATATTAAAAGGTAAATTAGAAGAAAATGATAAATTGTTATGATTTCAAGACAATACTAAGATTTTGGATAATATTCTTAGTAGTCAAAGGTCTCCTACCATCAAAATTGGTCTTGGTTTTCATGAATCTGTTGAAGGTGAATCTAGCTCAAAAAGTGAGGCAAGGAACTTTAATGCAAAATCTGAAATGCTCAACAAGGAGATGAGAGGTCAACCCCACCAACAACCAAGGAAAGAAAATCTTTAAAGAAAATATTTTACTCCTAACTGTGGAAGTGATAGTCAATTATTTCCTCTAATGAATAATTTTGAATGTTTTATATGTCATAACTTTTTACATGATGCAGAAGCAGAATGGTTCAATACCATCACACAGAAAGATCATCAGCTTCCAGGTACTTTAAGGGATATTGTTTTTATTGCAATATGTTTAGTGAAAAAGCCATTGACTGCTATAGAAGGAATATGAAACATTTAAGATGTTATGCATGTAACAAGTTTTGGCACTGTTGGCACGACGAATTTTCGATATGCCAACAAGGGGAACTAACTCGATCGCAGACCCTGATTAGATCTGCTTTTGTTTGGAATGGCTAGTTCCAATGGGTTTTGAAGGACCCCGTAAGCTGTTACAGGTGTTGAAATATTTCTCCCCGGAGGAAGACTTCCATTAAATCAACAAAAGAAACAGCTAACCTATATGTATTAGATCCTATCTATACTGATTATAACTATTTATGCTAGTCCTAACTATTCTAATCTATCCCACAGGAGCATAATAAAAGGAGATTAAACATCATATATAGATTCCAAGTCCAAATGAATCAATTACTGGTTCACAAATGAACGAGGTTGTATTAAATCTTAATTGCAATCTAATTACTCATACAGGAATACTTATTCCTTTCCATACAAATAAAACTTACAACTAATGTTTAACAAGGTTTCGAATCAACAACAACTCATGAATTAACCATGGTAACAAATTATATTTGAATAACCAAGACTAGTCATGAATTGTCTGTTATCAATGTGCACAAAAAAAAAAACATATATATCCTCATGCCAATCACAACACGTTGATTCCAAACATGAAATAAAAAGGAAAATGAATCTGAAAAGAGGCTCTTTCTTGACCCAAACAGTCTTCTTTATTAGCATAATAAATCAAAAGTTGTTCTGCCCAAAAAAAAGTCTTCTTCCTCTATCCAAAGGTGATACTTATGGAGAAAGAGAACTGATCATCAGTTTCTCCCGACGTTCAGCCTTCCCTCTTTCTTTCCATATTCAAATTAAAATATACAAAATGTAATGGTTGATGAAACAGTGAAAACGTTGAAGCCATTGTTACTCGAGCATTCTATTTCCTGAAGAAAAATGAACAGATGTCGGTAGAAAGAGGAATGACTGCATCCCATCCCTTTATATACGTATTGATTGAATGTTATTCCATTTATTCCTTGAAGGCAAATGCAGACAGTGCACTCATTTTTCAACATCTGGCTTGATTGAAGGTGTGTTTGGAGGTAATAACATCTTTATGGATCAGCGCTGTCATGAGTGCTTCCTGTTGACATAGAGCGTGCCTCCATTATGCACTATGGAGGTTTGTATCCATTTCTTGCAGAGTATGTCTTTGCAGTATCGACATCGGTAGTGCAAAGGTGTCGTCTTGATATAAATCACATCTATCTATTACCGAGTCCACTCAAACTCGCCTTTCTTCTCTTGGTCCTCACCTGCAGAAATAGTTGATATTAGCTATGATTATGAGAAATATAACAAACATGCCTACAAACAAAAATCTTGCCCTCAATAAAACCTCTATAAAATCAAAGGAACAAGTATGAAATAATCGGCCCCTGGCTCATCGAAGGTTGCGATGCGATCAAGTCGCAATCGCACATCGCAGCGGGCAGTCACATGCAACATCACCCCTGGTCCCGCCCATTGTAATTTGTGATTGGCCAGACCCGAAAATATATGTATTGTGTTTAATAATCCTGGCGGGTCCGCCATATCGCATCGCGCTTTATGTAAAAACATTGGGTTTCACCGATTATGATTTGCGATTGGGGAGCAGACCCGAAATCATATGTGTTGTTCTTAATAGTTCGGTCGGGTCCACTGTATCACATCGCGCCTTATGTATAAGCTTTGAACTCCGCCGATTGCAATTTGTGATGGGCTTCAGACCTGAAATCATATGTGTTGCGCTTAATAATCCCAGCGGGTCTGCTATATCGCAAAACTCCTTATGTATGGGCCTTGGGCTCTGCTAATTGCAATTTGTGATTGGGGGAGGGGACCCGAAAGATATGTGTGTTATGTTTAATAATCCCGGCGGGTCCGGTGTATCGCGGTGCACCTTATGTATCAGTGTTGAAAGCACTTATTGCGATATCCGATGTGATCGGAGACATGATACATCGCAGTAACTCATGGGAGATAAACCTTAGCCCTTTACCAATGCGAAAAGTGATATGCGATGGAGGAGTCATCAGGCGATTGTGATAAGCGATGAAGGCATTCATTGAGAGATGTGTAAAGAACGAGGAAGCACGAAAAGGGTAAGTTATGCATATTTGTATAGTATTTCTATTATCAAAGCATTGATATAGAAATAAGGACATGATAGAGGGATTTTAGGGTTGAGAAAGTCCCAATGAAGGATATGAATGAAGGGCTAGACTGGGTTATAAATGAATCATGCCGCAGAGACTTATTCAGGGGGTACTAACCATTAAGAATTGAAGATTCGACTCAGCACAGGGTTAAATCCCTGGGATAAAAAGAGATCATTTGAAGAGTTATCATTCAGAGAAATGAAAGATCAAACTTCTAGGGGACCCATTCAAATTTGCTACCAGAGTAGGGTTTAATAGGGTGGTGGTTGATGTCAAAGGGGGAGAGAGTCTTGGTGATTTTGTTGCCATCAAGTCCAAAGGGGGAGATTGTTGGCATTATGATACAGGTGTTGTCCTTGATGGCAACTCACTCAGATGATAGTTCATAGTGCAACAGGTTAACTTATAGATCGGACTCCAGAGATTGAAGAAAGAGAGTGGTTTAAGAAGTATACGCTAGTTCACTTTCTCCAAGTAGCGTAAATATGTGAGTTAACATAAGAAAAGGAGTGTATATGTATACATGCACTGCCACAGGAGGAAAATCACGTACATTTTGGAAAACCAAGGTTTTGGTTTGAGGTATTTGGTCCAAGGTATTCTAGTCTGAGGTATTCTGGTATTGGTCCTAAGTGGTTTTGGTCCAAGGTATTGACAAAGGATCTAAGTATATAAGGAGGAGAAGATCATTAGGCCAGGAGGGCAAGTAATGTATATCTGATGAAGAGTGAGATCAAAAGAAAATATGCATGTTATCGGTTTCTGGTGCTTTGCTTGATCCGAACTAAGGATGAACCTTAGTGGCTGATGAGAAATGAGATCTAATGATGGACCAGGATCATGAATGAATTATTGTATTGTTTGATCATGGATAGTCTAGATCTGAATACTAACGCTTGATTTACACTGTAAATTTTCTGATCTGGGTATGGCTGAAGTCTGGAATAGTTATGATGTTTTAAGTTAGCATTTGCAGATATGTATGGTGGTTCGCTTTGGTAAAAATGCGTATACACGTTAGTTCGGCTCATCAAAGTAGCATATACATTATGAAATATGATGTTTGAAGTTGCAGTTGGTTCCGGTTGTTGATGCAGAGTTCTGGGTTCTGCTTTGTGTTCTGGTGACTGTGTTCTAGTGACAATGTTCTGAATGTTCAGATTGATTGATTGTGATTTGCTTCAGTGATGATGGGTTGTCAGTGATTGATTGATTCAGTTGTGGTTGATTTAGAGAGTGATGATTGAGTTTCAGCGATTGGTTGATGTAGATGTATTTGATGGTTGTATTGCAGTGGTGATTAATTTTGAGCTTTAATGTTATTGATGGGTCTAGTATGAAAATTGGATGAAACAAGGCCTTCAGATTATGGTGTTCTTCTAGGAGTATCTAGTCTGAAAATTTATG
The DNA here is from genome assembly GCA_031772625.1 of Pinus tabuliformis. Lineage (NCBI taxonomy): Eukaryota > Viridiplantae > Streptophyta > Pinopsida > Pinales > Pinaceae > Pinus > Pinus tabuliformis. The sequence continues at coordinate 1,503,687,109 of CM062816.1, forward strand.
AAACATGGTCCCTGGAGGAAGGAGTGAAGGTTGGAGCCTTTTGTAGGCCGGTACCTATGTACTGGTAAACATATCGGCTAGTACAAGAGCTAGGGGGTTGGATATCCCTTCCAGTAGCATCTGGAAAATGAGTGAAGGTTGGAGTCTTTTGTAGGCTGGCACCTACATACTAGTAAATGGATCGGCTAGTACAAGAGCCAGGGGGTTGGAGCTCCCTTCTAGTAGCAGCTAGAAAGCGAGTGAAGGTTGGAGCCTTCTATAGGTCGGCGCCTACGTACTAGTAAATGGATCTGCTAGTGCAAGAGCTAGGGCTTGTAGCTCCTTTCCAGTAGTAGCTCGAGAATGAGAGAAGGTTGTAGCCTTCTGCAGATGGGTGCCTGCGTAGTGGCATGAGTCTGCACCAGTACAAGATTGTAAACAGGTTTTTCTTATATTAAAAGAAGACAACAACAAGTGGTTTTTGTCCCCCATTGGCTTTCCACCTTAAATCTTGGTGTTCATGTGTGTTTCTTATGTGTGATGTTTTGTTATATTATTACTGCACATGGTTACTGCTTATATGGTTAATGAAGTATTGATGCACTGATTAAAGATCAACATATGATGAATTAACTGAAACATAAGTTTGTTGGATATACGCTGGTTGCCTTAAATACAATTACGTGTACATGTGAGTTACCTTCATTGAAGTAGAGTATATAAATCAAAGCATGAAAAGAAAAAGTTATTGATTTGACTAATATTGATTCACCTCCCATCTCAGTATTAGTTCCAACATCATCAGTATCACGTACATCTCGAAATTATGAGACTAATGGTTGTAAACATGACTATTTTATGGAAAAAACAAGCAAAGTGTCGAAATGCATCAATATACCTCCCATTCTGACAATGGCCTAAACATTGGTTGCTCAGATGAAGAAACATCTTGCGCCATCATGTTCCTTGAGAAAAATCATGAAATTTGAGTATAAAGTTGACCCTGTTATGTAACTATCAAATCTGGGCCTCAGGGGAAACTAAAAGATTCCTTATAAATTGTTGGGTCAAGATTCCACCTTCATGGTTCCACTATTCAATGTTTTGCCTCTAGAAATTAGCTACTCATATCAGAAAATTGTCTACACCATCAAGCTCCTGGCAAAATGTTTGTTCAGATGGGTATAAACTTAACATATTTCTAACACCGCAAAATTTTTCCCCCAGGGTCTCCTAAATATTCCTCACATATTCCTTAGTTCATGGTTCCACCCTCACTCATGGTTCTACTAGCCTGGTTCCAATTTGTTGAGGTTTCACTCGATGCTCCTCTATATCTCGTTGAATGGAAAACTTGGTGTTTAGATAAAAAACTAAACGGATAAATCAATGGCTCACTTAGGCACACGTGGTTGGCGGATGATGTATAAGGTTGTTGGTGGTCGTGTGACCAAGAGTTCAAATCCCTGTGGGTTGACATGGCATGTTATATTTTTTTTTGGCACTGTGTTTGTTTTAAATGGTGTTTGGTTCCAATGGATGTTAAGTTTGGCAGTGTTTCAAATTTGGGGGTCGCTCAGTGGGCAGGCTGACTAATTTGGTAGATTTTGATCCCCACCGGCCCCATTTAATTACTGTGTGGTTGTTGTAAATGGTTGGGGCATGGGCCTGTTGGGTGGGGGTTTGGAAATGAAGTCACACCCTTGTTTTTAATATATATTATATATATAGAGGGCTAGGGAATGGTGGGGTTTGACCACCCTCTATTCCATATATATTTTTATATTTTTTGATTTAAAAAAAATAATAACAAAATTGTTGGCGGAATTTTAGGGGTCATCGGAAAATTTTAAAAAGCAACAATTTTACCACTTCAATCCATCGCTAAGTTCCAAAATGTCACTTATTTAGTTGTTGCCAAATTTAGCGGGTCCCGCCATATTTGCTTGAGCTGCCAAATTCAGTTGGGCTTCCAAATATAGATGGAAACAAAAGTACTACCCCCTTTGACTTGAACTTGGACTTCCAAGAACTTATGCATACAAAGTTGGATTTGATTTTTGTCTATGTCATTGGAATCAAGACGAGGAGCTCTTTGTTTTGGCCCTAGTTTCGATGAAATCCAAAGATTTCCATTTTTTATCCTCTCCAAAGGTGCCTGGATCATTCCTCCCCACTGAGTAGCATTTGGTCCTCCAAAATCATAAACATGACTGCAACATCAATTTGCATAACAACTACCTCTGACAAACCACCTTCCCTTTCCTTCACCTTTATACTTGGGAACTCGGAATGATGAAGGCAACACTTGTATCATATGAAAACCCATATTTGCTAGTACATGTTCATTTACGAGACCAATCATGACCCAAGTAAACCCCATTCTTACCAAGAGTTTATAAATCACTCATGGTCAAGTTTTCATTAGAGTCATAATAGAAAACAATGCCCAAACTATGAACTAAAAGGCCAAAATTGCCATCATGTTACATTCATAAGTGATGGAAAACACTTCATCACTTTTACAAACAACCACAACATGTGATTTACAAAATGTGGCCATGCTCAAAAAAGGTTTTGATGCCACCATTTCTCACCCAACAAGGTGAATGGGTCATCTTCTTGTATCTTATTCTTCTGTTTAATAACTTCACCAACTAGTTCCTTCACAGGTGCTTTATGGTCCCTCTGGATGGACCTCCCAACATGTGGCTCTCTCATCTCCCCCCTTGTTGCAGTGGGTGTAAAAATTCTTCTTCATTTAGAGTTTCCTGAGCTTCTTCCAAACCTGATGTGGAGAAGGGTCTTCCTATCTTGTACTCTTTCTCACTGCCATTATTTTCCAACACTTAGAAACAACATGGTTATACTAGCCACAAAAAGTACATGGTTTTCTATGCCATAATTTTTTCTCATCATTATCAAATTGCTTATAATCAAAAGGAACATTAGAATATCAATACCTTATATACCTTTCTTGGTTATCCTTGGTGTGGTTTTGATGAGAACTACTTGCCTTAAATCTCCCTCTTCAATGCTCACTATCACAGGAATACTATGATGTTATCTTAGTATCATCTCTCCTCCATGGTTTTGACAATGGTTTGGATTCTTTGTTTGTAGTATGTTTTTCAAAAGCACTCAAATCATCATCATCATGTGAAAATGAGTTTGAATAATTGCCAACATTGTTTGCCTCAGTTATTGATTCTGAAGCAGGTGATGATGGCTTCACTAAGCCTTTGTTGCACTTCAACTCTTCCAAGGCCTCTTCTGTGGCTCGTAATTGAAGTTGAAATCTCTACTTCTTGTCTTCTGCTTCTTGTATAAGTCTTCTCAATAAAAAATTCTTTGCTTGAAGGCTCTAGTTGATCTCTTCATTTGAATGATGAGAAAAAGATGATGAAGAAGAATATTTACACAAAGATGGAGATGGAGCATCGCCCTTTGCTCTCTCTTGCTCTTATTCCTCTTTTGCCATTTTCTCCTCATAATATCTACCATATTTTCCATCCTATAGATACCCTCATTGAGATATTTTTTCTTCTCCATTTTCCTTCTTGTTGCACATTCAATCTTTGGTTATCATTCACACTCATAATTCACATCAGCAAGAATACCATCATGATACCAAACTTTATATGGGATCTTTCAGTTACAAGAATTAACCAGGACCTTGTCTTCTATGATGTATTCATAATTAAATGTAAAAATATCATGAAACTCACATGTGCATAAACTTTAAAGAAGATGAAAGTCAGACAACCATAAAGACAAGGAACACACAAAACATGTCAACGAAGTTCGTCTAGTGTGGACTACATCTCTGGGCCCTAGGTGAAGAGTAGGGAGGTCGCTTCATTAGTCTCTACATTAAGATTAGTACATAATTCAATATCTATCAACACAAGGATGAATCCCTTATATAAAGTGGCATGTCTCTCCCAAGAGGCATTCTCCTACAAAGAACTCTCACTCACAATATATTCTCCTTCAGCATGACAAAGGAATAATCTCTCATATAAAGTGGAAAAAAGTGATACTCTCACACATAGGTGGCATAACATGTACCTTTTGAATCCCCTAATCAGATTCAAAGCATACTCACCATCATCACATACATCTTCAAATTATAAGACTAATGGTTGTAAACACTATTCTTTTCTGGCAAAAGCAAGAAAGTGTCACACCAATATACCTCCCATTTTGACGATGGCCCCAAAAATCGGTTTCTTTGATGAAGAAATGGGATGTACTATCGTGTTCCTTGTGAAAAATCATGAAATTTGAGTATAAAGTTGACCATATTTTGAAAACTATCAAAGCTAGGCCTTGAGGGAATCTAAAAGATTCCTTCCAGATTCCTACATCAAGGTTCCAACTTCATGATTCCACTGCTCAACGTTATTCATTTGGAAAATTAGCTTCTCAGATATAAAAATTGTCTACACCATTAGACACCTGGTGAAATTCGAGTTCAGATGAGTATAAACTCGGCATATTTCTGATGCTATCAAAATTTTACCCCCAAGGAATATTAAAGTTTCCTCACATATTCCTTAGTTCATGGTTCCGCCCTCATTCATGGTTTTTTGGCCTGGTTCCATTATATCATGGTTCCTCTTTGCGCTCCTCTATGTCTCGTTGAATGGAAAACTTGGAATTTAAATAAAAAACTAGGTAAATAAATAGATGGCCCATTGGAGTGCATGTGGTTGAAGGATATTATTATACAAGGTTGTTGGTTCAAATCCCCGCGGATCTACATGGCCCGTTGTATTTTTCTTTTTGCATCGTGTTTTTTTGAATTTCGATTGGTTCCGTTGGGTGTTAAGTTTGGTGGTATTTCAAATTTGGGGGCCTCCCATTGGGCGGGCCGACAAATTTGGTTGGGTGGTTTCAAACCCCATCGACCACATTTAATTATGGTGTGGTCATTGTAAATGGTTGGTTCATGGGCCTGTTGGGTGGCGGGTCTGCCAATGGCGGCCTACCCCTATTTTTCATTAATATATATATATATATATATATATATATATATATATATATATATATATATATATATATATATATATCAACCACATTTAATTATGGTGTGGTCATTGTAAATGGTTGGTTCATGGGCCCATTGGGTGGCAGGTCTGCCAATGGCGGCCTACCCCTATTTTTCATTCATATATATATATATCTATATATATATATATATATATATATATAGGGTCAAGGAATGGAGAGGTTTGACCACGTGCCATTCCATATATTTTTTTTATTTAAAAATAATAATTAAAATCCGTAGCTGAAATTTTAGGGGTCACTAGAAAATTTTAACAAGTGACAATTTTACCACTTTTATCCACTGCTATGTTCCAAAAGGTCGCTTAGTTAGCTGCTACCAAATTTAGCTGGTACTACCATATTTGTCCAAGCTGCCAAATTTAGTTGGGCTTCCAAATTAGCCAAAGAGGAAAGTACTACTCCATTTGACTTGAACTTTTACTATCAATAACTTGTGCATACAAAGTCAAATTTGAGTGTAATCTGCACTATTAGAATCAGGACGATGAGTTCTTTTTTCTATTTTTGGTTTCGAAAAAATTCACAAACTTGATTTTTTATCCTCTCCAAAGCCACCTAGATCACCTATAAAATCATAGCTTATCTCACAGTCCAAATATTTTATATATATTTTAATTTAATTTAATTACATCATTATGTGTGCTTTTTTCATATTAGGTTTTCCACAATTTTAATTTAATTATCAATGATTATTAGGTGGATAGTATAGATCTAACCCTCATGGAATATGCTGAAATATTCATAGAAGTATTCGCAAATCAAGGGTTATGATTTATTTTAGTTATGCTCTTTAGTTTAAATAATTCATAATTTTTTTTAAATAATTTTGGGTGAGATGTATCATAAAGTGTTTTGGTGTTTCTCATAGATTGATGTCTATTAGTATTTAATAACCATTTAATTTAGATCATTTATTAATTAGATTGAAAAAAAAGGATATTACTATTAATATAAATCTCAATTATCTTTCCCAAACAAAATTACTATTAAAAATATATCATATGAAAAATAAATCTCTACTATCCATCTATTAATTATTAATAATTAAATTTAAAATTTAAAAACCATATTCTAAAATAAACAAACCTATCAACATAATTAATTAAAAATGTTTCTCATAAATTGATGTTTATGTCTTTTGATATTGACTAACAGTTTAATTTATATGATTACATTAATTAGATTGAAAAGCAAAAAAGAAACTACTTTTGATATAATCTCATCCTCTTTCTGAATCTCGACTACTACTAAAAAATATTATATGAAAATCAAATATTTACCATCTATCTATTAATTATTAATAATTGAATTAAAATTTTAAAATCCTATTCTAAAATAAACAAACCTAGCAACATAATTAATTAAAAAAATTCCAACCAAAATACAATTATATACCTAATTGAAATATCAAGAGATTAAAAACATATTATAAATGATGTGTTAATAAAAACATATTATACATGATGCATTAAAAAAGTAGTTCTCTTAGAGGAGAATGAGTTATAACATGAAAATTTGTCGCGTGACTATGTTGGCATTATGAGACAAGTGTTGTCCTTGATGGCAAATCACACTGATGACAAATCATAGTGCAGAAGGATAGCAGCAAGGAATTGATGATCAGACTACAAGTATGAAGAGAAAATATATATACGCAGGTTCACTATATACCAAGTAGGGTATACACGCAGGTTCACTATATACCAAGTCGCGTATACGCAGGTTCGCTATATACCAAGTAGGGTATACAAGCAGGTTCACTATATACCAAGTCGCGTATACGCAGGTTCGCTATATACCAAGTAGGGTATACACGCAGTTTCATGCACGGAAAAGCGCGTACATGTCGGAAAGCTTACTTTTGGTCCATGGTAGTTAGTCCTCGGTATTTGAACCTATGGTTTCGGACCATGGTATCTCGACAAGTGTGTTGATCCCAAGTATTGGGCTCTTGGTATTGATTTATTATGGTTTTGGACCGTGGTATTGAGCAAGGCCTAAGACTATAAAAGGAGAAGAAGATCATTAGGCAAGTGTATCCGAAAAGTCTTGAATATCTGAAGAAGTATGAGATCCAGGATGCAGGTTATGGGTTGATGATGCATTGCTTGATCTGAGCTAAGGAGGGATCTCACCGGTTGATGGAGAACAAGATCTAAGGAGAGATCGGGATCAAATGGTTTGAAATGAACTATCTTTATGATGCTTATTCTAGATCTACATACTGACGCATGTATTGTTCTATAAGTGTTATGAGTATGACTGATGTCTGGTACAGCTGCAAGTTATGAGAAATTATTTTTAGATCTGTACGCGGGTTGTCTTTGGCAAAAGTGCGTATGTACGCGGGTTTGATTCATTATAGTAGCGTATACATTATGAAGGATAATATTTGAAGTTGCAGATGGATTTGATGGTTATGGCAGAGTTCTGTTATCTGCTCTGTGTTCTGGTGACTGTGTTATTGACAGGGTTTCAGTGTTTCAGTGATTCAGAAATTGATGATGCTAGTATTGACTGTTTTGTGCTTCAGTGATATTTATGGGTCCAATATGAAAATTTGATGAAATGTGGCCTTCAGATTATGTGTTGTGCTTCAGGAGTATCTAGTCTGAAAATGTATGAAACATGGTACCTGGAGGAGAGAAGATTGTAGGTCGGCACCTACGTACTAGTATCTTAGCTAGTACAAGAGCAAAGGGGGTTGGAGCTCCCTTCCAGAAGAGTCTTGAAAACGAGAGAAGGTTGTAGCCTTCTGCAGGTTGTAGCCTGCGTACTGGTATAAGGCTGCACCAGTACAAAAGATTGTAAACTGAAGTTTCTTATTAAGGAAAGATAGAGACGACTTGCAGCAGGTGGTTTTCACCCACATTGGGTTTCCACCTTATATCATGGTGTTCATGTGTGCTTCTTGTGTGTGATGATCTATTCTGTTTACTGCACTTGCTTATTGTTCATATGGTTAATGAAGATCTGATGCCTAACTAAAGACTCACATTTAATGGATTAACTGAATCATAAATATTCTGGATATACGCTAGTTGCTTTAGACACAGTAGCGTATACACGCGGGTTCACTTAATTGAAGTAGCGTATATGTATCTAAGTATAGAAATGAAAAAGTTTTATTGATCTGATAATACTGATTCACCCCCCCCCCCCTCTCAGTATTATTTCCAACAATTGGTATCAGAGCGGGTCCTTTGGTAGAAGCTTGATCGCTTGAAGGAGATCCGTGGAACTATGGGAAAGAAGCTTAAGAAGAAAGCACCTAAGAAGAAGAAGACATCTCAGAAGAACTATGACAGTGGGAGAATCGATTGGGGATTAGGTATAAGAAGCCCTTTAGATTCAGAATCAGATTCAGAATCATTTCAGAATGAAGATGAACTTTCAGGTATGAATTTGCTATCCTCTGATGTTCCAGCTATCTATCCATCTGGAAAAGATGAAAGTGATAGTGAAGCAATTCATTTTCCACAATGGTGACCCAGGGAGTTGCTGCAATGGTGACCCAATGAGTTGCCACAGCATTGACCTAAGGAGTCATCACAATGGAAACCCAGCGAGCTGCCACAATGAGTGAACCTGCTCTGTTGTGGCAACTTATGGGTTGGTTCACCCATTGCATCAAATCATTGGGTCGTCGTTGCGGAAACTCACTGGTCATTATTGCAACAACTCGCTTATCGCCATTGCAGCAATGGAGTAGTTTTACGAGTAATGCTCCCATTACAAATGTTTAGCCAAATTTACTCATGTTGTCACTCTGTGTGTGTTGTTTTTAGCCAAATGATTGGTAACCATAGTTGAAAAAATCTCTCCTAATCATTTTAGTAGCAATTGATCCAAACACTACAGCGATGAATACTTAGATGAACTTGATTATCATTTGATTGTTATTCTTATAGTGATGATTATTTCATAAGGTAATTATTTTTCACTAATAAGAGATAAAAAAATTATAGAATTCCAACTATTAAAAATTAAATATGGATATCTCAAAGTTAGAGGTCAATCAGATAGGCTTTGAAAGTTTAGGTATTTTGAGATTTAGATAGCAATAAAATTAGCACAACCACATTAATAAAGTGGTTGAAATATGTTGATAGGCATCATTTTCCACCTTTTAATGTTATTGATAAGCATATCAAAGGTGGAAAATGACATCAATCAATGTATTTCAATGACTTTATTAATGTGGTTGCACTAGTTAACAACAAACATGTGTGGGGAGGATTAGTATGCCATGGTTGACCATGGCTAAATATGTTCAAGTTATGGTTGAGGATTTTTTATTATGGAAAACATTTAGTTAACTATGGATGACCATGGTTCTCCACATTAAACTTTACTTATCAATGATAGATTATGATCTACTACGGTTCATCATGGGTTTTCATGTTTGATCATGTTGAAAACAATCAACCAAGGTTTACAACAACCAACCATGGTGACAATGGTTGAAAATAGTTGACCATCACTGATTATGGTTGAATACTTGACCATGGTTGACTATGGCTTACATAGAAAATCTTGTAAACATAGATCAACCTAGTGAACATATATCAACCTTAAATCTAAGTCAAAATAGTAAACCCAATAAACGTAGGTCAACCTCATAAACCTAAGTCAGCCTATTAAACTTGTAAACCTAATAAACCTAGGTCAACATAGTAAATCTAGGTCAACCTAGTAAACATAAGTCTACTTAATAAACCTGGGTCAACCTAATAAACCTAGGTCAACCTAGTAAATCTAGTAAACCTAATTAACCTATTAAATGTAGTAAAATTAGTTAACCTATTAAACCTTGTCAACCTAGGTCAACCTATTCAACCTATTTCAACCTAGAAAACCTAAGTCAACTTAGTAAATCTAGTAGACCTAGGTAAAATTAGTAAACCTACGTTAACCTAGGCCAACCTAAGTCAACCTAGTAAACTTAGGTAAACTTGGTAAACCTAATAAACTTAGGTCAACTTAATAAACCATGGTTAAACTAGTAAACTTAGGTCAACCTAGTAAATCTATTAAACCTAGTAAATGTAGATAGACCTAATAAACCTAGGTCAACCTAGTAAACCTAGTAAAATTATTAAACCTTGTAAACTTAGGTAAACCTAGTAAACCCATATGAACCTAGTAAACCTAGATCAACTTGGTAAACCTAGTAAACTTACATCAACCTAGTAAACCTAATTGACCATGTTTAACCATGGTTGACTATTGTTGACCTAGTAAACCTAGTAAACATAGATCAACCTAGTAAACTTAGTAAATCTAGAAAACCTAGTAAATCTAGTGTCAGAATAGCTAAATTGGACAAACATAGCTCTTACAGGGATGGTTGTACACACTTTTGTTAGTAATGATTATGCAAGGAAGTGACATATTGATACTCTTCAAGTGTCTACAAATGATATTGCTACATCTGTAAATATTGTATTCCCCTTACTCATTTTTCCCACAACTTGTCTTTATTCCAAAAGTTAGTTCACCTGTCTTTATTCCAAAAGGAACTACAATGGTGGAAAAATTCTACCAAAATAAACATTTACAAAATTCTTACTACGGTATATCTAAAACTAGTAATGTAAAAACTTCATGAATAGATAATGTCTATAAGCTTATTGTCATTAAAAATCTAATGTCAATATTGTAGCACCTGCATAAGTTGCCTTCTGATATATATTGTTATTGTCTATGTCACAACTTAATCAAAATACACATATCTTCTCATAACAAGACCTCATTCTGATATTAAAATCTAGAGTTCTAAATCCCATAATGAATTCTAGATATATATATATATATATATATATACTTTTCCTAGCATTGTCATTCAAGTTTTCCATGCCTTTTTTTTTTTTTTTTTTTTTTTTTTTTTTTTTTTTTTTTTTTTTTTTTTTTTTTTCCTCAAAACTGTTGTGATTGATGTATAAGGACATGCACATAGTGATTAACAAATATTTTAAGGTGATGAGTTGTTTTTTTGATATGAATTTCAAATATCAAAATGTGATGGTATTGTCTAACAATGTGGATGCTTGTCTATTAACATGCCTTGAATTTGGAAACTTAGGAAGTTAACATGCCTTGCAATCTTTTAAAATTCTAGTTCATTGATATATGATTTGATTGACAATATGAAAATAAATGTTCTATATTTTCATAATGATGTGTCCATTTCCCTCATGAGTTTCCACCATTGTAATAGGGAGTTTCTGCCACTATAACAATGAGTTTTCACCACTATAACAGTGAGTTGTTGCAACATAGTTTCAAAAAAATCTAAAAATATTTCATGTAATTGTTTTCTTGTTTTGTAGATGGTGGAGAAGTGGACTCTAATCATTTAGGTTTGGTGCCATCTGAACCCTGGTCAAGAAAGAATCATATTTGTGCTTCACAATGAAGCACTAAGTCAGGTATTTCAGAACAACAGAGAAATTCCTGGTAGAACAACAAACAATGAAGCTTACTATATTTCCCTATTTGATGGGCTAACATCGGCTAGGAATTATGGTGTGAATGAAATTATCATTTAGACGAATTCCAAATTGATATGCAATAAAATGACTCGAATTTATCAAGTTTGAAGCCAAAATCTAAAGCCTTTTTCATACAGAAGAAAAAAAAAATGTCTTCTCAGTTTTAGAGCTTTACCATAAATTTTTGGTCGAATGTTCAAAGGGTTTTTGATGATGTACTCTATGAAGCAGCATCCAATGGAGGTGGATTTCCAAGATATGTGGAGGAATCAGCATGTGCTCCACCAATTGTCATTCATGGTCATTGATATATGTGGCATGTTAATGAATGCATTTTTCTTGTCATTATTATCGATGTTCTTATGGTGTTCTTATTTCTTATGATGTTATTATAGCATCATAGACAATCATTATGTGCATCCTTTTTAATGTACTGATAGGAGATCTATTTTTTATATACGAACTCACTTTATTTTTTGGTACCTTTTTATATTTGAACAAAATGTGTATGTAATGAATGTAATTTCTAATCAAAGTTATTAATGTAATTACATTGTGATTACAGTTTAGTTAATGTAATTACATTCTATTCACAATTCAGATGTATCATTTTGATTACAATTCAGTTGTGTCTAATAATTCAATTCAATTCAGTTGTGTCATTTTGATTACAGTTCAATTATGTCTAACTGTTGGAAATACTTAGGGGGGTGGGGGGTGAATCAGTATTTCCTTTTACAATTTTTATTTTACTATTTAAGATCACTTAAAGTACAACACAAAAATTAATAGAAAAATAAATAGTTTTATTAAAAAATGGCGAGGAATCGAATCCTCAATTGCAACAACTCAATTTCCAATTTGTAAAATCACACCTATGATTCCTTCAGGGCTCCAACCTTAGATGAAGACTCCAATATTCAAAAAACTAGGCTCCAACATGTATTTCAAGTCTCCAACCTTGTGCTCCACTAAGCTCCAACTTGGTCTTCTTGAGGACACCAATCCTCTCTATAATATGTTAGGAAATCAGAAAGGAAGAAATATTTTCTTATGTTGATAATTAATTGTGATATCCATATGTTCTTATTAAAATTTCTTATGTTCTTATTTTATCTTTGTTTCATCAAGAAATTATCAAAAGAAAGATATTAAGATCAAGTACATCAGTTGTAGGCAGACAAACAGGGCTAGAACCCCTATATAGGGGAAAACCTAGTCAAGAACTCTTCTTTCAGTGATTCAAATTGAGATGGACCAAGACCCTAGACCAATAAACCTTCCTCCTCCACCAAGTCAGCCTTCCAAGATGATGTAGTAGAATATTCTTATCCAAAAGCTTCAACGTAGAAATTATCCAACAATTTTCCTTCCCATTTGCAGAATTTTGACCCCCTGCAATAGAATTTTGGCATCCCAGTTACTATAGAATTTTGGCCCCCTTCCAGCATCTACAGAGCTTCACACATGTGGGAAAGAGAGAGAAAATTTTGACTTTTATGCTTGAAAGAGTCCTCCTTCTTCTTCGTTATCCTTCTTCTCCTTCTTCCTTGAATTTCACACTTTTTCTTGGCCTAACAACTGCATATCGAACTTGTTGTGAGTGAGTGACAGATGAGGTCGAGTTGTTGCCTTTGTATAGCATTCCTTATAGCCATTTTAGGCTGACTTGTCGAGTTTTGAGGTCGACTTGGTGGAGGAGGCCTAATTGACATATTTTACAATAAAATAAATTTCTTCTTTGACAAATAAATCCCAAGAAGCATTTTTTACATTATGACATGGAAAAGGAAACTTAACACAAACCCTAGAAGCCTGCAATGGAGGCTTTGACCTAAAAAATAGCTGACCCAAGCATGAAACCCATACTTTAATAAGTCAATTTTATTAATAATAAAAATTATTTTTCTTTCTTTTGATAAATATATTAGATCATGACTCAAGTACAATTATGAAGACCAACACTAGATACAATATTAAACGCTCCCTCTTAACTAAGGAGGTATTCATAATTATCTATTTATGAAGGTACATGGAAGATATCCAAAATGAACTACAAAGAGTTATGGCACACTCAATGCCCTAGACTAGATACCTGACCAGGGTTATCTATCTGGCTGGGACTAAGATGGACTCAAGATTTCAGTCAGTCTATGTACCATCAGACTTACTTGCTAACCCTCAACCCAGGGATCTAGGTGCATATCCAATGTCAGATCTCTATGACCAATTATACCCTCCCTCTTCAGGATCTAGACATCAACACACATGTTGGCAAAATGTCCTCCCAAGCATCCGCCATTAGATGCTTAAAATCTCCCTAATAAACTAGATATATCACTTGTCCAAGCATGCTTTGACCTTATTATGGAGAGATTTTACCTGTAAAAACACAAACTCAATTAATAATAAACTTTCAAACATACCAATAAGCAAACACAAACCTTTGGGGTCCTTAACCATTTGAATGTTGCCAGTATCATCAAGTTATATATAATTATATCAGAATCTTTCTCCTTCTTGTTTCAACACCAAACTTATCCTTAGTACTTTATCAATTTATCTGAAGTTATTTCATTGTCATAGTGTTCCCTCCCACTTTCCTGGGGAGAGATTTCATTCCTTCTATCGAGGCTCCCTCTTAACTTAGGGAGATCAACTACTTTCTTCTTCTATAATATCAGAGAACCTTTTATGTCTTCATTCTTTCTTACAATATCAAGGTCATCTTCCTTCATCATGCTTATCATCTTCATTACCTTGAAGATTGTGTACCTGCAAATCCTCAATCTTATGCTAGGATTATTCTTATAAACCCCAAATCATACTATTAAGGCTTAAAGAAACTCAATCAAACTCATATTCTTGTAAACCTTAGATTCCACCTTTGTCACTCAAAGTGTTAGATATATAATCAAATAATAATTAGAATCTACTAGGGCTTATTGCAAACCATATATTCTCATCATCAAAACCAAAACATATTAATAATATAATCAAGTCATAGAACATCAATCCTTATTGGGGCATTGTTAGAAACTCTACAATTTATAAGCTAAAACATGAGTAACAACAAATAGGTCAGAATACTCGCATATACATATCTAGGATTTTATAATCATGCACTAGCAAATCACAACAATATCTACTAGGTAAACCTAGGACACAAGCAGTAATACATCAAAGCTATATATGTAACAATTTTGACAATACTAGGGTTTCGATTAGACAAACGAATACTCACCTAAGATTTCATCTCTAGAATCTTACTATAGACATCACAACGGTTTTTCTCATAAACCCTATTTTACCAAACCCTAGAGATCTAAGATTATAGTACATTAACAAAAAACTCGAAAGGACTTGGATTTCTATACCAAAACTCTAAGCATCAAGAAAATAAGATTTCTAGACTTCATCATCAACCCTAAGTAGACTAGGGTTTCATAATCAATATTGACAATCCGTTAGGTTATGGTTCTATAGAGAACCTTTTATGGTTCCAAAAGAATGACAATGTAATGAGGGTAGATTTAATCTAATGATTAATCACCCAAACAAGAATATCTTATAATTCAAAACCCTAGGCATGACAACGTTAGTAATGTAGAGAAAATTTTAAAAGAAGAATGATCATACCTTTATATGAAGAGAACTTTGTAACAAAGTTTGTAGACTAATACATACCTTGAGTCATTTCTTAAAACCCTTGTAGGACATCAATTCTTGATGGACTTTCAAAACTTATTTCATGCTTCAAGTTTATCCTTTGAGGTCTCCTCCATAGCCTTTGTGCATTCTGCAAGCTTTTCCTACCAAGGAAAGTCATGAAGAATAGGTTATTAGCATATAATACAAACAAACCTTAATGTGAGGAAGAAACTAAATATGAAAAGATGAAATAAGGAACAAGATACTTATTTTTTGGTAAATGATATAGGGTCCCTCTTAATCTAATCTTTGAGGGATACCTTTAATTTATAAAAATAATTCAAAAATGTCTTAACACAACATGTTATACCTACAAATTTTAGAAATAAAAACACAAAGGAAACTCAGAACTTACAATAGAAAACCAAGGGAGGATATGTGAAAGGGAGGACTTAGTAGTCCAAGTGCATGACTTTCGATGCTTCGTCAATCTTGTTCTTCTTTGGTGGTCCTTCATCAGCAATATTTTCATATTCTTGTTCTCTCTTTTTATTCCTTGGATTCTCAGGACAACAACTCTTGTAATGGCCCATCTTATGGAAATTGTAACATTCGAATTTGGATAGGTCAATTTTCTTCTTTGGTCCTTTGAACTTCTTTAAGGTTTCATTCTTCTTATGATGAGCAGAATAGGCATTTGAGGTGTTTTCTTCTTCATCCTCCTCCTTATTTACTAACAATATTCTGGATTCTTCTTGACTACATGCATTCCATATTTGTTCAAATGTTAGAGTATCTTCCAACTGTTAATTCATGATGAAAAGGCACTCCAATATTTTGGTAGTCCTATAAGGGAAGTAATTATGAGCTCATTTTCGAGGACAACTTCATCTATTGCTTGGAGTTCATCTCTAATTATATATATCATTATAAAATGATGAAGTTGTATCATCATTTGTCATCTTAAGAGTTCTTAGTTCATTATTGAGGCTTGTTATTTAACCAATTTTCATGATTATGAGTAAATTGGAGAGAGCCTCATACATTTATTAAGAAAAAATTATGTTGGATATGTATGGAATTAGGTTATCCTTAACTCCATCCATTATGAGATTCATAGCCATGATTTCAATTTCTCTAAAATTTTCGTTCTCTGCATCACTTGATTCATCAATAGGCTTCTTGAAGTTTCCTTGAAAAATATCTAAAACTTTGTTCTTTTCGAGAATGAGGTCTATTCTCTTTTTCGAGGCCCTGTAGTTGGACGCCCCTTCTAATTTGTTTTCTCCCTTCATTGGGTTTTTCATAGTTCCTATAGATAGTTGGCTTGTCTCTTTATATGATCCATTTTCCTTAATGACCCTTTTCTTGATCTCCTTTTTCCTCAATAGATCCTTTTAGCCTACATTTTTCCTTTTTCTTCACCTTAGCTCTGCAAAACACATTAGAAAATAAAAAAGGCAAAAAGATTTTCTTATTTTGATAATTAATTGTGATATTCTTATGTTATTATTAAAGTGTCTTATGTTCTTATTTTATCTTTGTTTCATCAAGCAATTAGCAAAAGAAAAATATGAATATCAAGGACACCATATGTAGGCAGACAACTAGGGCTAAAACCCCTATATAGGGGAAAACATGGTCAAGAAATCTTCCTTCAATAATTCAAATTTAGATGGACCAAGACCCTAGAACAATAGACCTTCCTCTTCCACCAAGTAAGACTTCCAATTTGATGTAGTAGTATCTTCTTATCTAGCAGATTCAGCCCAACAACAATCCAACAATTCAACTTCCACGTTACAAAATTTCAAACCCATTCAGCAGAATTTTGGCCTCTGAGTTACTGTAGAATTTTGGCCCCCTTCCAGAAGCTACACAACTTTGCACATGTGGGAACGAGAGAGAAAATTTTGACGTTTATGCTTGAAAGAGTCCTCCTTCCTCTTCACTATCCTTCTTCTCCTTCTTCCTTGAATTTCAAACTTTTTCTTGACCCAGTAACTGCAGATCAAACTTTTTGTGAGTGTGACAAATGAGGTCGAGTTGTTGCCTTTATAAGTGACCCTTCTACTGAGTTTAGGCTTACTTGTCTAGTTTTGAGGCCAACTTAGTGGAAGAGGCCTAATTGACATATTTTACAATAAAATAAGTTTCTTCTTTGACAAATAAATCCCAAGAATCATTCTTTACATTCTGACATGGAAAATGACACTTGACACAAACCATAGAATCCTACAATGGAGGATTTTACCTAAAAGTAATTGACCCAAGCATGTAACCCATGCTTTAATAATTCAATTTTATTAATAATACAGTTTAGTTTTCTTTATTTTGGTAAATATATCACAACATGACTCAAGTACAATTATGAAGATCGACACTAGTTACATTCTTCAAGACAATATAGGTTCCAAAGATAATACTTCAAGTCTAAAATTATTTCAAAATATGTTACAAAGAAAGACCTTAGAATGCCTTCAATACTTCTCCAAATTTCCAATAAAGGTTTGCAACAATTTACTGCTCCTGAGATTATCTCTATCACAAAAATTTCAACACCCAAAGTTCCAAATATTTGAGGGTACAGAGGTTTATTTTTGCATAGGTCTGAAGTGTGTTGAGATGGCCCAGGTTGTAGAGAGCTACCACAGTCTCAAATTTCATAGATAGTCTAAAATTTCATAGGAATACTATAGTCTAAAATTTAGTGACTTTTCATATGTCTCGTTTTCAAGCCAAATGGAGGTCTCCTATAGGTATGGATTGTCTTCTCCATAGAATAAGGTATTGTTATCCACCACCAAAATTGGATATGCAATAATAAAAGAAAATATCCCTTACATAAGTATAACCATAGAAAAATTCCACCAAGAACCTTTACTCTCTTTCTTTCTTAGACTTTTCTAGTTCACAAGATGTGAACTATTCTACTCCTTGCTCCTGTATCTTTCTTTTTTTTATTTGCAGTTGGATTGATTGTTAAAATGAGTATTCACACTTTATACAAAATTCCCTCAATGAAAAGACAACTCTGTTGAAGAGGGTTGATTTATGTAGGCTCAGGTCGACTAGCTCAAAATTATATTTTTCTGAATTGTAAATTCATTTTCTCTCAAGTTATGAGGAGTTTGGAGGAAAGAGTATACTCGTTGGAAAAGGCATAATTTCCTCTACAACTTGGTCTAGTATTTTATTCTAAGAAATGACATCTATAGTTGGACATTTTATTTTTCCATTCATCATATGAGTGTTTTCCATAACAACCCTATTTTAGGGTTTTCTTTCATGGATCAATGGCATCATGTAGCTAAGGTTTTTTCATAATATTACAATGCCTTGGACAATGTTAGTGCTTCTTTTATATTCTCTATGACATTGTATTTTTAGGGAAACTTTAATGCTAGGGTTTCTTCACATGTGTTCCTCATCTATTACGGTAAGGGAATCTTTAATACTTAGGATTTCATGTTATTACCATATTCATTCAGGTTAGGTCATCTTAGGGTTTCATCAATTCATATTAGGGCTTGCTTTAACAAATTATTTTCAATGCACCTAGGGTTTTCATCTTCAACAAGAAATCCTAGGGTTTCATTACCCAAGGTTATCATCTTTAACAATGCAAGGGTTTTCACCTAGGTTTTTGCGCTTAGGGTTTTCTCCTAGACAATGTGCATAGGGGTTTGCACCTAGGGTTTTTCACTTAGGGTTTTCTCCTAGACAATAAACCTAGGGTTTCACACTTAGTGTTTTGAACTTGTTGCTAGGGTTTTGAACTTGTAGCTAGGTTTTTTCCATAATTTTGACATGCCTTGGACAATGTTAGTGCTTATTATATATGTGTTATGACATTTTTTAAATAATGAGTCCATACAAGTGGAGTGTATTGAAAGAGTGTGGAATGACATGTTAAAGAGTTTTTAACCCAACGTTTCAGACTTCAAATTGAGTCCATCATCAAGGGAATGCTTAAGCTTTCCCATAATGATGGACTCACTTTGAATTCTGAAACGTTGGGTTAAAAGCTCTTTATGCCATTGTCTTGCTAGGGAAATTTTCCTGCTAGGGTTTCTTCATATGTGTTCTTCATCCATTAGGGTAAGGGAATCTTTAATACTTAGGATTTCATTCACTTATCATATTCATTTATGGATTCATTCATGCATACATTAATTAGGTCATCTTAGTGTTTCATCAATGCATATTATGGCTTTCTTTAATAAATGACTTTCAATGCACCTAAGATTTTCATCTTCAACAAGAAATGGTAGGGTTTCATTACCCAGGGTTAACATCTTTAACACTGCAACGATTTGCACCTAAGGTATTTCACTTAGGGTTTTCTCCTAGACAATGCACCTAGGGGTTTTCTACTAGGGTTTCGCACTTAGGGTTTCTAACTTGTTGTTCCACAAACTAGCACATCTACTGAATAGGCTAAATTTATAGGTACATAAACAACTTGGGACAAAGGCCCATTATCACCACAACCTAAGTCCCCTTCTCCTCTTGAATTTTCACCACATACACTCTATGAATTTATACTTCATTTGCAGGAATAAATGGAGTTCCAAGGATGAAATATGCAAAAAAACTTCCCAGAACATTCATTCATTCATTATCCATGAGTAACACATGCAAAATTTCCAATAGCTTCAATGTTCTAACAAAATTAGGGCACATTAAAAAATGTAGATAATGCTCCATGCATTAGACATTTATTAGATTATATTACAACATTAAACAACACTTACAAGATAATGAATAATATATTCATGCATCAAAGTTCCTAAGAGAAGATCCAAGAGAGAAAATGATGCTTTCCAAATGTCAAAATGCATTAGATTCATCCAAAATCACTCCACAAAGTTGTTGAAGGAAAATCTTTAATGAAGTTATCCAAAATCAAAAGTGTCATGATCCAAAGTGAGAGAGAGTCTCTCTTATTTATAGAAGTCTAATGAGCTCTAATTCTTAAAGAAGAAGCCCCTAACATAACAAATTATGTGAGGTAACCTTGGCTACAAGCCAACCAAGATGGCTTAAAGATTAATCATTATTTAACTTTTCCTTTACATATGGTGATATACAAAATGCAATTGTGATATCTTGCATTTTTGCAATTGCTAGATACAACTTCATTTAAGGGAGAAAATGATCTAGGTGGATGTTGGTGGCCACCCACCTATCCCACTTGGACCCCATAATTTTCTCTTTCAATTTTTCAGTTTCCTTAATTGTAGCATAGTTTACTATTTTTAGCAGTTTTTCGGGTCCTAAACTTCTGAAGTCATTTTGAGGCCATAAACGACGCTTTTTTGGCAATCTTGTACTAGCAATTTTCTATTTAAATTCATCTTTTCCATCGTATTCCTCAAAGAGATATTTCCAATGGGGTATCATGCATGTAAAATGGAGATAATATGACCAAGTCGCAACCTCGGGAAGTTGGCTATCCAACTAACCGCAACGGGGCCCATAAACTCTTGGTGTTACATCTCCTCGGGTTAGGGTTTTGGTTGTTTAGGGTTTGTTCTTATTGCTCAATAATAGGAAGGCCCTTGAGCCTCATTGTAACACAATTTAGAGGCATGTAGCCACCACATCTCTTCTCATAGATAAGCTACCATCGCCCAAGCTAGTTTATTTCCATTTCTGTTTGTAAGCATATTCAATATTTTACATTAATGAAATAAAGTATTATTTTTGTTGCATTTCTCTACTATGGTTATCTCTGTACTTTATTGCATTCCTGTTTAAATCCAGATTAGTGGTATCAGAGCAGTCTGCTCTTTCTCTGTTTTTCTTTGCATGTCCCCAACGAGATCAGGATATAAGGAGTTAGCACTTGAACTAGTCGAACCTTTGCAAGACCAACCTCGCAAACCCCAATGGCCTCCCAGGCGGATGAAACGAAAGACAAGGGGGCAAGAGATCCTATCAAAATATTGCTCGAAGAAGCCCTCGAGTGACAAAGGAACGTGATGATGGACAACTTTGCCCAGATACTTTAGTGGCTACCCAGGGGTGATGCATCTAATAGCTACTCTGGAAACGCCACAACCTTTAAGGTACAAGTTAACTTTGAAATCCCCGTATTCGAGGGTCACATGGATGCAGATGTCATAGATAAATGGTTAAATTTGCTAGAAGGGTATTTTTATGTTCATGATTTTTCTAGCCAGGAAAATATTACTTTCACTCTTCTCAAAGCAGCCCCCCACGTCAAGGACTGGTGGGAAGCCTACTACGAGCAGAAGGATGAAAGTACGGTCTCACTGTTTTCAACCGTGCCCACTTGGAATTCATTCTGGGATGCCATCAAGGAGCAGTACTACCCTGTCAGAAGCTATGAGGATAAATACATAAAGTGGACCATGTTGCGGCAGGGAAGGGACCAAGACGTGCCAGAGTTTACCAACATTTTTCATACCCTTCGCACAAAGTTGGGTATCAAGGATTCTGAGCGAAATTTGGTACTCAAATACCGTGGCTGCCTACACAAGTACATCTAGGACGAGATGGAGTTCCTGGAAATCTCCTCGCTTGGTACAACATACCGATACGCTGTCAAGATTAAGCAGAAATTTAAACAAAAGAAGTGAGACTTCGGATCCACGAATCTGAAGCAAGGGAAAGGCTTCCCCAAACCGCATAACTAAGGACAAAGCCAAGATAGGGCAACCCAAGACAACCCGTCGAAGCTACAAGAAAGGAACAACACCAGGAACTCAAAGAAGGACACACGAAAGTGGTGTGAGTTCCATAAGACCCCCACCCACAACACAAGTGAGTGTCGAACCAAGCAGTCACTGGTGGCCGAGTTGAAGGCTTTAGAATTAGATGCATGTTTCGACCCTAAGTCAGAACTCAACAAGAGGAATGACAAAGGGAAGAAAGTCATTGATGCGGAGCCCAGTGCCACTGTTGCCACCGCCAAGGTCTAGAAGAATGAGCCCGAATATCCGAAGGAGGGGGAGCG
Organism: Pinus tabuliformis; assembly: GCA_031772625.1. NCBI lineage: Eukaryota > Viridiplantae > Streptophyta > Pinopsida > Pinales > Pinaceae > Pinus > Pinus tabuliformis. The sequence goes on from CM062816.1 coordinate 1,503,709,294, forward strand.
TCTTTTCCACTCACAAATGTGGGTGAAGGGTTTGCTGCTGCAATTCATTGTTTATAATGGGAGCCAAAAGAACCTCATTTCAGCAGAGGTCGTGAAGCGGCTGGGACTACTGACCATACCATACTTGCAATCGTACAACATCAAGTGGCTTAACCAAGGACGAGATCTCTGAGTCCACCAGCAGTGTCACCTTGCCTACAGCATCAAGCCCTTCACAGACGAGGTATTGTGTGATGTTGCACCTTTGGATGTTTGTGATGTCTTTTTAGGCCAACCATACTTATAGAAGCGACATGATGTGTATGAGTCAAAGCCTCACATTTTTATTATTTCTTTGTGTAATACATTATACAGGATACCAAAGGTATCCCCACCTACCGCCACTTCTTTGATCTCTACTAAGAAAGGTAGTAAGATCATCTCCCAGACTAGGAAATTTATTTTCTTTCTGGCTAGCTCTCAAAGCAAGGGGAAGATCATAGTCACATCCATGGCCCCCAGGAAGGGTTCCTCCACGCAGCAGAAGTAGGTGGATACGGTCATCTTCTCCTCACCCACAGGGGTACCATTGCATTGTCAGGTCAAACATTCGTTCAATTTGACTCCCAGAGCACCTCTACCCAACAGGCCGATATACCACCGCTCCATTCTGGAAAATGATAAGTACAAGAAGCGACATGATCAACATCGGGTGCCACACAAGTTTCATGTGGGTGACAAAGTCTAGTTGTATCTGCAGAAAGAATGCCTCACAAGAACCCATCAAAAGCTTAGACCACTCTGATATGGTCCTTACACCATTACCAAGGTTGTGGGAGACAATGCTTTAGAGCACAACATTCCCCCATTCCTTGTCTTGCATCGAGTGTTCAATGTGGACTTCCCTCGACCATGCTTCCCGCCATTACTGGACACATCAGAGATTGCATAATAGCTCACCAGGGACCAAGTTCAGTAGAATTTTCCTCATCTCATGGAGGAACTCAATGCAATGGGGACCATTTCTTCCTAACGGGGGAGGAATGATCCAGGTGGATGTTGGTGGCCACCCACCTATCCCACTTGGACCTCCACAACTATCTCTTTTAGTTCTGGATGCAAAGACCAACAGTGTGCCTCATCGTGTCCTTCTTTCTTACAATGAGTGTATGAAGGTTTATCCTTCTTTACAGTGTTTGCTTTCCTCTCCTTCCATTTCAATTTCTTCTTTTCCTTGTTCTCGTTTACAGAATATTTAGATGATTTCCCAACCTTTAGGTTTACATTCTTACCTCTAGCCTCTAGATGTGTTGCTTGAATTGATACATCATCTAAGATAGTGGGATTAAACATAAGTATAGTATGTTTTAAATAACTATGAAGACCATCTATATACTTCAATAAAGTCTCAGGTGAGTCCAATGAAAGACCTAGAGTTAAAGCTCTTTTCCTGAATTCCTAAGTATAACTATGTACACTCTATCCCTTCAATTGCCGAAGAGTTTGCCAACTCATCATTGCCTACTGCATGTAAGTCAAAGGATAGAATTTCTTTTTGATAGCAAAAACAAATTCATTCCAGGAAGAAATGATTTTACCATGTTTTTAAAGATCAACTTGTATCTTGCCTTCCCACCATACTAGTGGAGTTCCTCCTAGTTGAAGGCTAGCCAGCTAGATCTTCTTCCTTTCTAATTCAACATTTTGCACCCTGCAATATACATCAATTTGCCTTATCCAGTTATCTAGCTTCTTTGCATTAAGTTCTCCATCATAAATTGGCAAATCAAACTTTATATCTAATTTGATTAAAGAAGTTTTCTTCCTCTTCTTAGAAGAGCTAGTTTTATGCAAAGAGAATGACTCTGAGGATGACGATGATGATGATGGAAGAGACAGTGGAGGAGGCATTCCTCCTTTTCCTTTGTCTTCAAGAGGTGAAAGTAGAAAAGGTTCCTCTGCTCCTTTTTCTAGTGTTGGTGTTGAAGTGCCTTCACCTCGACCCTTTTTGAACTCCAGATACATCTCTTCCACCATAGCTCTTATGGTCATAAAACTGTCTAAAAACTGAGATTTTGATCCCAATGGAGTTTCTTCTGGCATTCTCCTCTGAGAAAAGACTCTTCCAATCTATGGATTAGCTCAACAAGTACTCCTTCTCCTCTTCGGAGCTTTAATCTAATTAGCATTCAAATTCCTACACAAGCTTGTCTAACCTTAACAAATACCTTAAGCTCTAATACCACTTGATCTAAAATGCGATCTTAAATAAAGACTAAGTTATTACAAACTTATGTGCAGGAAAATCTTATATTACTTAGTGCAATGGATCGATAAGATTGCGAATAGTATAGATAGTCAACAGTTAAAAAGGCACACTAAAATACCTATCAACATAGCCAAATGATAAAGGAGTTCACCAGATTTCCTGGCTATGTCTCCTGGTCCAAGATTTCAATGCGACCTCTATATTATGTCTTCAAAATAGAGATTACAAGTGTGAACTCAAACACTGAGTCTCAACACAACAGTCAGTGGAAATACATAGAGTTTACACTTCAAAACAAAGTGTCTCGACCTCCAAACCCCCTGGATGGCTTCACAACCTCTCTGGCTCTGCTCTGCTCGGCTTTCTCCACCTCTATACGGTCAACTCCCTCTGGCTCTTGGGCTCTATCAACCTCTCTGTCTTCCTTCCTTCTTTCAACTTTTCTACGTTCATCATGTTTTATAACACGTTTTTGTTACAAAAACGCTTAAAGTGTGGAAACTGATTTGTTTATATTAGAAACAGTTTGAACAAAAGGACCAGCGGGCGTGAGTGGTCCTAACCATCCAGCCTTTCCCCGGTGCTAATCCCGAAATAGATGAATCAGACGGCTATCATGCCTCGTCCGCCAACACCCCCTTTGACCGTCGATCTACGCTCTGTTAATCCAACGACTGACGACGATTTCGGACAGCGCACTTTCACAGGGATTACTCGCCCGAAAAAGTGGTTTCCTCTCTCCTGCGCCATGTTATGTGTCAACCAATGTATGGAATTGGGCAGAGCCCATCCAATACCACTTACTGCTTGAAGCCCATCTGAAATACCGTTTACCACAGAATTCAAATTTCTGTTGTTTTGGTTCATAATTCCTTCAAGTCCATTGAAATCCTTTGCGCCTGTGTGAAGTCCTCCTCTTTGATTATTTGTGATGCGATAAAGCGAAAATGGCATATCTCATAACCTTTAGGCCTATGGTAAGTTCTGCCTTTTGTAATATTGCGATGCGATTATGTGATCTCCACTGTTGGATCTGTGTGCCCAATCCGACGGCTTACGTTAAGTCGTTGGTTTGCTGATCGCATTTCCCAATGGGCTTCCTCTGATACCTTTCACTGGCCACCTTTGATGCGATATCGTTGATTCCATCCCGACCATTGATCTGGAAAATCCAACGGCTCTGATTCAATGATTCATCATTTCTACTTCACTTGGGTTTCCACCATTTCTTAGTGTTTTTCTTTGCATTCCCTGTTTCCGATATTTGAAGACTTAGAGGTTTAAGATCCGTTTTGGATCAAGGGGAGAACCACATCCTTATGGATTTCCCATTTTTTATGAAGATACCACAGCCACAATGAAAAACATCTCTCCCTCCATCCTTCCTAATTTCCATGGTTAGAGAAATTAGGACCCTAAAAATTTTCTTTTATAGTTTGAAGTTTTATGCAGATCTTGTGACTACTTACTTGATCCTCAAAAAATGAAATTATTTCCAGCTACTCTTAAAGATAGAGCACTTAAATGGTTCATGGGATTAGGAACACATACTATTACAACATGGGAAGAAATGAAAAAAATAATCTTAGAAAAATATAAGGATTATTGCATGCCCCATAACATTAAGGATGAAGTCTTTAAGATGATGCAGAAAGAGGATGAAAGCCTTGAAGATCTAGTTGAAATATTTTTTTACAATATTAAAAGGGCTAAGATGCATAAATTAGGTGATGAAACATTAAAATATCATTTGCTAAAATCCATTAGAGATGAATGGATTGACCTTCTCAATTTAATGGGAAGGGAGATGTTTCTCAAATTTCGTTTGGAGAAATTTGTGATTTGTGTAAGCATGTTTCAAGGGGTAAGGCTAGAACTCGTAAAAATCTGAGAGATCCTATGATGTCTAGAAGTAGTAAATATGAAATTGGAATAGTAAGTGGAGCTGAAATAGGAAATTTGCTTGACAATTTCAAAACAGATATCCTTGGGAGTCTTAGTGAACAACTAGATACCCTTAAGATGCAAAACAAGAAAAAAGCCGAGAATGTTTCATTATCTATTTTAGGTCCCAAATGTAGGAAGAAATGTGCCTTCAGAGAATGTCCCCTTGATAGTATAGAAATTTATTTCATATGTGTTGAAAATCATAATACAAAGGAATGTCTTTCGATACTTGGTCTTAAGTTTGTTTTCAAGATGAGGATGGAACAAGCCAAGTTGAATCACTCTATTTTATCACTAAAATACCATGGCAAAATCAACAATCAAATATGACTCAACAATCATACACATGCCTTCGCAACCTTGGGCACCACAATCTCAAAATCCATCTTAGTCACAAGGTTGGAAAAATCCTTATGGAAAATATCCTCAATATCCTCAATTCCAACAACGTTATCCTTCTTTTCCACCACAATATTATACTCCTCAACCAACCCAACCACTTCAATTTCAAAATCCAAATCAACAACTTTCATTACCATTTCCTCAAAAACCCAATAAACTACCTACTTAAGCACTTTTGAATCCAAACAATAAGAATCAACAAGTTATTTATAATTTTGAAGGAAAAAAAAAAAAATCAAGCTTCTATGGTTACCCTATTAGGTCTAAATGATGTTCAACTTAAATCTGGTAGGGTTTTGCAAAAGAAGTCACCAACACCGCCATCCAAAAATCTCAAGAGGATGAAGTTCATGAAAAAGATGCAAATGTTGATCAAGAAAATATTCTTCTAAGAGAAGATATTCCTATACAATCAAAGGATGAACAAACAAAGAAAGCTCCTATAGTTCTTCTACAGGACAACCTTCTATTTCTTTGCAAGATCCACCTTTTCCTGAAAGGCTCAAAATTGATAAAGGAATAGAAGGCAAATTGTTTTACCATACTATGATATGCTAGATGAAATTAAAAATATTTGCATCAAAATTCCTTTACTCCAATATATAAAGGAAATACAAATATTTGCAAAAAATATTAAGGAGTTATGAATCAGAAAACCAAGAAGAAAAAGAAAAAATGTTAAAAATATCCAATTGGTAGGAAAATTTGTTGATATCATGATGGATAAACCTAAAGTTCAAAAATATCTAGATCCTAGTAGGCCCATTGTGAAAATTCATATCAATGGTATTGAAATTCCAAACACTTTGATTGATCTAAGAGCATCCATTTCATATCAATGGTATTGAAATTCCAAACACTTTGATTGATCTAGGAGCATCCATCAATATTATTAGTAAATAGACAATGGAGCAACTTAAGCTTCCTAATCTTAAATATACCCCTACATTATTACAATTAGCAAATAGATTTGCTATCAAACCAGATGGAGTATTAGAATATGTGTCTATTTCTCTAGATTATTGGGAATATCCTATAGATTTCATGATTTTAACTCCCAATAATAATTAGGAGCTCATCCATTGATCCTTGGTAGACCTTGGCTAGCTACAGCTAATGCATTCATAAGTTGTAGATATGGTGATATGTATATCTCTTATGGGAATTCCACTAGGAAATTTACATTGTATCCTCCCGCAAAAACAATAACTGAAGTAGAAAGTGAAACTTGGATAGATTATTATTATGAAGACTTTGATTATATGCAACTAGTTTATACTCTTTCACAATTAGATGAAGAAAATAAATTTATAAACGTCATGAATAATTATTATTATTCTTCATACTTTAAGCAAGATCAAAGTTTTCAAGAGCAATTCAATATTGAATATATATCATCTCACCAAATGGATTTACATTCTATGGAAAATTTTGGCAATTCTCAAGTATAAATTTTTCTAGCTAAAACATTGAATATTAATAATTTACAAGAATTTCAAAAGAGGAAATTGAACAGATGCTATAAAAACACTCTTCTACCTATGCATTGGAGTATACTTATATGAAAGGAATTGATCCTAAAACGTGTATGCATCATATTTATCTTCAGGAAAATGCCAAACCAGTTAGACAACCTCGGAGAAGGATGAATCCTAATTTGAGAGAAATTGTTAAGGAGTAATTACAAAAGCTAATGTGAATTTCATATATCCAATATTAGATAGTCAATGGATGTCACCTTTAGTGATTGTTCCAAAGAAAAATGGAAAATGGAGAGTGTGTATTGACTATAGGGAATTAAACAAAGCTACTTTGAAAGATCATTTTCCACTACCCTTTATAGATCAAGTATTAGATACCTTGGCAGGGAAGAAGTATTTTTCATTTTTAGATGGTTTTAGTGGATATAACCAAATCCAACTAGCACTAGAAGATCAAGATAAAACTACTTTTACATGTCCATGGGGAACATATGCCTATAGGGTACTTCCCTTTGGATTATGTAATGCACCTGCCACATTCCAGAGAGTAGTTTTAGGTATCTTTTCTGATCTAATTCATGATTGTGTGGAAGTATACATGGATGACTTTACTATGTATGGTGATACTTTTGAGGAAGCTATTGAAAATTTGGAAAAAGTTCTTATTAGATGTAAAGAGGCAAACCTTTCATTAATCCATGAGAAACATTTTATGATCTTCAATGAAGGGATTGTTTTAGGACACCATATTTCAAGTGATAAAATTAATGTGGATACATCTAAAGTAGAAATAATTTCCAAATTTTCAATTCTTGTTTGTCAAAGATATGTTAGAAGTTATCTCAGATTTACTGGATATTATACAAGATTCATAGAAAATTTCACAAAAATAGCCTCTCTCCTTTTCAAACTTCTTACAAAAGATTGTTAATTTGTTTGGAATTCTGACTCTCAAAAACCATTTGAGACATTGAAACAAAATATTATTGAAGCACCAATTCTAAGAGGACCTAACTGGTCTCTTCCTTTTGACACTTCTATTGATACTTCAGATACAGCTTTAGGAGTTTTGTTGGGACAAACATATTTAAATCCTTGTGCTATATATTATACAAGCAAAAATTTGACTCCAGCAGAGTTCAATTACACTGTAACAGAAAAGGAGTTTTTAGTTGTTCTGTGTGACATCATCAAGTTTCGTCAGTATATCACTGGTTATTAGACTTTCATTCATAAAGATCATTCTGCCATTAGATATGTAATGAAAAAACCAATTACTAATAGTAGAGTTACAATATGGTTGTTATTGTTACAATAATTCAACATTATTATTCTTGATAGTCCATGAAAAAAATACAGTTGTCGATTTTCTTTCTAGAATGAAGAATAATGTTATGAAACCAGCTCACAAAAATATAAAAAAGATAGATCAATGCCTTAGAAATAAGCCTCTTCGAGAGGGCAACCTCCTTTACATTACACAAATGAACAATTCTTAGATGATACAAATGACAAGACCTCCTTTCTATATATAGGAGTGTTACACTAAAAAATGTCACCATGGCTATTTACAGTTAGTATGGCTCTATCAACAGTCATGCTATCCTCTTAGGCAAGTCTTATGCCTCTGCTCTCCATGTCCAACTCCAAAAAAGAGAGAAAGTCTTTATAAATGTATTTATCTCTGGGTACGCAGGTTCTCTCAACCTTACCTGTGGGTACGCACCCAATGTTCACAAAAGCTGCGTCCTTGGATGCTCTGTATGTAAAGGGGCAGGTGCGTCCCCCTGTAAAGGTCAAAATGCGCAATTTTCATCTTTAAAAAGTTACTTGTGGTCATTTCTAGAGCATTCTAGAAGGTTGTTCGACGTGTATTGAGCGCCTCCAGATGGTTCATGTACCCCTACGAAAGAGGAACTTATCCCATCAATAAGGGAACTATCCCATCCAAAGAGGGGATTATCCCATTGATGGTGGACCTGATTAACCTCCTCTTGAGCACTATAAATACAGGCATTAGGCCAGAAGGAGGGGAGGTTGGAAGCTATACATTTCTAAGGGTAAATGCTGCAGGAATTAGGACTCCCATTTAGAAGCTTGTGAGGAGAGATTGCCATCTTTGCTTGTTCTATTTGGAAGTGGGTGAGCTTTGTCAAAGTAAAGGAGAACTCTTGATGGACCCTGGGAGGGACTTGCACAACACCAAGGCTCAGGTTGTATTTGTTCCTTTTGTTACCTATTAATGCAAATGAGTCAATTCTTCTCAATAACTTGTTATTTATGAGTTGTTTCATGTACTCCTTGGTCTATGTGTTAAATATGTTTTATTCTATGAGATTATCAAGTGCTATTTAATCGTTTGATTGTTAGTGTATGCAGGTTTCAAAGTGAAGGAGGAGCTCATCCGGATCAGCGGAGCTGGACTGCTACAACAGCGTTGGATTACAGGTAGGATCTAAACACTTGATTTCCCATATAGTAAATGCATGTTTAGAGGAGGATTGCTCTTGTTTGTCTTGTTTGTCACTAGAGAGTCTTAGGCTCCTAGGGAGGTTGATTCGTGTCCGCACTATCGACTCTTTCCGCCTGACAAAATGGCGACTCCGCTGGGGATATGACACCCCTAAATGTTCCTGATTCTAAAGTGGTATCTACCCTGCCACGGGTTAATTATGTGGCAACTGGTCCCATGTTTTCAGTTACCGATGCAAGTGATCCGGTAATTGACATGGAAAACTCTATGGGATTACTTGAACACGATGTTCTTATCCCTTTTGAGTCCCTTGACATGTGTTCCTTTCCGAGAAGTATTCTTCCTTCTGATGAAGACCTCTTGGAAGCCATGATCAAGGTGTGTCCATTGACATGTCTTTCTTCCAGTTGGAAGCCATGATCAATGTCGCGAGGATAGTTTTTTATTGTATCAACCTCGTTAAAAAATGAAACAATGAGTACGAGGAAAGTTCCTTTTACTGTGTCGACCTCGTTAAAAAATGAATCAGTGAGAGTGAGGAAAGTTCCTTTTACTGTGTCAACCTCGTTAAAAAATGAATCAGTGTGTACGAGGAAAGTTCCTTTTACTGTGTCGACCTCGTTAAAAAATGAATCAATGAGTGTGAGGAAAGTTCCTTTTACTGTGTCAACCTTGTTAAAAAATGAATCAGTGTGTACGAGGAAAGTTCCTTTTACTGTGTCGACCTCGTTAAAAAATGAATCAGTGAGTGTGAGGAAAGTTCCTTTTACTGTGTCAACCTCGTTAAAAAATGAATCAGTGTGTACGAGGATAGTTTTTTCCTGTCTCAACCTCGTTAAAAAATGAAACAGGCTAGCATGAGGATAGTTCTTTTACTGAGTCAACCTCATTAAAAAATGAATCAGGTAGACTTTAGGTTATTTAGGTAGATTGTAGAAAGTAGGGTTTTGAGGATAGTTCCTATTACTGAGTCAACCTCGTTAAAAAATGAACAGGTATGAGGATAGTTCTTTTCTTGTGTCAACCTCCTTAAAAATGAAACAACTCCCTTTTCAAGTTAAATATTGAAAGTAAACCTTCATTCCATCCATCTGGTTGAATGCAATGAAGCCTGGGGGGCATGTACCTTGTTTTGCATCATTAAACTGGGGGCATGCGAACTTTTTGAGCATAGTTCCTTGTCTTGTGTCGAGCTCGTTAAAAAATGAAACAAAGGTACGTTAAGTAGGTAGATTGTAGAGCGTAGTCATGAGCACAGTTCCTTGTCTTGTGTCAAGCTCATTAAAAAATGAATCAAGGATTTTAGAGCATAGTTCCTTGTCTTGTGTCAAGCTCGTTAAAAAATGAATCAAGGTTTTTAGAGTAAAGTTTTTGTTAGGTAGATTGTAGCGAGTAGTTACGAGCATAGTTCCTTATCTTGTGTCAAGCTCATTTAAAAAATGAAACAAGGGTTTTGAGGATAGTTCGTTTCCTGTGTCAACCTCACTAAAAAATGAAACAACTCCCACAAGTATTTCCAAGATCTTGAAAGTAAAGCTTCATTCCATCCACCTCATTGAATGCAATGAAGCTTGGGGGGCATGTACCTCGTGTTGCGTCATTATGCTGGGGGCATGTGAACTTATAACAAGCATAGTTTTTCGTTTCAAGCTTGCGTAAACATGAAACCGAATCCGAGCATAGTTCTTTTCCTGTGTCAAGCTCGTTAAAAAATGAAACAAATCCTCCTCTACTTGAGTCGAGAGATTGACTAGATCTCATAAATGTTAAGTTGTATATTTAGGTTAGTTATTTCAATGTTTTGCATAATTTTCTTATAGTTGTAGGTCGAGTCTTTCAAATGATCTCGTTCATGAACCTTCATTTCATCCAACTGGTTGAATGAAATGAAGCTGGGGGGCATGCACTCTAGCAGTTACGCTTAGGGGGCATCAAGCACAGTTTTTATCTGTTTCAAGCTTGTGTAAAAATGAAACTACTTTGAAGCATAGTTTTTATCTGTTTCAAGCTTTTGTAAAAATGAAACCTATCTCGAGTCAGTTTCAGTTATTTTCAAGACTCGTTAAACTCATGAAAATCCGGAGATTATTTTGCTATTTTTCATTCTCGTAAAACAAATGAAAATGCCGAGTTCTTTCCGTATTTTCCTGCGCGTAAATTAAATAGAAAGTCGGCCATATGAGTACATTTTTATCATTTTTTTTCAAACTCGTTAAAACTTACGAAAAAATGAAAACCATGAGTACATTTTTATCATTTTTTTCGAACTCATTAAAACTTACGAAAAAGTGAAACCTTGGAGTTCTCTTTTAAGCCCTTTTCAGACTCCTAAAATATGAAAAGATTGCCGAGCGTTTCTTTTACACTCGTTAAAACGGAATTAAAAGACGGTCCCCTTATAGCCCTTTTCTGACCGTAAAAACAGGAAAAGATTGTCGGGTTTTTGTCATTTCAAACTCGATACTGGAAATAAAACGACGTGTCCTTGATCGCTTTTTACTTTTCAGGTCAGTGGCACTAATTATGAAAGTACTCCTTGGTCGCAAGATCAAGCGGTTCTCCCAGGTATTATTTTATACTTTTTCGGGCTTGGGGGACACAAATTTACGAAAAAGTTCAACCTGGAGTCTTCTTAAGTTTTTTAGACTCTCTAAAATTGAAAAACACCGAGTTTCTCCTATACTGGGCTCGTTAAAAATTTCACAGTAAAGGACCTGTTCAATTACAAACAAGAACGAACCAATCCTTCCTAGGGTTCGAATCAAAACTAGGTTGGACTCATCCGAAGGATGAGCTTATAATCAAGCATATGTTATCCTCCTCAAGCTTGTTAAAAATAAAGAGGTACTTGCCAGAAATGGTGGGGGAAAAGAGAGAAGAATGAGCCTATTTGTTATCTTTTGTCTTAGAAGAAACTTTATTACCACTCTTGAACACGACACTTTTCATTCACCTGGGTTGGGAAATCCTTTACCTCACAGTTGATCAAACCACTTTGAAAGTCTTCAGCCGGGTTCCGGGGATTAACTTTGAGTCGTTTATCACCAAGCCATCTGTCGTGTCGTTATGTGTTCAAGAGGTCTGCAAGCAAAACTTTCATCTGCAAAATACTTGTCATCCATTTGACCATCCCTGAGTCAGTCCTTACAGCAACATTTCTTCAACTTGAACTATGATTTCGTGTTGTGGGCTTGCCTGCAACGGGTCGCTTTCTATCGACATCAGCACATTATCTAGAGAGATGACTTAGAAATCGTCAGTACCTTGAAGTCTGCATGCATCAATGGCAGGTTTCTCACCTTTGACGTTAGTTTACATCATTGACTTTCGATTGAAGGATTCCGTGAAATGTTCGACATCAACTCATTCATTCACATCTCATGGATTGTACTGGGTACTTTGAGAACCATTGACATTACTGGTGGTCTCTCTCACACTTGTTAACAGTTTACATCATCGACTGGTAATCAAGTGGTTTCTACCATGTTCGACATCAACTCATTTATTCGCATGGCTAGAATCGTACCAATTCGGGAAGTAGAAGTGAAGACCCTGGATCTAGTTTCCACCATCCAGGCTGCGAGGAGTTTTGTATTCATTATCTAAGTAGACTAATCATAAACAGATGGCTGCGCCCATACTGTGTCTACAAAAGTCTATGATTATGATGTACTGCAAGATCATTCCTGTATCAGAGTAGTTAGTCTGTTAGTTAAAGTTTTGATCTGAGTATGGGAATGCCTACCTCAGTGATGATATAATCTTATACATGTATTTTGTGTTGAAAATTGCAGGTTCTGACCAGGCTCTCCACGAGATAATCCTTGAAATGATAAAGCGCTTCACCCTTCCTAGATAATACAAAACCCTAATCTATTACAGGCTTCGCACTTTAGGGGGCAATCTGTTACACTAAAAAATGTCACCATGGCTATTTACAGTTAGTATGGCTCTATCAACAGTCATGCTATCCTCTTAGGCAAGTCTTATGCCTCTGCTCTCCATGTCCAACTCCAAAAAAGAGAGAAAGTCTTTATAAATGTATTTATCTCTCGGTATGCAGGTTCTCTCAACCTTACCTGCGGGTACGCACCCAATGTTCACAAAAGCTGCGTCCTTGGACGCTCTATATGTAAAGGGGCAGGTGCGTCCCCCTGTAAATGTCAAAATGCGCAAGTTTCATCTTTAAAAAGTTACTTGTGGTCATTTCTAGAGCATTCTAGAAGGTTGTTCGACGTGTATTGAGCGCCTCCAGATGGTTCATGTACCCCTACCAAAGAGGAACTTATCCCATCAATAAGGGAACTATCCCATCCAAAGAGGGGATTATCCCATTGATGGTGGACCTGATTAACCTCCTCTTGAGCACTATAAATACAGGCATTAGGCCAGAAGGAGGGGAGGTTGGAAGCTATACATTTCTAAGGGTAAATGCTGCAGGAATTAGGACTCCCATTTAGAAGCTTGTGAGGAGAGATTGCCATCTTTGCTTGTTCTATTTGGAAGTGGGTGAGCTTTGTCAAAGTAAAGGAGAACTCTTGATGGACCCTGGGAGGGACTTGCACAACACCAAGGCTCAGGTTGTATTTGTTCCTTTTGTTACCTATTAATGCAAATGAGTCCATTCTTCTCAATAACTTGTTATTTATGAGTTGTTTCATGTACTCCTTGGTCTATGTGTTAAATATGTTTTATTCTATGAGATTATCAAGTGCTATTTAATCGTTTGATTGTTAGTGTATGCAGGTTTCAAAGTGAAGGAGGAGCTCATCCGGATCAGCGGAGCTGGACTGCTACAACAGCGTTGGATTACAGGTAGGATCTAAACACTTGATTTCCCATATAGTAAATGCATGTTTAGAGGAGGATTGCTCTTGTTTGTCTTGTTTTTCACTAAAGAGTCTTAGGCTCCTAGGGAGGTTGATTCGTGTCCGCACTATCGACTCTTTCCGCCTGACAAGGAGTCTAAGGGGTCATAATATAATCAAAGTTGACATAACAATAATAATGTAAGGGCACAATAATAACAATAGTGAGCTTCTATGGGGAACAATAATAATAATATGGGGACTACATGGGCACAACAATATAATAAGGGGGTTGTACTAATAACAATAAGGGGTTACACTAGTAGTATAGGGACCTAACATGCCCCTCTCCTTAAAAAAGTGTTGTCCTCAACACTTGATTAGTTCTTGACGCTTCTGTACAAAATTATTGTCCTCCCTTCTTGTTTCTGTGAATGTTCCAGGTTCCAATATGATTTTTACTTCCTCATAAAGTTCTGGCAATATTGTTTGAACTAGGATCTTCTGCAAATTTTTAAATGAGTGGCCACACCTCTTCTTTCTTTTTCCATTCATCCATTGCTTCGTGTAACCAATCTGGTTGGATAATATAAATAGAAAAAAAGCATGCTTCCACATCCTCATCCTTTCTTGAGAGTGCATCTGCAACAACAATTTTCTTCCCTTTTTTGTAGATGATTTCAAAGTCACAACCCAACATCTTTGTGACTCATTTTTGTTGCTCTTTAGAGGATAATATTTGTTCTAAAAAGTATTTAAGACTATCATGATCCGTTTTTACCTTGAAGTGTCTTACCATTAGGTAGGGTCACCATTTCTTAAGTGCATGTAGTATTGCCAACATTTCCTTCTCATAAATAGCTTTGTGTAAATACTCTCCTTTGATTGGACGACTTTCAAAAGCAATGGGTCTTTCATCTTGCATTAAAACAGCACCAATTCTATTTCCTGAAGCATCACATTCCACAACAAAGGTTTCTGTGAAGTCTGGCGTAGCTAAGACCGGTGCTTCACACATTGCTTCCTGAAGATGTTCGAAGGCCTTTATTGCTTCTAGAGTCCATGAAAATGCATCTTTCTTCAATAATGTTGTTAGAGGTGTTGCTATTCTCCCATAATTCTTAACAAACTTGCGATAATACCCTGTCAACCTGATAAATCCTCATAGATGCTTTATGGATGTGGGGATTTTCCATTCCTTAATGGCTTTAATTTTGCTAGGGTCTACCTTAACACCTTCATGAGATACAATATGACCCAAATATTCCACCTCTTGTACTCTAAAGAAACATTTGGAGCTTTTTGCATATAATTGTTTCTCCTCCAATAGTTTGAGCACCCTGTCAACATGTTGAACATGATCCTTCCAAGACTTTTTGTAGATTAGTATATCATCAAAAAATACTAACACAAATTTTCTAAGGAAGTGTTTGAAAATGGAATTCATCAAACCTTGAAATGTATAAGGTGCATTAGTTAGGACAAAAGGCACAACCAAAAATTCATAATGACCCTCATGAGTTCTAAATGTTGTTTTCGGAATGTCTTCAGTCTTCATTCTGGTTTGATGATATCCTGAATGAAGATCCAACTTGGTGAAGTAAATTGATCCATGCAATTCATCCAATAATTCATCAATGGTAAGAATGGGAAATTTATCTTTAATAATGAGCTTGTTGAGCTCCCTATAATCCAGACACATGCGCCATGATCCATCCTTCTTTTGCACCAATACTACTAGAGCAGAGAAAGAACTTTGACTAGGTTGAATTATAACAGCCTCTAGCATTTCTGCAACCATACATTCAATTTCACTCTTTTGGGCATAGGGATATTTGTACGACCTGATGTTTGGAGGAATACTTCCTGGAATTAAATTAATAGCATGATTATGGTCATGAATAGGTGGGAGGCCTTTGTGAGTCTCAAATACTTGGGAATGATTGTCCAAGACTTTTTGGAGATCTAGAGAAATAGATGATTTCGATGTGGGAACCTCTAGCGAACATAATTGTGCAATTACGCCTCGTTGTTCCTTCTTTAGAAGATTTGTCATACTGTTAGAGTGGATTATCTTTCCCGGTTTCCCTACAATACCCCTTAATTCAACTTCCTTTCCTTCCACACAAAATTTCATGAAATGTTCTTGAAAATTAAAAGCTATTGTACCCAAAGATTGTAGCCATTGGACTCCTAGTACAACATTAGCACCACCCATTGGAATGGAAAGCATTGGGCTATTCAGTACATATTCTCCCATGGATAGCTTGATATTATGGCACTTTCCAGAGCAATTTATGGTTCCTCCACTTGCAACCATCACTTTACACTTTGGTGTTGGGTATAGGAAGCAATTCAATTCCTTGGATATCTTACAATTAATAAAATTATGGGTACTACCCGAATCAATCAAAACTATTACCTTTTTCTTCTTGATATATCCTTCTATCTTTATAGTTTGAGGAGTGGTAATTCCGGCCAATGCATTACATGATATTGTTGGATTCATTACTTCTTTCTCGATGTGATCTTTCACTTCTTTAACCTTTTTCTTCTTGATATGCCCTTCTATCTTGAGAGTTTGAGGAGTTTGAGGAGTGGTAATTTCTTCTTTCTCTGGGGTTGGGTCCTGGTGTATATCCTCTTCTTTTGATTGTTTCTTGATCCTTTTCTTTCTCCTCTTCATACTCTATGTAAAATAATTTCTTCTCAGCACACTTATGACCTTTAGTGCATTTGCTATCACAATTGTAACAAAGCCCTTTTTTTCTTTTTTCTTCCAATTGTTGTGGTGTAAACCTTGTAGGTTGTGGAAGGCTAGGAGAAGAAACACTTCCATAATTATTGTCGTGAGTGGTTGGATTCCTTGTTCTATAGTTTTGCTTTCAATTTTTCTTGCCCACCTGAATGCCTTCTCCAATGAATCAGGTTCCCAAAGACGAAGCTCATGTTGAATGTTATCCTTTAAAGTACCTATGAAGACATCAATCCTTTGATTCTCTAGAATATCATTTACCCTTATATTCAATTTTTGAAAGTCCTCAATGTGGTCTTCAATTGAAAACTTTTTTTTTAGATTTTTTCAATTGGCTAAACAAGGTATTTCTCTTTGTATCCTCATAATGTGCTATCATTTCCTTCGTGAAAATTGACCACATAACAAGTGGTTTACGAGAACAAAGCCCTTTATACCATAAAAATTGATCCGGTTATAAATATGAAGTTGTAAAACATACCTTTTGTAACAATTACACCTCATGTAGATCAAAATATTGCTCCATCTGTAGTATCCAATTTACTGGATCCTTGCCATCAAACTTCCTCATATAGCATTTTCTTGATTTTAGGAGCTCAATCTTGAAATGATTGTAACTCTATAATTTCAACTCTTCTAGTTCTGAAATCACGGCTTGAAGTAGCCCTCTGTGTCCTCTTTCCAATGCCACTAGTCTGATTGAAATTGAATTCTCCAAGAAATATTTATGCACAATCTCTCAAGATGACCTGATTATATTCCTTTTCAGAAGAGCGAACTTGTATGAAGTGCCACATGTCATTGTTTTGACCTTTGGATCTGAAAAATATACACAGGAAACTACAATCCATCCTCTTTCTGTAGCTACTTACAAAATTGTAATCTGATGCTCAGAGAGACAATTATGATGATTTTCCTAAGGTGACCTATTTGTAATGTAATTTGGGGTTCTACAAAAACCCTAACTTCCTCAGAGTAAATATAGCGAGGCAGGATCTGAAATTTGGAGCCAAGGTTCAGACCAATTCCTTCTCAAATGGATTTTTGTTTTAGCTTCTGAAACTTTATAACGAAGGCGTTATAGCGAAAATCCCACGATGACCTGTTTTAGTTGAAATTCTAGAGCTTGCAAAAACCCTAACTTTCTCAGATCATATATCTGAAAATGTAGTGATGAAAGCTCTGAAATTCGGACCCGAGGTTCAGCGCGTGTTCATCGCAAAAAAAAAAAAAAAAAAAAAAAAAAAGAAAAGAAAAGAAAAGAAAGTTATAGTGAAAATTCCACGATGACCTGTTTGGAGCAGCAAAACCCTAGAATCAAAGCTCTGATACCAAATGTTATGAAACCAGCTCATAGAAAGATAGAAATGATAGATCAATGCCTTAGAAATAAGCCTCTTCGAGGGGGAAACCTCATTTACATTACACAAATGAGAAATTCTTAGATGATAGAAATGACAAGACCTCCTTTCTATATGTAGGAGTCTAAGAGGTCATAATATAATCATAGCCGACATAACAATAATAATGTAAGGGCACAATAATAACAATAGTGAGCTTCTATGGGGCACAATATTAACAATATGGGGACTACATGGGCACAACAATATAATAAGGGGGTTGTACTAATAACAATAAGGGGTTACACTAGTAGTATAGGGAAGCTTATTCCCTATAGTTGTCAAAAAATGGAGAAGCTGATTCCATCAAATGAAATGCCTCTACAACCATAGGTACTTGTAGGGCCTTTTGAAAAATGGGCTCTAGATTTTTTTGGACCAATAAATCCTCCATCTAAATAGAAAAGGTACATACTTGTTTGCACAAATTATGTTACAAAATGGGTAGAAGCTAAACCTCTTTTATTTGCAACTGAAAATTTTGTATTTACATTTCTTTTTGAGGATATTTTTACTCGTTTTGGAGTTCCAAGAGAAATTGTAACAAATCAAGGTGCTCAATTCACATCCAAGTTGGTATAAAAGATCATGGAGAAATATAATATCAAGCATCAAAAGTCTACTCCATATCATCCACAAGTCAATGGACAAGTAGAATCCACCAACAAAGTACTTGAAGCAATTCTAACCAAGACTGTGCATTTGCATAGGAAGGATTGGGTAGAAAATCTTCCAGAAGCACTATGGGCATAGCGAACCACATGGAAGACCACAAATGGACATTCTCCCTATGATATTTTCTATGGGAAACAAGTTTTTCTTCCAATTGAATTCCAAGTTTAGACCTTCAGAACAACAGCTAAATTGGGCCTTGATCTATTAGAAGCTCAAAAATAGAGACTAGCATAATTGAATGAGCTAGACGAGATCTGACAAGATGTTAACCAAAGAACCAACATAGTTCAGCAGAAAAGATCAAATGGAATGACAAATTTACCAAAGCTAAAATGTTCAAGAAAGGTGACTGGACTCTTATTTTTATTCAAAATTCAAAGATTTTCAAGGGAAATTTCAAAACCATAGGCTTGGTCGTTATGAGATTGATATTAATTTTTATAAAAGAGTGGTCAAAATCAAAACTATTGATGATGAACAAGCTACTTTCCAGGTTTATGGTCATAGTTTAATGTTGTATCATAAACCACTGATAGAGGAAGAGTTTGTTAAATATTTGCAAGAGAATTTTGAATTCAAGTTGGTCAAGAAATGAGATTCTTCTCCCTATTCTCCAACTTCATTATAATTTTTCTTATTAAATATAAAAATAAAATAAATAATAATAATAATAAAAGTGTCCTCCTGGGGTAGCTCAAGTGGCGATGGTCGTGGAATGAAGTCTCATTGAACCGGAGATCTTGGGTTCGAATCTTGTGCTACCCTCCCCCCGTAGCGGGGTGAATAATGGACATGTAAAACCCAAAAATCAAAGAGTCCTACCAAGCTTACAAAAATAATAATAATAATAATAATAATAAAAGTATAAACATGAAAACCAACTACAATGGCATGTTTATACAGAAAATCTTAACTAAAAACCAAAATTTCTTGGCAGTTTAGATTTTCATAATTCTCTTTTCTTGTCCATGTTTCTTTTTATCCTTATTTTTCTAATAAATTACAGGTGCTAAGAAATACTTTTAAAGACCAAGTTTCTTCACTGATGACCAAAGCAGCAACAACAAAAAGGAATCTTTCCTCTGATCAAAGAAACAAAATTTCAAAATAAGCAGCAACAGAATTTATGTCATTCTACAGCTGATCTTCAATTCTGCAACCAAGTCTAAATTCTACATCTGCATCAACATTAGAAAATCCACATCAAAGGAATAGCAAAGGAACTCACAAGAAAATGTATGTAGGATAATGAATTATTTTTCATGTAAGAACATTAGGTTTTAATTCATGGGATGATTTTATTAAAGAAAATCTTGAATTATTAAACCCTATAAGACTGCCCAAAAATCATAATCGTTACACCCTACCATCGTCATTACTCGTTCAGTCACATCAACTCTGATAAAAAATCACATACATCTCACTGATCCCATGAAATCAGATCTAAGAATCATGGGAGATCATGTGAAAAAGTGCAATCCTATCATGAAACAAATAATCCATAAGAACCTTACTTTGTTATCATTTTACTCAACCTCATCCCATTTCACTCCATTCTGAAACCCTCACCATTCAACTCTGCTCATTTCATATCAACCTTCCATCATCCCTGTTGATACAAAACAATCGAAGACTGACACTTCTCTCTACCATGGGTATCATCATCTAGTCTAAACCAAATGGAATCAAGTTTCTTCAAGCATACTAGAGAGTTAAAGACCAACTACAGCAGGTAGGGTGGCTTAATTTCTTCAAAATTTTTGACAAGAATGATATAGAGGTCACCAAATATTTCGCTCGAGATTTTGGTGGAGTCGAGGCAGAAATTGGAGACATCAAGCTTATCTTGACAAAGTCTATCATGGCAAAAGCTATAGAATTGTCTAGAAACAGAGAAAGTTGGTTCAAAGATAAGAAAATCAAGGAGAATGACTCGGTAAACTTCCTCAAAGAGCCAGGTATGGATATATCCATATTTGAAAAGGCAATTCCAGTTACAACACTAAAAGGGAAATGGAGAAATTTATTATTGGTTATCCATAAATTTTTAACTTGTGAAGGAAGGTTAGAACTATGTTTTTCTACCATGCTCGACTTTTGATGCATTTTCTATGTTTTTCTTAAAAGTGTTAGAAAGATGGCATCTAGTATACAAAGATAGTCTAAATCTATTGATAATTCCCTCTACCATCATGGACTGATCAAAATTCTCATAGAAACACAATTAGAAGCTAAGGGAGATAATTGGCATGAATTTTTGGTTCATAACCACTTTATAGAAGTTCAAGAAGAAGAAACAAGTAGGAGGGTTGAAATAAGTCGACGAAGGTCAACATCAAACCCTAACCATGAAGAGAAAATTGAATAAGAAAGAAGAACCAATTTTGATTTTTTGGTGCATGAGGACATGCAAGACCTTTGGTGTGGGGAATTTTGAAGTCTGAAATTGTTTCCTTATTTACTACCTTTTTCCCTCTCGTTTATCTTTTTGTGGCCATTTTTGTAGTAGTCTCAGCATACTCAAGGTTAATTTAGCTTATAAAAAGGTATTAATCATCCATGTTTTAGAATCTATTTTTATTTATGAATTATAATGAAAACCTATCTACAATTATGCAATCTTGATCATTTTGCACCTAATGTTGAATTACGTAGCCATATCCATGATTTGACAGCTTGCAATGCATCAAAAAAGGAATGAAGGGTATCTCAAGATGAAAAATGTTCACCACATGGACAACCACCTATTGGCATGACTTGGCAGCCTATAGAGATCAGGAGATATAAGAGTCAAACGCTAAGTATGATGGTGCAACGGTCAAGAAAAGATAAGAAGAAGATCGTGATGACATCGGGCGCACCTACAAAACACATGTTCAATTACGAGGATATGATTCGAGAAGAATCCCTCATGAATTTCTCTTTCAGTAGAAAATCATGAGGAGATAAAGTTATAATTTAAATATATTTCCTAGATGGTAGAATAATTTCAGTTCTTATCGGCATAGAACTCCTGATTTAGTTTTTAATGAAAATTGTATAAAATCCATAAGGTGAAACCCAAAAGATAGTTTGTAAATTAAGTACGTTGTGGTTTATTTTCAGTATTGTGAAACTCTGTTTCAAATTAATAGAATCCTCTGTTTTCAATGCGTGGTTGAGCAATCAGTTGATCAATGATAGACTTACACTCACGGGAGGGCCCCCTGGCGAGTTGTAAGGATAGTTAGTTTTGTTCCTATTTTAATTTACTCATAGTGTAGTAGTTTCATTACTTAGTTATGTTTTAATTCACTCATAGCATGGTAGTTTTATGAATTTTTTCTCCTTGAATAGTTTTGGTTTAATCCTTTGTTGTTTTAATTTCAGAGCGCTCATAAAAGAGAAATACCAAAAAGATTTGATTTTCATATGCATTTTCTTTCCAACAATTTTGTTTCATTACTTAGTTAATTTCGTAGATGGTGAAAGAAATGTCTTTTAGAGTTAATTGCACACATTAGTAGTCACTTATAGTTACAAGTTCTCATTTGATTCTTACTTCTGCAAGTAGCTTCATTAGCATTCCTTTCAGAAATTGTAGTTAATTTATTCTCTTTCTGCAATTGTAGTTATTTTATTCTCTTTCTGCAATTTCCTTTTATGCAATTAGTGTAAAGGTTCCTTTCTGCAAAGTAGTGTTGTAGTGTTTTCAATTCTGCAAGTAGAATTAAAAAAAAAAAAAAACCTACAATCTAGTGTTAGCATTTCCTTTTATGCAAGTAGAAATAGGTTTTGAATTTTGCAATTAAAATAGATTTTCAATTCTGCAAGCAATAGATTTCAATTCAGTTAAGTAATTTGGTTTTGATGTAACTTTGAATAGAAAGAACGTGTATGTGATTACTCTCTAAATCTCATTCAAAAATTTGTCCATACTTAGGATAATTTCATATTTATAATAATTCAATCCATAGATAGAATTCATAACATATATGGTGCACATCACATATAAAACAAAGAAGAAGAAATGGTTAATTCTAATCTCGTGAATGCATTTCCATATATATGTGACTTTCGTATACACAACTTCCATATATATGTGCATATACGGAAGATGGCTTCCATAAGTGCGTAGCACACATATATGGATGCCATATTTTTTATATATGAACATATAAGGAAGTCATATTTAGTATATATGTGCATATACAGAGACCATATTCTTATATATGCATGTATGGAAGATGGATTTCTTATATATGTGCATATTCAGAAGATGGCTTCCATATATGCGCTACTTTCGTATATATGTGCATATACTGAAGATGGATTTTGTATATGCGCAACATATATATGAAATCCATGTTCCATATATGAGCAACATACATATGCAAATATGTGATTCTGAATATGTGCATATACAAAATATGGCTTTTGTATACATTCAACTTTCGTATATATGCACATATATGCACATATACATGCATATATGGAAGATGGATTTTGTATATGCACAAAACACATATACAGAAGTTGTATATATGGAATATGATATCCACATATTTGTGACGTTATGTTCCCATATGATGATGGAAGAGCCCTTAAAAATTATCTAGTTATGCTTTTTCCATATCTCCAAGCAAAGGAAGCTAGGGGATAGTGTCCATATGCTATTAATGATAGAGTTGGAAAAGGATTTTTTTCTCCAACTTGTTGTATTGGAGGGGTCTATGTTTAAGCAAGTAAGGAATTTATCCAACCTGGTCCATAGGCATGAGGAGAAAGAAAAACTTTTGAAGAGATGTTCAAGGCTTTCCAAATGGAGGTGGAAGAGTGGGCATCTAGATGGTCCTTGATAACTATGCTTTTGAATACTGTCCCACGTTAGTGTCTTCTACTGCATCAATGGCCATATAAAAAAGGATATCTTTGGCCAAGTGTTCCGCTTTGGGATTTTTATTTAGACCTCATCAGTTTGTAAAGCTTGATGCCTTACTTCCAAATGATAAGCTCTGCATATTAAAAAGGTTCCTTTTGATGTGTAACACCAACGAAGTTTGTCCACTTGGGGTGAAAAAGGAATAAGCCTTTATTGAATATTTCCCTAGAATTCTTGCCATAATCCATCCTCCAGCTTGAGTTTCCATGCTTTTGATGGCAACCATTATTTCCATTAAGGGCTAGTATTGGTGTTTGTCCAATAATTAACAAGTTTTGTTAGGCCTTGAGCATTCATCTGCATTCACAACATGTCCAACTACCATTGGTCACATAGTTTGGGAATCTAATGTGATGAGTCTTCCCAACAATAGTGTGATTGTATTTGAATTCCATGAAGTAGTGTTTTTGAATTAAGTGCATGCATTTTTTGGCAAGAGACCACATGGAAGAACCTACAATTGTGGTGTGCATTCATATGAGGTGTGAGGTAAGCATATGGTGAGCGTATTTTCAGCGCTAGATGCATTCGCATAGGTTCATCCCTCCTTATATCCATCTTCACCATATTTTGTCTCCCAAGACTTTTGTCATAATCATGGGATCACGGAACCCTGGTCCTACTTTTAACTTTGGCCTATAGAGTTTATCCCATGCCACCAAGGACCATTTCTTTTCTAAATGAGAGTGTCCCTAGAGGAAGGTGCCTTGGATTCGACGCAGTCCTTTTAAGTTCAAGGTTGAAGTTATTTTTTTTTTTAAATGACAATGCTTCACCATAATATTTATGTAAACACTTTTAACTAAAAAATAAAGTAGTTAAACTGATTGACCTTAATGCATCACTAAATTTAACAATATTTGTCTTAACAATTTGAAAGATAAGTTAAGAATTTTTATACACTAGTATAGCTATATAAGTTACATAGTTGATGAATATTGACAAGTTCAATGGCACCTACTTATCAATATTTGTTTTTTCACAAGTACAATATTGTATATTTTCTATACGAGGAATATATTGATATTGTCAACAAAATATGCTTACATTGTCAACATTCGTCATGTCACTTGCAAGAATTAAACATAGGTGGGGAGGATTTCATTCCTTCCTCCCAACCAAATGTGATAGTCATAATTAACGATGTATTTATCAACATTTTTTTACAAAATAATGATATTTTCCTAAACACATATTGCTATATTTCTTTTCACTTATAAAATCCATTTTGTAACATTTTTTTATTTAGGCAACAAACTATTATTAATACAATTGTTACTTTTTATAAACATATATTATAATTCTACTACCACTATAAAAAAACACCAACTTTTTATATACATTCTAAATTTTACATAAAATAAATATTTACATTTTTGAAAATTTATAAATATTAATTTAAATTTCCACATATATATATATATATATATATATATATATATATATATATATATATCTATATATATATATATATATATATATATATATATATACACACATATATATATACATATACACATATATATATATATATATATATATATATATATATATAATATTATAATAATTTAATTAATTACATTTCTAAAAACTTTTATATATATATATATATATATATATAATTTGTATTTTATAATGTCTTAAAATACTTTAATAATGTATAAAAATGACAAAATATTTCAGAAATTTTGAACCAATCACATCCATTCAAAAGGTCATTATTTTGGCAATCTTTTTAAATGAAAAATAATATCAGTTATTTCCTTCTCTATCAAAATTCCTATCTCATCAAAGTAAGTGTGGATTTCTAAATATTCTAATTTATAAACAACTTAAACTTCAGGCTTTTGCATGGCATTAATGTTGAACCACTATAATTTCTATAATAATTTATATATGATATATTCATATATAAGTATAAGAAATTGGAATCAATACATTTAGGTTATTTAGAAATAAAAAAAAAATATTTTCATAATTTTTATACTTACAAAATTTTATATAATATTATTCACAATATTTTATCTGAATAAAACACTTTATTAATACCCATTTATTTTTCATAAACAAACATAAATATTTTTTTTAAATCATCGTCCATTTAAATTTCCACTTTAACCTAACATTGATATCAATTTAATATGATAATATGCTATTAATTATTTTATGATGTTTAAACTTAATTCACTTAAATTATTTATATAATATTTTATATAATGGGTAGATAAATATATTAGTAATTTGAAATGATGCAAATTTGAGATGCTCTAAAAAAATAATGTTAATTTCATTTTAGAATTTAAAATGAAATTCATAATATTCCATTTTAAAACATAAACATTACTTACTTTCCTAGAACTTAATAAAGGTTTAGACAACTTTTGTATTTACTCCTTCCGTTAAACCTACAAACGATTTGGTGAACCCTGAACAAATTGGAATTTCTTTTTCACTGAGAAAAGGTTGTTATAGCAACCCACAAAGGATTTTTTGTAACTCATGGATACTTCGATTTTAACCAACTCATGGATACTTCGATTTTAACCACTTTCACTTAAAAGGATATCATTAAGATTCACCAAATTCCATTACAGTAAAATAGATCAAATATGATCCTTTTATTTTTCTCATATGAATTCTCGACACTCGACTGCTTTAGTTTTAGGTGATCTAATCCACAAAAATAAATAACTATTCTACAGATATCAAGGGAGGGAATGGTGATAAATAGGGAATCTGGAAAAACTTATCCACAAGAGATTGAAGGACATGTTATACAAAAACAAAGAACTCTTGAGTTAATTGCATCCCACCAGTATTTTCCAATCTCCAGGATGTAGAAAAATATGCGTCAAATAGTGGGCCTTACTGACAAAATATCTATTCATATAATCATGCCTTGCATCACAACCATTTTCATACACTGCAAACGGTTGATAGTTTTCAAAGTCATCCTCGAAATACCAATTTCAACTGAAACATTGATAATACAAGTTCTTCAACAAACCCCTGGATGTTTCCTGGGGAGATTTCACTGACAAAATATCTATTCATATAATCATGCCTTGCATCACAAACATTTTCATACACTGCAAACGGTTGATAGTTTTCAAAGTCATCCTCGAAATACCAATTTTCACTGAAACATTGATAATACAAGTTCTTCAACAAACCCCTGGATGTTTCCTGGGAAGATTTCTAGATTTCTAGAGTTAGGTGGAGAGTTGAGCTCATCGTTTGACTCTTCAAGGAGACAACACAAATAAATCCTTGAATCCGAATCTAGGGTTGGGTCTACATAACCACCAAAAATTTCGAAGTCCGCAGATTTATTCCCAAACCTTGAGGGATTAGAAGTGCAATATGTCCCTGCAATCTCTTACTCGAGGCTTCTCATGACTTCTTTTATGATCTCCAAGTTGGGAGCACATTTTTTATAGGGTTTCCTCAACTTGTAATAGATGAAAAATGTTGCCCGTGTTTTCGGGGTGGAGAGCATCATGCTCAAAGCAACATTTCTTAAATATAATGAACACAATGCTGCTGTAAATACAAACAAGAAAAGGATGAGGGTTCGGCTGCAGGGAATAACCGATCTTCTTACCTTGATTGCAGATAATGTATAATGATAGCTGATACAATAATAGGAGATAACAAAATATTTGAGTGATTGTGAGTTTAAAATCATTTAGGATTTCAATTCACATTAGAGAAATTTTCGAGGTCTAAAATGGCCCTCCTAATAAATATTATAAAATAATAGTGGAAATAATAAAATAAGAGTAGATTACAAACTACTTTTTCAACTTATCTCCCTACAGTTTTACTCAAATTTCAAATGGGAGCACTCATTGCATGCAGAATTTAATTCTTAATTCGAGGATTACTCGTGTTCCATACTTTTGATGGACCCTCCTACACAAAAAAGAGAAATACGTGGAAAAACGTGATTACAATAACGATTTTCATGTATTTCTATTTTTCGTGTATCAGGGTCCATTGAAAGTATGCAGCATGGGTACTCCCTCGATGATGAATTATATTTTGCATCCAATGAGTTCTCCCGCTCGAAACGAGTGCTCCCGCTCAAAATTTGAGTAAAATATAGGGAGATAAGTTGAAAATACGAGTTGAAAATTTAGATTTTTTATTTTTTTATTTTTTAATATTTTTACTTTTTTATTCCAAAAATGGTGAATCATCCCCATGTTGAATCCTATTGGTTCTTATAAATTTGATTTTGATTGTACATTCTTGTTTTGAGCCTCATTCTAGACCTCAAAATTTCTCTAATGTTTCAAAAAAAATGCACGCGATTGCTAGTTTGAAATTGTAAACAAAGTGGTGGCATTGAATGTATGTACAACATGCATTAACCAGATGGATGTGATCAATATAAATTATGGAGTTGCATGAGTCACAATGATGAAGTTAGAAGATGGAACTGCCAAAGTTGAAGTAGTGAACCTTGCTAGAAATATGATAGTCATGTATGAGTATGTTATACCATGCAAATGTATGACTATCCATCAGAAAGAATTAAAAAAAAAACAAAACAAAAAACAAAAAAAACACATACATTAAGATAATCCAGCAATGATCAGCTTACTACATGCTATAATCTTTTCCTAGTAAACATGTTGTACCATGCCCAAAATTACCTTAAGTGATATCCACCATTCTTATTCAAGTGCATTAATCAAGCTAGTTTTTCTCTCCCAAGGTGAGCACCTTGTGCTCTTTTGAAATCTTAAGGGCATATTTGTGTAATTTTTTGTAGCCACATCATCTTTCAAACAGGGATAGTATTTCTTAGGCAATGAATCTATGTTTGGAGAAAGTGATCTATACAATCGTTCAATAACTCTCGCATCATTGGTTTAACCTGATGTCATAATAGTCTCTTCCATGGGTTGAATTTTCCTAGATTCTATTAAGAAAAAATATAGGGAGGTTTCAACCGCTCCACGTAGATTAGTTTGGTGATGATGAACCAACTCAGTCAACTTTAGACTCGGAAGGATGCATGAAAACTGAGGATCTATCTTACATTGATGATGGAGGCTTCTTTTTTGTTGTGGATAGAATAATGGTGTCGATCAAATACAAAGAATTTCAGTGACCTTGCAAACTCAAAATATTGATATTCTTAGAGAAAACTTATGTTTTTTCAGGTTGCTCCAGCAGAATTAGTTGAGTTTCCCCTATTGAACCCAAATATTATAGATAATTTTATTCCGTAAGTGTCATTTACAACTTCTTGATCTGATATACTTCTTCTTGATCTGATATACTTCTTATTTATTGGGCTGATATAGTTTGAAATGTGTACATGTAGTTGGATTTTCCACTTATTGAGCTAACAGATATTTTGAAGTTTTATCTGGAATTCAACATTTGGGCTCCTTGCAAGCACGACATGACCTTTGCAACATTACTTGATTTCGCTTTTGGTTTTCACATTAAGCCAACAAATTTTGCATACATGTTAATTTATTAAGCATGAAAATCTCTTCCTTTTGGGTTTGTATATTAGGTATCCTTATCTAAATTTTCTTGCATTAATGGAGCAATTGAGTTTTTATTTGTTTCCTTACCCACTTTCAACCTAAAACTTCAGTTTTTCTTTTGTTTCATATGTTAATTTCAAAGAGAAAATATATGAAGTGGTTGAATGCAAGTTTCACCATGCAAGAAGATATGTCGAGTAACATTTGTCAATTTAATTACCAAGTCTCCATCTAGCAAACATCTTAAGAAAAGATCTGATTGATCAGTCTCTGTCCACCTCCAAATTGTGACTCCAGAATCCAACATTAGTCTTTGTGAAGTAGTAATCTGCTAGTTTTTCAATTCAAACAACATATTTTAAAACTATGTGTCTAGGTCGTATAATCTCATAAAGTCGGTTATGAACATATAAGCATTGATAAATTTGTTTGATCATTTGTATGACACAGATTATATTAATGTATTCTAACTTCCTTAACATTTACAGATGTAGACAATAGAACACTTAAAAAATATTTCATCGTCACTCATTATGCTTTATGACCGTTGCTTTTGTAACTTTGTCTTCAGAAGAACTAAACATACCTATAGGCTATGTTTGCATTGGTCTTGGATGTGTTCACTTATATGTCTAGTATTAAGTGATAGGAAAATTGGCAGCATTCCGTGAAAACATCTCCATTTGATTTACAAAACTTCACTTTTTGAGCCTTGTGATATCACAAACAAATGCTTAAAGAAAAAACAACTTGTGTCAAAAAAAAATTCATATGGAAATTTGATTTTATTGAATACTCTCACTCTACAATTATTATATATTCACCATATTTCTAGAACCTGCCTCTAGGCAGGCAATGTAACAAGCACATCATCTAGTGAACAGGGGTTTGCTGCAAATCAAAAGGGTTGATAGTGACAGTGACCAAGATTTGTTTCAAATCGTGAGGGCAGATAGTAAAAAAAAAAAAATGTGAAGGTATGTTGAATGCAGATTTCAGAAATTGAAGGGGCATGAACAAACTCAAATGTTTAACTTTTCTTCTGCCAGTTAGATCTCTAATCTCTGAAACATGTGTGATCATCATAAAGATGACCGTATTTAAAACTATTTAAGTTATTTAAAACTTTGAAGGAAGCTTTTTCTATTATCAAATTTGTTTTAAATACATGTGACTTTCACTATTATCTTCTCTATTTCGTCAATACAACACAATTAAAACATGATCAAGTAGTAGTTTCGAAGGATATATTTTATCGTGGGTGTTATATGTAATTTCAAATCAACATAGTATTCAATAACTCATTTGTGTGGCCCATGGGGTTTTGGATTGGCGGTGAATGGGTGCACTGTTAAGGCACTCCTTACAGTAGGTCACTAGTTCAAATCCCCTGTGGGTGCTTACCTACCAAAAAAAAACTCATTTGTGTGTTGTGATCATTTTCTTTTTTCCTTATAATAAACATAGTTAACAATCCAAGATCTAGATATGTGACATTAGTTAAAGTCTTACACCCTAACTCATTTGTGTGTTATGATCATTTTCTTTTTTCCTTATAATAAACATAGTTAACAATCCAAGATCCAGATAGGTGATATTAGTTAGAATAATTCTAAAAGATCTGATTTTCCTTAAATAACAATGATGAATCAACCTATAGGTGATATTAGTTAGAATAATTCTAAAAGATCTGATTTTCCTTAAATAACAATGATGAATCAACCTACATTGATAGATAGCAGCCAATAATAACTTTCCTCACTTCCAAATTAACAACTAAATGATAATAAACTCTCTTTGTTAAAAAAACACTCTTCACACTTACACATTCTTAAACACCCCATACTATCTGCGTTATTATATTCAACCATTGAAAACGTTTATTTGGCTAATATTCAGCCTTCGAAAACGTTAAATTGGTTAAGTTTCTGTCATTATTATTAAACTAAAAATCATGGAAATATTCCTACTCATTTAATTGGTGATTTATTAGTTACGTGCAGAACTGTACGTGCGCTTTAATCGCATAATTTATGTAATTATTATTAAATCAAAAAACATTAAAATATTCATATATTTATTTAATCGGTGATCAAATAGTTACTTGTAGAACACTGGTAGGATTCTTTGCAAATTAATTCCAAACACTAAAACTCCAGTCTGATTAATGATTAGAAATTATGGAGGTCATTACATTTCAAATATCAAATCTGATGGATAGCGGGTTAGCAAAAACACAACATTCCTCTCATTTCGTCCAATGAAATCTAATTAGCACATGTTTTTGTTTTTAAAATTATAAATTTAAATGGTTTAAAATGTATTTTTAAATATATAAATATAAATGAATTTGTTTTGAGTTAATTTAAGAAATGTGTAATTGATGATACTCAAAAAAAATATTAATAGTTACTTCTCTCACAAGTTGCTAAATTCTTCTGGAATAAATATATATATCTAAATATCTTGAAATACTATAACAAATTTGAAATGTCTATATACCTTTAAATTATTGATAGAAAAGAATATTGCAAAAATCAATTTAAATAACACAAATCAAAATTTCAACTTAAACGAATTGTATCAACAAAAAAATCCAAAAAACCTTACTAAAAACCACTCATAGATTTAACGATATACCGAGTAATATTGAATGATCGAAAAGGATAATTTGATTAAAATTCAGCTTCGAAAACGTTAAATTGGTTAGATTGGTGTCATTGTCAATAATGAAGTCGTATTTCTGTGCTTTACGTTTCTACGAGTGCGTCCTGATTTGTTAGACATGAAAGAATAGAGAAGCATTCGGCGAAGAACTCGAAATGAAAGCAGTTGGAAGTGGTAGGCCCCACCCTAGGGCAGCGAAGATGGTTTTTTCACATATTCTTCAAAAAAATTTCTTAGCCGAAGGAAGTGCATAATGTACGGGTAATTCTTAGTCATCACCATCCTCACACTAAATACATGATTCACATCGACAAGAGGCTCATTTCTTCTTTTCTTTAATACATTGTTATCTAAATTAATTTTCGTTCTCTACTTCTTCAATACATTATTATTTAATTTAATTTTTTCCTCTATTACAATCTTTGAGAATTGTTTATCTTTTATATTTTCATTGATTCCTTCCTATGTGCGATGTGATGCCATTGTTCTACAATATTGTCATTCTTTCATGATATTTTTCACAAATTTCTTCAATTTTTGAAGGGTCAAAATTATTATTCACATTAACATTTCAACATTATGATAATCAATTTTCTCTATATTATCATTACTCTTAATATGCATTAAGCGGCATGCCTTTTATACATTTTCAATAGTGATTTCATCAACACAAAATTCATCTTCGTGCATGTTCATATTCACTACAAATTTTAATTGACTTTCATTTTATGTGCTCTTTTATTTTACTTATTTTGCTTGGCAACATCAACACTTTATAAGGAGACTTTCCTCATTAGCATTACCAATTACTATAATACCATTAGTTCTTTCACAATTACGAACACTTAAATAGTAAAATAAGATAAAAAAATTATTTCATATTCTCTTATTCCTTTTCTCTCACAACTTGGATTTTGGCACATGAAGCTTCAAAAGTTAGCTTATCTAACTATAATGAAGGAAATCTCATCATCTTTCATCTAGTGCCATCTTCATATCCAAGAGCTTATGTCCATCATTAATATGGACTACTTCCTTAAAAGCATTATGTTATTGTTTGATAGGAGAGTTCCCCCTCCTGCCCCCACACACAATGGAAACATGTATATGTCTACATTCACCTTCTATAGCATTTAAGGCCTGTTCTTTTTCATATTCTTTAATTTTCATTGCAACCTCCAACACTACTAAGAAATCATTATCCTCAACTACTGCAACAACAACCTCATCATGTTCATTGCTCACAACCTTAAGTAGGTCATTTTTTCCACACATCAAACGCTTAATCAATTTTATTTCTTTACCAATTTTAATTACTACATCCTATTCAATAAACTCTTCTGCATTGTATCGTGTCTCAAATCTATTTTCTTTTACTTGATCATTCACTTGCTTGATTTCCCTTTTCACAACCTTTGTATGATGTATCAATGTATTTGCAAAATATTCTTCAAATCCACGTTCTTTAGCACCAAATCCTCAATTAATTTCATTTATTTACTAATTTAATCTTCGCATCTTGGTCAATAAACTCTTCTTCATTATTTATTTTGTAACTAATGGAATCGACAAGGGTAGTCACATACTCAAGTGACAGAGTGTTGATTTCATACATTACCACTATAACTACTATGTGCATCATAGTTACCCCTAATGTGGACATCGATTAATCAAGGGAATGAATCGAGGACCTCGTAATATTTTATATCAAATTTTTACCAAGGGAGTTGCGTGTTGGGGCTAGTAACCTCTTCTTCATTGTATCTCACCTCAAATCCAAATTATTTTACTCGATCATCCACTTGTTTGGTTTCCTTTTTCACAACACCCTTATGAAGTATTAGTTCCTCCAAAAATATTCGTTGAATCTTTGTTTTTCAACATTAATCATAGCATCAAAGATATTGCTCAAATCTTCAAGGAATTCATTAAATTCTTCAAATTTCACTTCAAGATCAACAACATTGATGCTCTCTTGTTCACTTTCAACATCAACATGGTTGCTATCTCCATCCATTATACTTGCACATGAGCAAACATTAAAGTCATCAAAAAAATTAATTGCCTCCATGGGCATGTCCTCTAAATATCCTCATTTCTCACCTTCATGGTCAATGATTTACGACGTAATCATTATCTTTTTCTTCAATGCTTACATCAAACTCTATAACCTTGTCACAATACACCAACATACTAGAATCCACCCATGGAACATCATCATAATCACCATAAGTATCCTTACCCCTATCTTGTTCATTATGCTCAATCTCTTCATCCACCTCATATATTGTGAGTTCTTCAACCATCCTTTACTTATCAATCACATGCACATAAAATTCCCTAACATGGTAAGGCTTCTTTGCCTTCTCTTAAATTTCCATTATTTTTTTGATTAAATAAATTAAGGGCCTCACCTTCACTCAAAGTTTGTTTTCTCTCCATTAGTTTCTCCAAGATTGGATCTTGACCAAGGCCTTTTTTCCAAATTTTCTACCTTAGGGATTATTTCATGCATTCACTTATTCCATCAAGGCATTCTCTATAGTGGGACCTTCCACTTCAACCCCAATTTCTAGTCTCTTACATGCCATTTCTACATCCAATCAATGTGTAGCTTTGTCTCATACTTTATAGTTTTATCCAACCTCATTATTGGAGTTGTTTTCTTGAATACCCACTATCAACTATGGATTTGTCACTATCTCCCTTACAACATATGTGCAAGTGTAGTTCCATTGTCTTCCAATACCCACTTGCATAATTGAAATATGCCTCTAATTATTCCAACTCACAATGTGGTTCCATTTTCTTTAACTACCCACAACTTCAAATGTTCAACAATATATACCAAATCATAATTAGTGTTTTTTCTCCTACAACTATACCCACAACCTCACTCATTAAGCTAACCCCTTCAGTAGGTTTAACTTACTTTGAAAATTACTCCTTAGATTATGTCATCAATAAAAAGGAGACCTCAACTTTGTACAACCTACTCTCCTTAAAATATCACTAATTAAATAGACTCTCAAACTAACAAGGTCTTAGGTGTAACAAATTAAACACCCATATAGAAATTCAAACCACCCACCCAAAAAGACACATAAAAACATCATAAGAGCACCCATATTTAAATCAAATACTTAAAATACAATAAATCAAGCAAATACTTAAAATACAATAAATCATAGACATAGGAAATTAAAACACCATAATCTAAACACATAATTCACATATAAAAAAACAACAATATATTATTTCAATTTATATTTCTTAATTTAAAAAAATAATAATAAGAATAGAAATTTCCAATATCTAATTCTTATTTTTATAAAATTAAGAATAGAAATTGGCAATAGCCATTTCTTAATTCTAAAAAAATTAAGAATAGAAATTGGCAATACTTTTACGTAATTTCTTTTTGTTTTTACCCAAATTACAATTGGGTTCACATGTTATCAATTTCTTCTTCTAATTCAATTTCTTCTTTTAATTCCAAGACTATGGATCTTTGTTTCAATGAGAGGTTAACAAAAAAAATTAAGAAAGAAAATTATTTTGAATTTTTTTGAGTAATGTTGAAATTTTCAAAACATTCAATTTTTTTATATTTTTTTTCAAATAATTTTTAAAATCTTAATTTTTTTTTTTTATTCATTCATATAAATGAAATAACTGATTTTATGAGGTTATAAATAGAATTTGTTAAAAATAAAAATTATTTAAAAAAAATAAAATTGTATGCTATCAAACGTCATAATAATACACATAACAAATCTCAATATTTGTGAAAAATATATTATTTATAAAAATTAAAAATTAAAAGTTAAAAATTATATGCCACCAAATCTTATAATAGTACATACATCAAATCTCAATATTTATATAAAACTAGTACACACATCAAAATTTATAGAAAACTAGTACACACATCAAATCTCAATATTTATGAAAATTTTATTTCTAAATAAGTGTGTCAAACTCATGTTTGACTTTAAATTAATGTGTAACTTTTGAAAATAATTTACAAAATTTGCTCAAGTTCTTAAAAAATATTAATAATCGCATTGTATTTTATGATATTCTTTTTTGGTGATTTAATATATATATGTGTGAGAAATTACTTTATATATATATATATATATATATATATATATATATAAACATATATATATAAACATATATAATCTACTTTAAAAAAAACATCTAAAATTATTATACCGCTACTTAAATAAAATATCTCTAAGTTATAATGGGAAATCTTTAACAAAAATTATTTTAAGCCTTACTACTAAGACTCCAATACTATTGAAACAACTACAAAAAAATCAAAGAAACACATTTGTGATTTTCTATTACTTCCTATATCTATATAAAGATATTTTTGAAAATGCAATCTAAGTTTTTTCTCTAAAATCTTGTTGTATTTGAGTCATTTCTTACATTAATACAACTTCTTTAGATAGATGATCAACATCTAAGTTGAATTTTATATATATGAAAAAAAACTATCGTTTTTTTTTTTCATAAATTGATTTCTAATTGGAATTGATACTATAATCTCAATTTTACATTTATTGTCTATCCAATCTATTAATAACTTAAAGTCTCCCAATATTTATAAATAATTTTCTATTGTTTTTTTCATAAAAATATAAAATGCCTAAAAATTAATCATTCCTTTAGTAACAACATATTTCAAAATAAGATAATGTATTGATAAGAAAAAGGAATGTCTCATGCCTTATAAATTTTATAGCTCTTTAGTATGCCCCTAAGTCAACATATATTTTCATAATTAATTATGTGTTCCTTTAATATTATATAATATTTTTCTTTCAAATATTTTTACTTACCTTTAATATCTAGCTTGATTTTATGATATTAAATATTTTCTTTCAAACATTTTTACCTACCTTTAATATCTAGCTTGATTTTATGGGCAAGTGTAGGAGTCATATAAGGCTTTGAAATATCATGTTGTCAAATAATGCAAGGTAAAGACTTATAAGCATTTGTAAATGCATTAGTTATTTAAGAATGTAGACAACAAACAAAAGTCAATTGATGCCATTTGTTGTGTAAATTTTTGTTATATATGATTTTAATGCAAAATAGAAATTTCATTATTTTAATTAAACACTTACTTAATCTTCACTTTGTGAATTCAACTATAAAAATCCCCCTACTTAAAAACTTTAACAATTTTATTTGTTTTAATATTTTGAAACTTTCTTTTTCTATTGTAAAGTAGAAACCTAAATTCAAAAGTTGAAGAAGATCTAAACTAATACAATGTCGCTTACAAAATGGAACCTTGCAAATCATAAGTTTTAATAATTAAAAAAAAAATTAAGATCTTTATGCATGGGCATGAGGAGAATTTTTATACTCTTGCTATAATTACTTTTTGCATAAAAGGTAGGGACTAAGCAGCAATGCTACATATTAGACTTGTTTATTATGTCTTCTTCTCTCTTTGGCTCCTTGAGCTATTATGTCATCTTCCTTAATTCACTTTTACTCGGACTCATTTCTTTTATTCCAAAAGATTCTTCATTATATGCCTCCTTCCCTTTCATGCTTCCAAATAAAAACATGTAGCATTTTCATAATTATTTTTCTATATTAAATTATTATAATCTATTTTAGTGAAATTAAAATTAATTTTTTTTAAAGCTCACAACATATTGTTAAATAAAATGCAATAACATATATATATATATATATATATATATATATAGATACTGATTTAATTGAATATAAACCTATTTTAACCATAAATCTAGTAATTGTTGAGATGAACCAAATCTCTTTAGGTTTGAACTTATTTTAGAGTCCATAATTTTATAAAAAATGTCCACCTCAAGAGATTTGATCCATTTTAACAGTAGATCTCCTTTGTCCCACAAACAAGGGGAGTCTCATACAACAATTTTGTGGGTGAAGACCTTAAAGTTGAATTATTATTATTATTAAACAACCTGTAATTTTTCATTATTTAAATTGTATTTTTTAATGCATAAATAATGAAAAATTACAAATGGCATATATATCAAAGGATTATAAATCTATCTTAACCATGGTTCTCTCTCTCCTTGTCTCTCTCCATGTGTAATTCTTCATTGTTTAAATTGTATTTTTAAATTGTAATGCCTGCAAAAGCCCTTTCAACACCAGATTGTTTAAAGTACAGAATTCAAAATTGGAATGAAAAAAAATTAATAGAAAAATATAGATATAAAAAATTATTTTAACCATAAAATTTAATTTTTAATTGCTTTATATAATATATACATAATTTATTTAACCATATATAATATATATGAAATCATACAAAAATAATTTATTTGCATATAATATATACAAAGATACTATGGAAATATTTTACATAACACACTTATTAAAATATTTTTTATTTAAGGACCACATTATCTATATTAAAATAATTTTTTTTATTAACATATTTTTAAAGCAATGCCAATATTACTTGATTTTGCATACTAAATTTTTTCATTTTATAATTTGAATTAAAAAATTATTATTATTAATATTTTAAATATAACATTAATTTTATATTAAAATTTAAATGAATTGCACATCTCCTTTTAATAAGTAATTAATTTTTTAATTTTCAATTACTTTATTTTTAGACAAATATTTTATTATCATCCACTCTATATATATTTCCCTCTTCCTACTTAATTTAACTCTACATAATATCTTTGTAATATTCATAGTAGTACAATATTCAAAATTAATTAAGGTTTCTTGAAAAATCCATTTGAAATATTTAATTAAAATAAATTTGGGTTAACACTAACTGTCTAACTTGTTTGTATGAACCTAGTTGGCATACCCTCTCCTTTCAACTGCATGCAAATTAAGTCCACATTCGATTCATCTAATAACTAATGGACATTTTGCATTGAATAAATTTATGCTGCAGTAAATATCCTGCCAACGACCTTTTCTATTGCTACCAACCGCCATCTTTTTAGCTACCACCACCATCTACTATTCCTATCCTGCCAACGACCTTTTCTATTGCTACCAACCGCCATCTTTTTAGCTACCACCACCATCTACTATTCCACCATATTTTCTTATGTTGCCTCCATATTTTCTCTTTTTTATTGCCTAAACTGACCATATTTTCTATTGTTACTACCATCTTTTTTACGATTTGATTAATCTAAATTTTAACATGGATACTGAATACAAGTTTGCGATCCCCGTATGCTTCTTTGTATTCCTATTTTAGTTTGGCAATGTATTCAATTCATGGAGTCAATTAAATATAAGAGGCTCTATTGAGAACTAGAAATCTTAGAGGAAATGGTGGAGTTGGTTAAACAGAACCAAACGCAGGGCCACTGTAATTGCAGAGATTCAGTGTTGCAGCACATATACAAAATTGAGCAACTTGCTTCTTTACCCTATTTTTGTTTTTTTCTTAATTGAAACTTCAAGGCTATCAACAATTTGATATGTAGGTATTCGATCATCCACTTGCAATAGATGCCGAGGAAATCGACGAGGGAATAGATCAAAAGAATCAAAGGAGAATTGCATGTTGACGTTGACATTGAATAGGTGTGTGTGCACTCAATAAGTATCTATCATGAAACCTTTTTGACAAATTTCTTTACAAATTCCAGGATTCCTGACAGGCCTATCGATGATGCTTTTCAGGGTTTTGAAGGAAACTCGTAGAAAAGAGATGGCAAGATTCGTGTATTTCCATGAGAAGGCATACCATAAATCATAACCCTTTCCTTTTTCCATGGAAGAAAAAAAACATAAATAGTGTATACAACCATTTGGTTGTTTTAGTTCTATAAAGGTTTGAACACAAACAACAACACTGAGGAGATAAATATTCATTTAGAATTTATGTATTATAATGTCATTGAATGATGATGAATAACCAATGATATTGCAATGTGTTAATTGAAAAATAACATTTCAATGTGACAAACCATAAGCATCATGGCAATGTAATAAAAAATAAGGATGAACAATAAGGATCATCGTAATTTAATAAATAATAACCAATATCACATCCTAATTTAATAAACAATAATCAATATCACAATGGGATAAATAATAAATTCCATCCTAATGTATTACAAAACAAACAACATCATAATTTGATGAACATCAAACGTCATTGCAATTGGACAAGAAAAAGGGATTGCAATGTGATTAAAAAAAATATTAACAATCATGTTTAACTAAGTCAACCATGTTCTTTCTTTTTTTGAGTAAAGTCAAACATGGTCAACCATAATAAAAGACTTTATAGATATATTTAGTATTCAATATTTAATATAATTTCAAGTTTTTCAATATTTAGTTTTTAATATAAATTTTATAATTTTATTATAAATTAGTAATGTAACTTTAATACTAATTTAATTTTTATTGTTTGAAACATAACTTTAATAGCTTTAATATTGTTTGCAATCTTAAAAACAACAAATGATGCCACTAGGTATGAACAACAAATGATGTCCCAATGTGATGAACAAAAAAAAAAAATTCAAATATTTTAAACAACCTTTAATATCTAGCTTGATGTTTTGATATTAAATATTTTTCTTTCAAACATTTTTACCTACCTTTAAGAGCTAGCTTGATTTTATGGGAAACTTGTGTAGGAGTCATATAAGGCTTTGAAATATCAAGTTGTCAAATAATGCAAGGTAAAGACTCATAAGCATTTGTAGATGCATTAGTTATTTAAGAATGTAGACAACAAACCAAAGTCAATTGATGTCATTTGTTGTATAAATTTTGTTATAAATGATTTTAATGCAAAACATAAATTTTATTATTTTAGCTAAACACTTACTGAAT
Organism: Pinus tabuliformis; assembly: GCA_031772625.1. Lineage (NCBI taxonomy): Eukaryota > Viridiplantae > Streptophyta > Pinopsida > Pinales > Pinaceae > Pinus > Pinus tabuliformis. The sequence goes on from CM062816.1 coordinate 1,503,749,443, forward strand.
CTAAACTTTGCGAATTCAACTATAAGAATCCCTCTACTTAAAAACTTTAACCGTTTTATTTGTTTTAATATTTTGATTTTTTTTTTAATATTCTAAAGTAGAAACCTAAATTCAAAAGTTGAAGAAGATCTAAACTATTTAATGTTGCTTACAAAATGGAACCTTGTGAATCATAATTTTTAATAATTAAAAAAAAATTAAGATCTTTATGCATGACCATGAGGAGAGTTTTAACACTTCTGTTATAATTCTCTTTTGCATAAAACACAGGTACTAAGCAGCAACGCTACATATTAGACTTGTTTATTATGTCTTCTTCTCTCTTTGGCTCCTTGAGTCGATATGCCATCTTCCTTAGTTCACTTTTACTCCAACACATTTCTTTTATTCCAAGGGATTCTTCATTATATGCCTCTTTCCCTTTCATGCTTTGAAATAAAAACATGTAGCATTTTCATAATTGTTCTTCTATATTAAATTTTTATAAGCTATTTTAGTGAAATTAATTTTTTTTTTAAAGCTTACAACATATTGTTAAATAAAAATATAATAACAAATATATATATTTATTTAATTGATAGTTAATTAATATAAACCTATTTTAACCATAAATCTAGTATTTTTTTAGAGGAATCAAATCTCTTTAGCTTTGAACTTCTTTTAGAGTCTATAATTTAAAAAAAATATGTCCACCTCAAGAGGTTTGATCCATTTCAATATTAGATATCATTTGTCCCACATCAAGGGGGTCTCATGCAACAATTTTATGGGTGAAGACCTTAAAATTGAATTATTATTATTATAATACATGTAAATTTTCATTATTTAAATTGTATTTTTAATGCATAAATAATGAAAAATTACAAATGGCATATATATCAAAAGAGTATATATCTATCTAAATTAAGGTTCTCTCTCTCCCTCCTTCTCTCTCTCCATGTGTAATTCTTCATTGTTTAAATTGTAATGCCTTCAAAATCCCTTTCAACACTACATTGTTTAAAGTACAGAATTCAAAATTGCAATGTAAAAAAATAAAATAAAAAATTGATAAAATATATATATATATATATATATGTATGTATGTATGTTAACAATAAAATTTTAATTTTAATTTCTTTACATAATACATATATATTTTTTAACCATATATAATATATATGAAATCATAAAAAAATAATTTATTTGCCTATAATATATACAAAACTTCTATGGAAATATTTTATTTAACACGGGTATTGAAATATTTTTATTTAAGGACCACATAGTTTATATTAAAATGTTTTTTTGTTATTAACATATTTTTAAAGCGATGTCAATATTACTTAATTTTGTATACTAAAATTTTTCCTTTTATGATTTGAATTATATATATATATATATATATATATATATATATATATATATATATATTAAATACAACATTAATTTTATATTAAAATTAAATGAATTGCACATCTTCCTTTTATGTATAATTATTTTTTAACTTTCAATTACTTTATTTTTGGATAAATATTTTATTATAGTGAACTCTATATATATTTCCCTCTTCCTATTTAATTTAACTCTACAAAATATCTATAAATAATCAATTTTTTTAACTTTCAATTACTTTATTTTTGGATAAATATTTTATTATGGTCAACTCTATATATATTTCCTTTTTCCTACTTAATTTAACTCTACATAGTATCTTCTACATAATATCTTTGTAATATATATTTCCTTTTTCCTACTCAATTTAACTCTACATAGTATCTTCTACATACTATCTTTGTAATATTCATAGTAATACAATATTCAAAATTAATTAAAGTTTCTTGAAAAATCCATTTAAAATATTTAATTAAAATAAATTTGGGTTATCACCAACTCTCTGACTTTGCACCACTTGTTTGTATGAATCTAGTTGGCATACCCTCTCCTTTCAATTGCATGGAAATTAAGTCCACGTTCAATTCTTCTAATAACTAATGGATATTTTGCATTGAATAAATTTATGCTGCAGTAAATATCCTGCCAACGACCTTTTCTATTGCTACCAACCGCCATCTTTTTAGCTACCACCACCATCTACTATTCCACCACATTTTCTTGTGTTGCCTCCATATTTTCTCTTTTTTTATGGCCTAAACTGACCATATTTTCTATGGTTACTACCATCTTGCCAACGACCTTTTCTAGTGCTACCAACCGCCATCTTTTTAGATACCACCACCATCTACTATTCCACCACATTTTCTTGTGTTGCCTCCATATTTTCTCTTTTTTATTTGCCTAAACTGACCATATTTTCTATTGTTACTGCCATCTTTTTTACGATTTGATTAATCTAAATTTTAACATGGATACTGAATACAAGTTTGCGATCCCCGTATGCTTCTTTGTATTCCTATTTTAGTGTGGCAATGTACACAATTCAGGGAGTCAATTAAATATAAGAGGCTCTATTGAGAACTAGAAATCTTAGAGGAAATGGTGGAGTTGGTTAAACAGAACCAAACGCAGAGCCACTGTAATTGCAGAGATTCAGTGTTGCAGCACATATACAAAATTGAGCAACTTGCTTCTTTACCCTATTTTTGTTTTTTTCTTAATTGAAACTTCAAGGCTATCAACAATTTGATATGTAGGTATTCGATCATCCACTTGCAATAGATGCCGAGGAAATCGACGAGGGAATAGATCAAAAGAATCAAAGGAGAATTGCATGTTGACGTTGACATTGAATAGGTGTGTGCACTCAATAAGTATCTATCATGAAACCTTTTTGACAAATTTCTTTACAAATTCCAGGATTCCTGACAGGCCTATCGATGATGCTTTTCAGGGTTTTGAAGGAAACTCGTAGAGAAGAGATGGCAAGATTCGTGTATTTCCATCAGAAGGCATACCATAAATCATAACCCTTCCCTTTTCCATGGAAGAAAAAAAACATAGATAGTGTATACAAACATTTTGTTGTTTTAGTTCTATAAAGGTTTGAACACAAACAACAACACCTGAGGAGATAAATATTCATTTAGAATTTATGTATTATAAATGTCATTGAACGATGATGAATAACAAATGATATTGCAATGTGTTGATTGAAAAATAACATTTCAATGTGACAAACCATAAGCATCATGGCAATGTAATAAAAAATAAGCATTATTGCAATGTGATGAACAATAAGGATCATCGTAATTTAATAAACAATAACCAATATCACATCGTAATTTAATAAACAATAATCAATATCACAATGGGATAAATAATAAATTCCATCCTAATCTGATACAAAACAAACAACATTATAATTTGATGAACATCAAACATCATTGCAATTGGACAAGAAAAAGGCATTGCAATGTGATTAAAAAAACATTAACAATCATGTTTAACTAAGTCAACCATGTTCTTTCTTTTCTTGAGTAAAGTCAAACATGGTCAACCATAATAAATGACTTTATAGATATATTTAGTATTCAATATTTAATATAATTTTAATATATTTTCAAGTTTTTCAATATTTAGTTTTTAATATCAATTTTATAATTTTATTATAAATTAGTAATGTAACTTTAATATTAATTTATTTTTTATTGTTTGAAACATAACTTTAATAGCTTTAATATTGTTTGCAATCTTAAAAACAACAAACGATGCCACTAGGTGTGAACAACAAATGATGTCCCAATGTGATGAACAATAAATATTGTTGCAATGTGGTTCACAACAGATGATGTCACAATGTGATGAAAAAAAATGTTTCATGGAAATGTGATTTCCAATAAACATCATCGCAATGTAACAAACAACAAATAATGGCACAATGTGCCATATAATAAACGGTATCACATGTGATGAAAAATACACATCATCACTATGTTATAAACAATAAACAATGTCAAAATGCAATGAACAATCAACTTCATGCAATTTGAGACAAAATAAACAATATCACAATGTGATGAACATCAAATGTCATCGCAAATGGATTAAAAATTAATATCACAATGTGACAACTAAAACCATTAATGACCATGGTCATCCCTCTTGCATCTCAAAACTGCACAGTGTTGTCCTAGTTGTCTAATCTTCCTAGCCCCCAGAAATTGTGCAAAGTCAACAACCAGCCTTGCTCTGGAAAATTGTGCGAAGCAAGCCAGCAGCCTTGCTCTCAAAAATTGCACAGAGTAGGCAACCATCCTTGCTCTGGAAAATTCTACAGATCATCCCGACAGCAGTCACTATTTGCTGAAATCGGGCAGATCTATCTCGTAGTGACTACATGAAAAGATGATGTGCTAGATCACTCTCGAGGAGTTGAGGAGAAGGACAAAGAAATCAAGTTTTGATCAAATATCGGGACCTCATGCCAACTCTGTCAAATGCATGATCATCTCAAGGATAAGTATGGTAAGTAAATAGTATCTTTTGAAGTACATCTCTTAGTGTATCTTGAAGGACTACTTATCATTGTCATATCATTCTATCTTCAATAACATGCATGTTTCCAAGCACAAAGTCATTTCATGTGTTTCCTCTACGTGTCTTGCTTCATTTTCACTTGCTTGACCAATTGTCATCTTTGGCATGTCGATTGTTATGTCATGCTTGTGACCCAGTTCTTGTGTCAAAGGTTTGTCTTTGTGTTTTTGGGTTATCTTAGTTATGAAAAAACCCATCACACTCACACACAAAGTTTTAAACATTGTCGCACAAGTTTTGTCATGGTCATTCAATGATGTATCTCAAGTGTTGCACTTGTCTCTCTTAACCTTTAGACAGTCTCACCGAGCACATGTTCGTCTTGATGGTTTGATGTGTCTTGTCGTTGATTCATGTTAAGTGTGTGATCATAAGGTCATGTATGCACGACTTCACTTGCTCCCACACTTAGCCAGTTTTCCTAAAAATCTGTCGACCAGACAACCCTCCTTCAACTGGACCCAAATCTCAGTGACCTTGCTCTACTGCCCATAACTACACAGAGCTTGAGGTTGTCTCTGAAAAGCCTGTACTACATAATTTCGGAAATGAGCCAGCTGACTGTCTCCGAGAACTGCGCAGAAGATGTCCCAGAACCTGATCCAGTCTGTGCTTCTCGCAAGATCAGCCGTCAAGCCTCCCTCTAGTCAACTGGAAAAATGACTTGAGTTATGACCCAGGGTACACTGCTTCCCAAAACTGCACAAAACTTGTACAGCCTACATGCCTTGCACTGCCTACAGAAATTTCGCAGACATGTGGGACATGCCTCTGCTGCCTATCACTCCACTATCCCAGGAAATTGTGCAGATTGACAGGCAACCCCCCTGTTGGCCTGCTCTGCTCTCCCTCAGAGAATTGTGCAGTTCTAACTATTGCCTACCCTGCTACCCCACTCTACACTCAACCTAGAAAATGTGTATTTATGTTCGGGATCCCCCACTGCCTATCCTGGAATGTCTCCCAGAATTGCGCAATCTTTACTAGCAGCTCTCGCATCCTGATCTTGGCCTCCTCTGGAAAAATATGCAGATTTTCTTGTCAGTGCCTCTTGCTGCCCCTTTGTCTTCCCCAAAGAAACTGCACAGATCCTAGCTAGATGACCTGCCCAATGTTCCCCTTGAAAATTGCAAAGATTGGCCCAGCAGTACCTCGACACCCTGCCTGGTCTTCCTCCCTGAAACTGCGTAATTATGCCTCTCAGATAGGTTTTACCCCACAGCTGTCATTGTTGTCCTGGATTGTGAAAATCTGCCTCCTAGTGACATCTGCACAATTTTTCCCAATAGTGCTCCAGAGCCTCACATCACGGCCTAAGATGTGCTCTGCACAGTGATCAGCTGCTCAGTATTTAGCTCAAAAATCAAAGTTCTCAGATTGGCTCTAAACCTGAACGACCATGTCCATCTCAAAAAAATTATCCTAATGCAACTCGTTTCACCGAAAACTAAGTTCATATGAGAAAGTTATTGTGTTATGATCGCTTTTCTAAACAAGCAAAATGTGCAAAAAAAAAATGCCCAGTCACTGCACAGTTAGCAATATGTACTACTGATGTGGCAAGTGGCTAGGTATGGTCAATGATGGTCAACAACAAATCATAGATGGACACATGACATCATTTCATTGGGTTACACAGGTGGTGTGTTGGTGCAACATTATTGGTTTGTTTTGGGCCAATGAAAGAATGTCGTGTGGCAAGCCAGGAGGGTGCCGTGTGGCAAGCCAGGAGGGTGCCGTGTGGCACCTCCCAATGGCCTAGACAGTCTCGACAGTGGAGAAATTATTGTGGAGGCATCAGGACTCGACCCCACGACCTCCCCTTTGCAGTCCAAGCCACGTACCAACTCCGCTACATTATGTTTCTTACCATATGTAGTTCTCTGCATTATTTTGAAGGCTAATGGTTAGGACTTTTGTAGTTAAGGGAGGGCCAGCCTGCAGGCCAGCCCTCCCCAAGTGAACACGCTACAACTTAACTGCAAAAAGTTATATATACTGACAGCTCCAACGTTCCAAAACTGCGAGGTAAACACAACATGTGAACATGCTCTACCACCGGCGGTTACGGTTAGTGTTATCCTCAGTGGATAAGTTCAAAAAACGTTAACGTTTAATATGCATGTGATCAATACACCGAAATCGTCGGGTTTTTGGTTAATGAAACCACGAGATTAACGCTAATCGCAGATTTATCGTTAATTAATCCAGATTAACATAATTAACATTCATTTTAAAATGGTGTAAGTTTGGTGGTGCCCCAATTTCGAGCCTGCCTCCACATTTAGTGGTGGTAACTAGAGCTTCTCCAGATTTTGAGGAGAAATTGTAGGAAATGACTGTCGAGTCATAGAAAAGGAAATTTTCAACCAAATGGAGCTCAGGAATAGGTGTTCTTGGCTAATTTTAACATTCTAAATGTAATGGTGCAGTTATCAATAGCCATAGAGCTTTGTAAAACAACATTTTTCCATATTGAGCTAATACAGAGGCCCAAGCCATGGAAGCTGGACCAAGGAGATGTAGCCTAGGAGGGGTGAATTCCTTCATCAAAACACTACGTTAAAGTGTCTCTTTGATGGTTTGTTGTACTTTGAATGTTTGTTGTTCAGTACTTGTTTTTGAAGCTATTTTGCTCATGAATGTCATTTTAAACTTAAGCAAATTTACATGTTTACATACACAAACAGTTAATGAAACCTCAATACGAAAATCAATAAGCAAGCACATGTTTATAAATTTGTAATTGATATTATCACAGCAAATACTAACAATAAAAAATAGATCAAGTTGGTATCAAAGCAAGCTTGAATTGCTTTGATTGCTTGAGTTTGTGCAATTAGGGTTTTAATGATTGCAAAATTGTGATGCTTACAAGGTTAAAGTTGCAGAAAGGAGAAGGGAATCTATTGGTTGCAACTCCTAAGGTAATGCCCAGAAGAAGGAGAGCCACAAGGCCAGAATATCCACCACCCAAATTTCCAATTCCAATTGCACTTGAAACTCCTCAATTTTTTCCTTCAACTAAGATTGAAGAGGTACAAGCAGCACCAGTTTCTGAGGCTGAATCCACAGCCATTATGTCTAGAGAAAGAGAGACTGAAGGCCCTTCTTCAAAATAGGAAGAATTCAATAAAGCTTTCTTCACTTTAACTGAGATGGTTAAAGTCCTCTATGAAGAGAGGAACACTATAATGGTTGGAGAGAGTTCTAAAACTCCACATGGAGAAGGAAGCTCAGAGGATAAAAAATATGAGAAGAAGGATTCAAAAGGGAATGGTGGAAAGCCACCTCCATATCCACCATCCTCATCATATTCCTCATCATATTCACCATCTAACACAACATCATCTTTCACTACCACTACTGAAAATTCCTATACTCATTCAAAAACCCCAAAAGGAAAGACTCCTTTACTTAAATTGTACATTAAGTTTAAACTTCCCATTTACAATGGAGAGGTGAATGCAGAAAAGTTGGACAATTGGATTCGACCGTTGGAGGTATGCTACGGAATTCAGAACCTTCAAGAAGATGACATAAAGATCCAGTTGGCTTCACTGAGGCTAGAAGGAGTTGCATTAGTTTGGTGGGAAGAAAAGACTCAAGAGGAAATGTGAATCCATGGTAAGATATCCATTACTTGGGTTGAATTTGTTTATGCAATTAAAAGACAGTTTTATCCTTTAACCTATATGCAAAAAACCATTATGAGTTGGTAGAATTTTAGGCAGCTTAAAGGACAAACAATCCAATATTATACATAAGAGTTTAAGAAAATGGCTTTGTTGTTAGGAGTAAATTTGAATTCCCAAGATACACTGCTGAAATATATTTGGGGTTTACATTCCTATCTTAAACATACTATTCTTATGTTCAATCCAAACAATTTAGATGAGGTATGTGTGCAAGTCATGCACCTTGAATCTAGAGGAAAGAATATTCAGGAAGAGAGTAGTAAGAGGAAGCCATTCAAGGGTAAGGAGAAAGAGAAGGGTGGAAAATGGAAGGGAAAGAAGAATGCAAGTGTGAAGAAAGAAGGGGAGAAAACCATATTCCAACATTGTTCCAAAGTTGGGCATGATGAAGCCCACTACTAGAAATTGCATCATAAATTAAGGCCTAAGAAACAGAACAATAACGGAAAACAAAAGATGACTGCTACCACACAACATGACCTTGGTTCAGATTTTGGTGATAAGACCAAGATTTGAGCCATGGTTACAAAAGGAAAAGAAATTTTTGCAAGCACTAGTTCCTCACATAGTCAAAATAACACTCCAAATGAAGAGTCAAGAATAGAGTTGTTTCATGTAAGAGTGATTTCAAATCATACAAAGATTGATGCATTATTCGATAGTCGGTCACAATCAAACTTGATTTTAGAAGACTTGGTTAAAAAACTAAACCTTGAAACTGTACCTCATCATAAGCCATATCCATTGGGTTGGATAGTTAACAATGCAAACTTACATGTTACAAGGAAGTGTTTATTCAAGTTTGCCATTATTGAAAATTTCATTGATGACTTTAAGTTAGATGTAGTTCCACTTGACATCTCAGGAATCATTTTGGGTAGTCCTTATTTGTATGATAGAAAAGTAGTATTTTATCCCCATGACAACAAATTCATATTGCTCAAGAATGGGGTGGAGTACATAGTGAGAGCCCATCGCAAAAAACTGAACATTTGTTTGGTTAATGCAGGGCAGATGAAGAGACTAGTAAATGCAAGTAAAAAATTTGTGCTTCTCCTGATCAAGAAAAAGAATGATATTGATTATCAATATTTTGAAGGTTGTGATGATAAATTGAAATTTGATTTGTTTGATGTGGTAAGCAAGCATGACGAGTTGTTTCAAGAACCAAAGGGGTTACCTCCCAAGAGGAGAATTCAACATGAGATTCAGTTGCAACAGGATGTTCCACTTCCAAACATAGGCATGTATTGCATGTTGATTATGGAGAGCATCGAAATCAAAAACAAAATTCAAGATTTTTTTAACAAAGGTATCATACGCTCATCTACTTCGTTGTGTGGTTCAGCCATTGTCTTGGTGCCAAAGAAGGAGGGAACTTGGTGCATATGTGTGGATTTCCATGCACTGACCAAAATCACGGTAAAGAATCGTGATCCACTCCCAAGAATTGATGATTT